>CM059816.1:32143960-32556460 GCA_030435695.1 Brachymystax lenok tsinlingensis
ACAGTAAGAGGACCACTGGTTTTAGCACTGTGGCAGCAGACGTCTCTACTCAAAGATAACAAACACCGGCTGATAGAGGGTCAGTATCAACAGATTTCTTTGAAAACTATCAACTCCTTATTTCTACAAACTCAGTATTTCAAATTCAGTTGCCTCTCGTTCTCTCTCTCCCATTCTCCTCCACACTCCCTCTCTCTCGCCCTCTCCGTTTCCTTCTTGGCCCCTTTGTCATTCTCCATTACCATATATACAATAGTCAAGCTTTCCCTGTCTCTCAAACCACACCCCACTCATCCCTCACCCCAGTCAACATAGAGTAACATAGTGTACAGTATTACAGTCAACATAGAGTAACATAGTGTAGAGTATTACAGTCAACATACAGTAACCGTGTATAACAGTCAACATACAGTAACATAGTGTTTTACAGTCAACACACAGTAGCATAGTGTTTTGCAGTCAACACACAGTAACATAGTGTATTATTGTAAACACATACTAACATAGTGTATGACAGTCAACACACAGTAGCATAGTGTTTTGCAGTCAACACACAGTAACATAGTGTATTATTGTAAACACATACTAACATAGTGTATGACAGTCAACATACAGTAAAATAGTGTACAGTATTACAGTACACGTACAGAAACATAATGTACAGTATTACAGTCTACATACATTACCATAGTGTATTACAGTCAACATACAGTAACATAGTGTATTATAGTAAACATACACTAACATAGTGTATGACAGTCAACATACAGTAAAATAGTATAGTACAGTCAACATACAGTTACATAGTGTACTGTGTAGCAGTCAACATACAGTAACAAAGCGTGGAGTATTACAGTCAACATACAGTAATAGTGTACCGTATTACAGTCTACATACATTCCCATAGTGTATTACAGTCAACATACATTACCATAGTGTATTACAGTCAACATACATTACCGTAGTGTATTACAGTCAACATACAGTAACAGTGTATTACAGTCAACATACAGTAACAGTGTATTACAGTCAACATACATTACCATAGTGTATTACAGTCAACATACAGTAACAGTGTATTACAGTCAACATACAGTAATAGTGTACAGTATTACAGTCAACATACATTACCATAGTGTATTACAGTCAACATACAGTAACAGTGTATTACAGTCAACATACAGTAATAGTGTACAGTATTACAGTCTACATACATTACCATAGTGGATTACAGTCAACATACATTGCCTTAGTGTATTACAGTCAACATACAGTAACAGTGTATTACAGTCAACATACAGTAATAGTGTACAGTATTAGTCTACATATATTACCATAGTGCATTACAGTCAACATACATTACCATAGTGTATTACAGTCAACATACAGTAACATAGTGTACTGTATTACAGTCTATCAGTATCAGGAGAGAACAGTACCATCTGAACACACCTTTTGTCACATGTTTTAATGTGCCTGAGACATGGAGTGTCATGGGCCTTTTCTGTCTGTCTATCTGCCTGCCTGCCTATATGTCTGCCTTCCTGCTTTCCTTCCTGCTTTCCTTCCTGCTTTCCTTCCTGCCAGCCTTCCTGCCTGTCTGCCTGTCTGCCTGTCTGCCTGTCTGCTCTGTTATTTATGAAGCTGACCCATGTTAATGAGCGCTTAGGAGACTAATGGGCTCAATCACCTGTGTGTGCACGCGGGCTGTGTGTGTGTGTGTGCGTACCCACACGTTTGAAGGGTGTGGGGAATGCACACAGCACGCCAACCTGCAATATTGATGTTTTAACATTTTGGTTTACAGTAATGTAAATAACATTACTGTGGTGGAGATAAATGTTTCTCAGAAGTGCCAGTAAGGAAATACGAGGTGGAAGACAACAGAGTGTAAGTGCTCATCAGTGGGGGAATAGGTACATACTGCATAGTGTGTGCCAGATAGCAAGAATAGAAGAGAAACAGCATCTAGAGAAGGCTTACACACAGAGAACATGAGTCCTCATCACAACATAAAGCCACATGGTGAGAGTGCTACAGTATTTCCTCATGTTTTGTTGTTCCCTCATCACTTAAATCACAGCCAGAGAGAATGAGAGTGAGCCTCACACAGTAAAGCACCTCAGAGAGAGAGAGAGAGAGAGAGAGAGAGAGAGAATCTGTATTTAAGATTTCCCCCCCAGAACTGTGTTCTGTTTGATCCCACAAATCCCTCTTTAAGCTCAAAGTTCCATCATGTGTCTTTTGAACGATACGTCCGTCGAAAACCTTGTATTTCATATAATAAATCATGTAACAGCACATCACAGTCACACTATCACATCAAATAACACGGGCATTCAGCAGAAAGCTGTGCTTTAATGGTAACAAACAGAAGACTATGTCTAATCCCAAATCACAAGTTCATGTGGAGAGGCACTCCATTCCCCTCATCTCCTCATCACTACACAATGGAGTATGGGGTGGAGAAGTAGAGGGGGGAGAGAGAGAGAGAGAGAGAAGGAGAGAGAGAGAGAGAGAGAGAGAGAGAGAGAGAGAGAGAGAGAGAGAGAGAGAGAGGAGGAGGAGGAGGTGAGCGAGAGAGAGAGAGAGAGAGAGAGAGAGAGAGAGAGAGAGAGACAAAGAGAGAGAGAGAGAGAGAGAGAGAGAGAGAGAGAGAGAGAGAGAGAGAGAGAGAGAGAGAGAGAGAGAGAGAGAGAGAGAGAGAGACAAGAGAGAGAGAGAGGAGGAGAGAGAGAGAGAGAGAGAGGAGAGAGAGAGAGAGAGAGAGAGAGAGAGAGAGAGAGAGAGAGAGAGAGAGAGAGAGAGAGAGGAGGAGGGGGTGAGCGAGAGAGAAGGAGAGAGAGAGAGAGAGAGAGAGAGAGAGAGAGAGAGAGAGAGAGAGAGAGAGAGAGAGAGAGAGAGAGAGAGAGAGAGAGAGAGAGAGAGAGACAAAGAGAGAGAGGAGGGGGTGAGAGAGAGGACTTTATGGTTACAGCTCTATAAGAAACCTGATGGCATCCTAATTGAGATGCTCAAAATTGAAATTGTCTATATTAAAACTGTTTAATTTGATCCTGAGTGTTGGTTATTTCCCTGACATTTATAATCAAGGACTCAAACCCCCAATCTTTAAGAAAAGAGACAAATTTGACACTAACTTTAACAGAGGCATTTGTGTGAACAGCAACCTCAGGAAGGTTTTCTGTAGTATTGTAAATATAAGAGTTCTAAACTTTCTTAATAAGCACAATGTCTTGAGTAAAAGCCAAATTGAATTTATATCAATACATTGCACAACTGTACATATTTACACCCTTCACACCCAGATAGATGTATCCACCAAAATAATACCAAAATGTACGCTTGCTTTCTCAACTTCCAAAAAGCATTTGAACAGGACTATTCTACAAAGTTACTGAAAGTGGTGTAGGGGGTCAAACATATGAAATAATTAAATCAATTGTATCAATATGTCCAGCATCAACATTGGCAAGAAAAAACAGAATTCTTTAACCAGATGGGGCTTTCGCCAGGGTTGCAATCTGAGCCCTGCACTCAATATTTATTTACATCAACAAATTGGCCACTATTCTAGAAAGATCCTCAGCCCTGGTGTTAGAGGTTAAATGCCTGCTCTTCGTAGATGACCTGTGCCTTCTGTCATCTGGAGAAGATCCAGATCTCAGGGAATTAGACAAAAGTTCTCAATTGGTACAGAATATACAGTGGGGAAAAAAAGTATTTAGTCAGCCACCAATTGTGCAAGTTCTCTCACTTAAAAAGATGAGAGAGGCCTGTAATTTTCATCATAGGTACACTTCAACTATGACAGACAAAATGAGGAAAAAATCCAGAAAATCACATTGTAGGATTTTTATGAATTTATTTGCAAATTATGGTGGAAAATAAGTATTTGGTCAATAACAAAGTTTATCTCAATACTTTGTTATATACCCTTTGTTGGCAATGACAGAGGTCAAACGTTTTCTGTAAGTCTTCACAAGGTTTTCACACACTGTTGCTGGTATTTTGGCCCATTCCTCCATGCAGATCTCCTCTAGAGCAGTGATGTTTTGGGGCTGTCGCTGGGCAACACGGACTTTCAAAGATTTTCTATGGGGTTGAGATCTGGAGACTGGCTAGGCCACTCCAGGACCTTGAAATGCTTCTTCTGAAGCCACTCCTTCGTTGCCGGGCGGTGTGTTTGGGATCATTGTCATGCTGAAAGACCCAGCCACGTTTCATCTTCAATGCCCTTGCTGATGGAAGGAGGTTTTTACTCAAAATCTCACGATACATGGCCCCATTCATTCTTTCCTTTACACGGATCAGTCGTCCTGGTCCCTTTGCAGAAAAACAGCCCCAAAGCATGATGTTTCCACCCCGTGCTTCACAGTAGGTATGGTGTTCTTTGGATGCAACTCAGCATTCTTTGTCCTCCAAACACGACGAGTTGAGTTTTTACCAAAAGTTCTATTTTGGTTTCATCTGACATTCTCCCAATCCTCATCTGGATCATCCAAATGCTCTCTAGCAAACTTTAGACGGGCCTGAACATGTACTGGCTTAAGCAGGGGGACACGTCTGGCACTGCAGGATTTGAGTCCCTGGTGGCGTAGTGTGTTACTGATGGTAGGCTTTGTTACTTTGGTCCCAGCTCTCTGCAGGTCATTCACTAGGTCCCCGTGTGGTTCTGGGATTTTTGCTCACCGTTCTTGTGATCATTTTGACCCCACGGGTGAGATCTTGCGTGGAGCCCCAGATTGAGGAAGATTATCAGTGGTCTTGTATGTCTTCCATTTCCTAATAATTGCTCCCACAGTTGATTTCTTCAAACCAAGCTGCTTACCTATTGCAGATTCAGTCTTCCCAACCTGGTGCAGGTCTACAATTTTGTTTCTGGTGTCCTTTGACAGCTCTTTGGTCTTGGCCATAGTGGAGTTTGGAGTGTGACTGTTTGAGGTTGTGGACAGGTGTCTTTTATACTGATAAGTTCAAACAGGTGCCATTAATACAGGTAATGAGTGGAGGACAGAGGAGCCTCTTAAAGAAGAAGTTACAGGTCTGTGAGAGCCAGAAATCTTGCTTGTTTGTATGTGACCAAATACTTATTTTCCACCATAATTTGCAAATAAATTCATAAAAAATCCTACAATGTGATTTTCTGGATTTTTTTTCCTCATTTTGTCTGTCATAGTTGAAGTGTACCTATGATGAAAATTACAGGCCTCTCTCATCTTTTTAAGTGAGAGAACTTGCACAATTGGTGGCTGACTAAATACTTTTTTTCCCCACTGTATAGAGTACTGCACACACTACAACTACTTAGGTTTAACAAGAAGCTCAACTGGACACCTTAATGAGGCAGTGAATAAACTGAGAGAGAAAGCATGCAGGGCATTCTACACCATTAAAAAACTAATTCTAATTGAAATACATATACAAATTTGGCTAAAACAAATTTAATGTGTCATTAAACCAATTGCACTTCATGGCAAAGGAGGTGTGGGGTCCACTTGCAAAACAATATTTCACCCAATGGTACAAACACCCAATTTAAACCCTGCATGCAGAGTTCTGTAAGATTCTCCTACATGTCCAGAGGACAACTACAAACAATGTGTGCAGGGACGAATTATGCCAGTATACATGAATTATAAAAACAAAAAATATAGCAGTTAAGTTTTGGAAACATCTAAAATACACTGATGCCCTCTCATACCATTACCAAGCCCTGCAATGCCAAGAGCTGAGCAAGAAACATAGTCCTTTCATCCAGCTGGTCCTGGGGCTGAGATCACAAACCTGTTCTACTAACACACTGAGGACCAGATCACAAACCTGTTCTACTAACACACTGAGGACCAGATCACAAACCTGTTCTACTAACACACTGAGGACCAGATCATAAACCTGTTCTACTAACACACTGAGGACCAGATCATAAACCTGTTCTACTAACACACTGAGGACCAGATCACAAACCTGTTCTACTAACACACTGAGGACCAGATCACAAACCTGTTCTACTAACACACTGAGGACCAGATCATAAACCTGTTCTACTAACACACTGAGGACCAGATCACAAACCTGTTCTACTAACACACTGAGGACCAGATCACAAACCTGTTCTACTAACACACTGAGGAGCAGATCACAAACCTGCTCTATAACACACTGAGGACCAGGACCAGATCACAAACCTGTTCTACTAACACACTGAGGACCAGGACCAGAAAATCCAATCAGAATAAACCAAATTACAACACAGTCAAAACAAAACTGCATTACTTATTAGGAAACACAAGCACAAAGCAAAATGCAGTACTATCTGCCCTAAATCGACAGTACACCGTGGCAAACTATTTGACCATGGTTTCTGATCAAAACCTTGACGAAGTACAGGCTCAGTGAGCACAGCCTTGCCATTGAGAAGGGTAGACACAGGAAAACCTTTCTCCCTGTAGAGGAAAGGCTGTGCAACCACCGTACCACAGCAGAAACCGAGTAAGAGCTGCATTTCCTGACAAAATAAAAAAATATAGAACAGTTAGAGAGTGTCATTTACCCCCATTTGAAACCCTTATTCAAGGTTTCAAAGACCTCTCTGATGAGGATAGGCTACCCGTCCTGTTGAGGGGAGGACGCAGAGAGCTGTGGGTTGGCAGCGCACTACATTGCTGCCTGCCATACAATGAGGAACAGTGTCTGACAGACCAACCAACCTGCACATGTCATCAATGCTTATTGTTATTGTTCAATGTGTGGATATTTTGACCCTTGATTATTGTAGTTACTGTTGTCCCGTTGACAATCTTGACTATTAGTATTTAAATTATGTTAATTATTGTACATCTCCAAAGTAAGATTTGGCAATATGTACATTTGTATGTGCAGCAGCTACTCTTCCTGGAGTCCAAACACACTAAAGCACTTACATTACATATAAAACAAAAGATCAAACAATACATCATATAACATTACTACACCACTGCATATCTCCAATACATAATGTACAGTACAAAATATATAATACCACCATACAACAATATTACAATATACATGTGTGTGGAGTGTGCGTGCTAGCGCTTGTGTACGTGTGCACATGTCTGTACCTTTGTGTGTGTCTCTTCACAGTCCTCGTTGTTCAATAAGATGTATTTTTACCAGTATTTTAAAATCTGATTCTACTGCTTGCATTAGTAACCTGATGTTGAATAGAGTTCCATGTAGTCATGGCTCTATGTACTACTGTGCAGCTCAAAAAGTCTGTTCTGGACTTGGGGATTGTGAAGAGACCTCTGGTGGCATGTCTTGTGGGGTATGCATGGGTGTCTAGTAGTTTAAACAGACAGCTCGGTACATTCAGCTTGTCAACACTTCTTATAAAAATAAGTATTGATAAAGTCAATCTCTCTTCCTCTTTGAGCCATGAGAGATTGACATGCATATCATTAATGTTAGCTCCCTGTGTAACGTCATGCCAATAAAGCAAACGTAATTTAATTGAAAAAGAGAGAGACATAAATACTACAGATAATCGGGCAGGGGATGAATTAGAAGGAGAGGGAAGTTGATCTAGGGCATTTGGCTAAATTAATGGATGTCACATGAAGGCCATTACAATTTTCGTATTTAAATCAATGGTTTCAGATGAAAAGATAAAGTTGACATCTCAAAAATGTTTCAAAATATATCTGAGATGGGTTTTTTGCATAGAGTACAAACAAATACATCAAACATGAATCTAAGAGCTTTAGAAGATAATTATGTAAGGGTTTTGCCTACGATCTTAAAAAATTTTTGAAATGGGGATCCTTTTTTTTCAAGAGAGGACTGTGATGAAAAAGAGAGAACAAAATAACACTTTGGAGAACAGACTTAAAGTCTAAACTAGACAGGAGCACAGCCGATGTCTCCGTCTGCTGTGGAATCAGCAGGGACTCCTTGGAAGCAGCCCATTTCCCTCTCTTCCTTCTTCTATGAATTACCAATCTCCATCTCAACGGAAGTCTTAAACCTCTCCTGTCCTGGCTCCCCTCCTTCCCACCCAGCCCAGCTCTGCTCTGTTCAGCTCAGCCCTGGAGCCTGCAGGCCCATCAGACTACAGTCCTGTCTCCCCTCCTCTCCCACCCAGCCCAGCTCTGCTCTGTTCAGCTCAGCTATGCATTAAAGCACCAGCAGCAGCCCAGCCCTCCCTCCCTCCACTGTGGGCTAATGCCATTGGACACACTCCCACCCCGCTCCCGATCTCACCTCTGGAAAAGCTCAGCAGTGTGTAGTGGGGTGGGGTAACTTGTGTGACAGAGGAAGAGGAGGGTGGATCTGTCCGTACAGCACAGCTTCCCATGCACCGCAGCAGCAGCGATCGGGGTTCAATGGTGATGTTAAAGCAGGATTACTGCAGGGAAAACAGCCTCTCCGAGATTTGGCAGCAGTAGGGGATGAACAATCTGCAGGGCCTTCTGTAGCTTTGTAGGAGGAGAGAACAGGTAGCTGATCAAAGCAGCGCAGCAGGGATGGGAGGGGGAATCTGAACGTGGATATCTCACACATTTGCTGCAGGGCTAGAGTCTAGTTTGGAGGGATTTGGTCACCTCATGTTAGTCAAATCAACAGGATAGCTAGTAACACACCACAAGGCATTTCCTGCTTTACGCTCAGCACAGAATGAAATAATGAATCGTACAGCACAGATGGATACTTCACTGCAAGTAACTATCAACACAAACGCAGCACCAAACCAGAGGGAAGAAGACTCCAATGGCTTAGCAGTACTTTTAGCCGACAGACCCAGAATTCTACTGCTTCTGTTGTTGTTGTTGTTGTTCATAGTGGTGAGTGGGAGTTGTACCCAAAGGGATTGTTTTTTACTTCCAGCGGGGACTACAAATCTCTCATGAATCTCTTCAAAACTGGGACACCTCCATTTGGCAGACCATCAATTGAGACCCTCTCTTATTAAAGCACAACTTCTATGTGGAGCCATGAATCTGAGGTAATGCTCAACCTTGTTGTGTTGTCTTTCCTGACCAGGTCACACACAGATGACATTGGATCATATGAAACAGAGGCATTGGTATGGATTTGATGTGAAAGGCCTTCAGTTCTCAAAGGGCAACTGGCTCTCAGCCATGATCAGACACAGTGCCCATTATCCCTCCCTCGACAAAGCATGTGATTGAGAGAGAGAGAGAGAAAGAGTGATAGAGCGAGACAGAGAGAGAGAGACAGAGAGAGAGAGACAGAGAGAGAGACAGAGAGAGACAGAGAGAGAGAGAGAGCGAGAGAGAGAGGGAGAGCGAGAGAGAGAGAGAGAGAGAGAGAGAGAGAGAGAGAGAGAGAGAGAGAGAGAGAGAGAGAGAGAGAGAGAGAGAGAGAGGGGAGGGAGGGAGATGAAGAGATACATGCAGACCCATTGTGTGGCAGAGAGACGGTCACTCCATCCTCCCGGAGTAATTGCACATGACATTTAATGGTGAGATTGCGGCGTTGTTTAATCAGATGTATCCTCGAGCATCTAATTAGTCTTTGCCCAGAAAATACTAACATTCAAGAGCAAACAAGCACACATTTTGTTTTGCGGCACTAACAAACACAGTTCATCTCCACTCTGATAGGGCGATGTGGAGTAATCAATTACACACTGATGTTACTGACAGTCTAACAGTGTAACACAGCACAGGCTGGGAGGTAATTAAGATGCAGTGTGTGTGTGCATGAATGCATGCGTGCGAACGCGTGTTGTGTGTTTCACACATTCACAGACGTCTGTTGCGATGGGCTAAAATTCCCTCTCAAACGCTTTCTATAGACATCTCAACTGGCCTGCCAATAGAAAACCTTTAGCACACTCCCACCACATGACACACTGCTAATTAGCCATCCTTTCAATGCATAACGCCACCACTTAAAAATGACACTCTTCCGGTTGGAAAGAGATTCTCTGTACTTCTGAAAGGCAATTCATGTCAAGTGTAAAATTGTCAACCTTGTCGAAGTGGCAGAAGTATGGCTGATGTCCCTCATTAGTATGATTAAAGTTCATCCTTTCCTTACATCCAACCACTCAGTCCCTCCATCACCATAATGCATATGATAATCTAACGACATGCCAGTATCTACTTCCGACTGTCATGTCTTCTCTCACTTTAACCAAAGTCTTTGTCTAAGGAAAGTGTTGTCATTTTATGTCACATCAGAAGTTAATTAATAACATCTGATGCATATTAATGATTATAAACCAATAGCTGTCATAACTGCCAGTCAAAATACACCAATACAGTAGACTCAAAACATCGCAATGAGAAATTGGAGCCATAGCCACTGTTGAGCTATTGAGAACATTGGGACATGTGGAGATATGTTCTGCTCAGGTATGACTGTGTACTCTAGTGCTGACATTAACATGCAGAGCAGTGTTGGGAGGGTAGAGCAGAGGCCCATACCTAATGACTCCTGTTCCCTGTCCTCTCCCTCAGCCTGTCACTGTCTGGGTGATGTTCCCAATGAGCTGCTGCCCCACTCCCAGCAGCCACTTCCACTGACAGCCCCCTCCGCACCACCACCACCCAGCAACAACGTTCACATCACATCATTATGGTGTGTGAAGTGTGAAAACACTTAACTGAGAGATAGCAGGTTAATTTGAGCCGCATCGTTTCAGAGCGGGCCAGGAGCTGCGTGGCTTTCATTACTCCCTAATGTCCAAACAGAACAGACAGGAGCAGCATGACAGTGCTATGTGATACCGGCTGCCATTTGCTGTTTTCCATCAGTGTTTACCTCCAGATATCTAAGAGCCCGAGGGCTAAATGACGAGAAGGCGTTGCCTGTTCATTGTTTGGTTTGATAGTCTGTTACGTCTCATAACTGTTTATTACAACGTTTCTGTCTGCTGATCGCCGTAGTGACCGTGGAATGGTGCTTAGTTTACCACTATATCCTGATGTAATGCATGTCTTCCATAACCATCCTGACCGTGGAGCGTAACACAGACTGATGTGGCAGCACTGATCTGCCTACCAGGTCACAGGTAGAACAGCTCTTAACTTCTTAGGGAGCAGCGCACGAGGTGACGGTTTTGGAGAACCCGGCGTGCCCAAAGTAAAATGCCTCCCATTCAGGCCCAGAAAATAGGATATGCACATATTTAGTACTATTGGATAGGAAACACTCTGAATGTTTTAAAAGTGTTAACATTTTGTCTGTGAGTATAACAGAACGGATATGGCAGGCGAAAACCCGAGGAATTTCTGTCCTGGAAAAAGTGGTTTTGACACATTGCATTTGGAACCCCTCCCTTATGAAAATGTCCATATAAGGGCATATGAATGCAGTACCTATCGCTTCCTCTGGATGTCAACAGTCTCGAGAAAGTGTTCTGATTCTTTTTAGATGCTTTTAGAGCAGAGAAGAAGACGAATAAGGAAGTGTCCACGCAGATGTCAATACAAGTAAATGCGCGCTCCCGGCTGGCGCGTTCTTAGTTTTTTTCCTTTCTTATCGCCCAGTTTATATTCCGGTTGAAATATTATACAACATATACATAAAAGTGTTCCTAAGGATACATTTAAAATTATGTTTGATTGTTCTTGGACAAGTTTATAGGTATAAGTTGAACGAGTTCTCTTCACGTTTCAATGGACGATTGGAAGCTCTATTTTCTCATTATAACGCGCCAACCAAATGGAGATTTATGGATATAATACATTACTTTTTCTAACAAAAGAACCATGGATTGGCTTCGTTGGACACTTGGGAAGCGCTCAGCAGAAGTTCTTCAAAAGGTAATTGATTTGTTTTCGCTGTGAAATGTGTTTTGTGTGAACTGTGAAGGCTTATGAATTCATGCTAATGGAAAAATATGTGGGGTGCTATCCTCAAACAATCAAATGTGGTGCTTTCACCGTAAAGCCTTTTTGAAATCTGACAACGCTGTGATATTGCCAAGAAGCAGAGCTTTTGATGACTATGAAACACTTGTATATTGATGCATGTTTAATAATTCAACTTTTGGATTTTGAATTTGGCGCTTTGCATTTCACCTGGTAGTGTCGGGAGTGGGGCGCTAGCGCCCCAGGGCACCTTGCTGCTCCTTAACCTCTTCCAGCTAGGGTCCCATTTTCCAAATTTTCGCCTGTCTGACGTGCCCAAAGTTAAATGCCTACCACTCATGGCCAGAAACTAGGATATTTACATATTTAGTACTATTGGATAGGAAACACTCTGAAGTTTATAAAACCATTAAGATATAGTCTGTGGCTATTCCAGAACAGATTTAGCAGGCAAAAACCAGAGAGATTTCTGTCCGGAATTTATTTTTCTGTTGCTCTCCTCTCATTTTGAAGCCCATGTAATATTTTTCTATGGGGAATAGGACCGAGGTTGCAGTACTTATGGCTTCCACTAGATGTCAACAGTCTCTGGAAAGGGTATGGAGGAAAAAGCTCTGACCAGATCCTTAGAGAGAGAATTACTACGGGTAGGAAAAAGGTAAACAGGCGTGCACGTTCACGAACGTGAACGCGCCAGCGACCAACTTTCTTTTCGCCTTTTAACGCTTCACTTACCGTTCTTGTAAAATATGATCGCTATTATTCATAAAAGAATACATAAGGATGCATTATTAATGATATTTGATTTGTTTGTGAAAAGATGAGAGGTATAATTTGAACGCGATCCCTTCACTGTAAACGGGCGAGTAGACTGACAATGCTTGGTGGAGTAGCTGAACGAACGTGCCAAAAACAACGGATATTTATGGATATAATTATTTACTTTTTCTAACAAAAGAACCATGGATTATCTTGTTTGGACACTTGGGAAGACCTCAGAAGAAGTTATTTGAAAGGTAAGCGATTTATATTAGCTGTGATATGGATATTTTGAGAACCGAGCTGGATATGAATTTATGCTAATGTGGAAAATATGTGAGGTACTAGCCTCAAACAATCAAATGTAGTGCTTTCGCCGTAAAGCCTTTTTAAAATCTGACAACGCAGTGATATTGCCAAGAAGCAGAGCTTTTGATGGCTATGCAACACTATGCAACACTTGTATATCGAAGTTAAATATTACGAATATGTATTACGAATATGTATTTTGAATTTGGCGCGTTATGTTTGCTCTGAAAACGATCCCGCTAAAGGGATCGGCGCGCTAAGAGGTTAAGAAGATAATAATGACTGGAATGAAGTGAATGAAATGGTATAAAATGTTTGCATTTATATTTTACAAATCATGTGTTTGATTCTCGATACCATTCCATTCATTCCATTCCAGCCATTACTATGAGCCCTTCCCCCTTAGTAAGGTGCCACCAGCCGCCTGTGTGCCAGGTGTTGGTGTAGTGTTCCGGTCTATTGCTTACCACCGGCACATATTCACTGAGCATACTGGTCAGTGAATACTGGTCTGGTAAACAAACAGTGTCATCTGCAGTGTCCTACTGTCAGGATTCTACTAAGCCCTTAAATTATGGATCCCCCAAAACTCCATGGTCAGCTCCCCTGCTGTCCCTCCATCTCCCAGTGGATAAAGTCACTGTGGGTTTCCTCTCTCTCTCTCTCTCTCTCTCTCTCTCTCTCTCTCTCTCTCTCTCTCTCTCTCTCTCTCTCTCTCTCTCTCTCTCTCTCTCTCCCTCCCTCCCTCCCCACTCCTCCTGTCACGGTGGCTGAGTTCCATCTCTTCACTCAGGAGGGCCCTTCTGTCTAATTACAGCTGCCCTCCAGAGTCTCCTCTCTGCCCCCAATCCCATCTGTATGTCTTGCTCTTAAATTACCCTGCCTAAGCACCCTCTCTCTCTCTCTCTCTCTCTCTCTCTCACTCTCTCTCTCTCTCTCTCTCTCTCTCTCTCTCTCTCTCTCTCTCTCTCTCTCTCCTTCTCTCTCCACTCCACTCCACTCCACTCAGGGCCATTATGCTCCTCGGCACTGTGTGCACTGTCACGCCAGGGGTCAGGCGGCCAGCACCCCCTCTTTCTCAAATTACCTCCCTCTGCCAACACAAGCCTAATCACAGCAGCAATACCCAGGCAGGGTGTTTTTCAAGGGGAACTCTTCTGGAAGACTCCCTAAGCTCCCTGGGCCTCCTGAAGACTGGGCCTGGGTCAGGGCTGAGACCTTGAAGACATAGAAGACTTGACAGAGGGACAGGAGAGCTGGTGTCGTCAGGTTCCATGGAAGATAACAAGCTGTTGTTTTTAATCTGGTCCTGACATGCTGTTTCCAGGAGCAGCTACCCATGGCCTCTTCAGGCCTGTACCAATTCTATAAACCCTCTCTCTCTCTCTCTCTCTCTCTCTCTCTCTCTCTCTCTCTCTCTCTCTCTCTCTCTCTCCTCTCTTCTCTCCTCTCTATCCTCTCTCTCGGTTTATGGCTCCTTTAATATTCCAGTCCTCTGTGGCTCTGCCCCCTGCTCTGCCCTGCCAGGTTCAGGGTGAGAGATTAGGCTTGTGGGGATCTAGGACCACAGAGAGCCTCTCTTTCATGCCCGCTGCAAGCTGTTCATGTGTTGCCCATTGTGTTTCCTCCCTCTGTGTTAATTTATCAAAAAACATACTGTGTCTCTTTGACAGCCAGAGTCCTGGGCTGCCTCCGCGGACAAGGACCACAGGAGATTCTTATCCACCTCTACTATGGCCCTTCCATCTGTTTGGCCCTGGAACCTGGGCAGATGCTCGCTGCTATTGTTTGGTGATGTCAGAAGACAGGCCAAGACCTTCCCTGGAGCCCTGGTCATTTTGTGTGTGTGTGTGTGTGTGTGTGTGTGTGTGTGTGTGTGTGTGTGTGTGTGTGTGTGTGTGTGTGTGTGTGTGTGTGTGTGTGTGTGTGTGTGTGTGTGTGTGTGTGTGTGTGTGTGTGTGTGAAGGCCAGAGAGAGAGAGTGGGGCCAAGGCCTGGCTTGTTGTGGTAGCCTTTCCTGGAACGTTCCTGGAAGCAGAAGTGTCCCGAGAGCATGCTGAGAGCCGTCATGCCATCCCAGCAGACCTGGTTGAGTGACCTCCAATCACACTAACAACTCTCCTTTAATAATACTAATGTATTCAACTTATATGGCGCTTTTCAAAGACTCTCAAAGCTCTTCAAAGCAGAAAAAAAAAAAAACGTCACAACATAACGGTCATTAGAAAGCTCATGGCTTGAGTGGTTATCTACACCCCAGGTTGAGAGAGAGTGGACAGATGCATTGCTTTACAATGTGACATTGTCTTTGAACGGATACTGTGAGATTTCACGATTTTGGTATTGTTTCTACTTATCCAGAGTCAGACAAACTCATAGATATCATTTTTATGTCTGCAGTTTGGAGATTATTGAAGTTAGCACATCATTAGCTTAGCGCAATTGCTGGAAGTCTCCCGGTACAGAAGGCAGCTCCTCTCAAAAGCAGGGAAAAAAACCTAACAACTTCAAAGCTGGGTCGTTGGTCATTTATGGTCTTACAAGGCTATACATAGTGATCAATGTTTTATAAATTAGTTTAATTTTACTGATAATCATAAGAAGCGAGATGCTATCCACTTCCTCCTTCTGTTGCATAGCGATGTATAGAGATCAAAACGTTGTATCTGTCCTGTTATGGTGTCTGTGAGAACACGGCAGCTCCAATGAGACAGATACAATGTATCCCTTTAAAGATTCTGCATTCTGAGAGACCAAGTCATCAAACTCCAACCCATTTACACATACAGTAGATGTGAATAGAAGGGAATATGTCTCATAAAACTGATACTGGTTCATAGTGATGCTAGATGGAGAGAAAATAAAGATGACATAGGTGCACTGGGGACAGCTCTTCATGAAAATACAGTTCAAGAGCGGTGTCCTTTCATCCCCAATTTTTTTTTTAAGTAATAAAAAAAATGGTATATATTATAATATCTTAAATGTGCACTTTGCCTCCTGAGTGTTGCAGTCTAAGGCACTGCACAGCCGACCGTGATCGGGAGACCCATGAGGCAGTGCACATTTTAAAAACTACAGTAGACTTCAGTGACGGAATTCTCCTTTAACCAAAGCCTTGTTTAGTTAGACCCAGTTCATTAAGAAGGGGTGAAGTCTTCCCCTTGCGACAGCTCCCAAACCCACACAGGTACCCTCCCAGCCCCGCAGGCTGACCCCACCTGCCTCCTAGAAGCCCTGTGTTCCCGGTCAGAGATCCTTTTTGCTGCATTCATCCCATTCTGTTCCTTCTGTTCCTAATTACACACACCAAACAGCTCCTACTGCACAAACCATGCTATTTCACTGTTAATCACAACGCTGAGGAACAAAGATAGAGAGAGGGAGTTGAAGAGGAGAGGAGAGACGATGGGAGGAGAGTAGAGGAGCAGAGTGGAGAGGGGATGGGAGGAGAGGGGAGAGGGGATGGGAAGAGAGGGGAGGAGAGAGGAGGAGAGGGGAGGGAGGGGAAGGGAAGAGAGAGGGAAGGGATGGAAGGGGAGGGGAAGAGAAGAGGAGAGGAGAGGAGAGGAAGAGAGGGAGGGGGAGGGAGGAGAGAGGAGGGAAGAGAGGGGAGGGGAGGAGAGGGAAGGTGATGGGAGGAGAGGAGAGGGGAGGAGAGGGGAGGGGAGGAGGAGAGGGAAGAGAGGGGAGGGAAGGTGAGGGAGGGGAGGAGAGGAGAGGGATGGTGATGGGAAGAGAGGAGAGGAGAGGAGAGGGAGGGAGAGGAGAGGAGAGGAGGAGAGGAGAGGAGAGGAGAGGAGGAGAGGGGATGGAGGAGAGGGAGGAGAGAGGAGAGGAGACGGGAGGGGAAGGGATGGGAGGGGAAGAGAGGGAGGGGAAGAGTGGGGAGGAGAGAGGGGAGGGAGGAGAGGGGAAGAGAGGGAGGGAAGGTGAGGGGAGGAGAGGGGAGGGGAGGAGAGGGGAGGGAGGAGAGGGGAAGAGAGGGGAGGGAAGGTGAGGGAGGAGAGGGGAGAGGAGGAGAGGGGGAGAGGAGAGGGGATGGGAGGGGATGGGAAGAGAGGGGAGGGAGAGAGGGAGAGGAGGAGAGGGGATGGGCTGGGAGATGGGAGGAGAGGGGAGGAGAGGAGAGAGGGGAGGGAGGGAGGAGGGGGAAGGGAGGAGGGAGGGAGGGGAGGGAGGGATGGTGATGGGAAGAGAGTGGAGGAGAGGAGAGGAGAGGAGATGGGAGGAGAGGAGAGGGAGGGGAGGGAGGGAGGGGGAAGGGAGGGGACAGAGAGGGAGGGGAAGAGAGGGGAGGAGAGAGGGAGGAGAGGAGAGGGGAGGGGAGGGAGGAGGGGAGGGAGGGGAGGGGGAAGGGATGGGATGGGAGTGGAGGGAAGAGAGGGGAGGGGAAGAGAGGGGAGGAGAGGGATGGTGATGGGAAGAGAGTGGAGGAGAGGAGAGGAGATGGGAGGAGAGGGAGAGGAGAGGGGATGGGAGGGGATGGGAAGAGAGGGGAGGGAGGGGAGAGGAGGAGAGGGGATGGGCTGGGAGATGGGAGGAGAGGGGAGGAGAGGAGAGGGGAGGGAGGGAGGGAGGGGAGGGAGGGGAGGGGAGGGGAGGGAGGGAGGGGAGGCCTCTGCATTACAACACCATTTTTCTGACAGTCCTTTATTAATATTTTCTGCCTGTTTTTACATTCAACTTCCTACATTTTGCATCCTTGAATAATACTTTTTTTAAATTCTCAAATCATGAAAGATTAATGTGTGAAGGATACATAATTAAGCAGTTTAATTCTAGGCATTCTGACGCATTCCTCGTTCAATTATTATTTTATTGGTTGAAGACAATAGGAGGAGACTGAAAAGATGAATCAGATCTGAGAACTATAGTCAAACTTGAACTTTGCTCTCCACATTCTTTTTGTAATGCAAAATGATGTATTTCTCCCAAAATATGAACTGTACTACAAAGCCATTCAAGGCTCTCTTTGAGATAGCCTTGGAACTTAACACAAGGCTCCCTTTGAGAAAGCCTTGGAATCTAACAGAAGGCTCCCTTTGAGAAAGCCTTGGAACCTAACACAAGGCTCATTAACTGTACCTCTTGTTTTAGCTGATGAATGGAAGCCATTACGCAATGAGCTATAGCAGTCAGGAGGATGTATTATACATGGAGCGATAAAACTTCCATAAAACATCCAGCGCTTGCTAGTATATCTGCTGCACACTAACATTAGCAAACTAATTATTTTATTGCTGGGTGGTTTCTTTACTATGGCAACCACCCCTCCATAAGTCATGTCCTGGTTCCAACAGCTGGTCCTGCTACCTCAAGGGGAATATTTTCCCCAATATAATCACTGTTTATCTCATCTACACACTGACCCCACCCATCTGAATCCAGGTGAAAGCTATGAGGCCTTATTGATGACTCTTAGGGATCGACCCTTTTTTTCCATTTTCACCTAAAATGACATATGCAAATCTAACTGCCTGTAGCCAGTGGTGTAAACTACTTAAGTAAATAATACTTTAAAGTACTACTTAAGTCGTTTTTGGGGGTATCTGTACTTTATTTTACTATTTATATTTTTGAAAATGTTTACTTTTACTCCACTACATTCCTAAAGAAAATAATGTACTTTTTACTCTGTACATTTTCCCTTACACCCAAAAGTACTCGTTACATTTTTCATGCTTAGTGTAACCGGTGGGAAATGGCTAGTTAGCTAGCGGGGTGCGCGCTAACAGCGTTTCAATCGGTGACGTCCCTCGCTCTGAGACCATGAAGTAGTTGTTCCCCTTGCTCTGCAAGCGCCATGGCTTTTGTGGCGCAATGGGTAACGATGCTTCGAGGGTGGCTGTTGTCTATGTGTGCAGAGGGTCCCTGGTTCGAGCCCAGGTAGGGGCGAGGAGAGGGACGGAAGCTATACTGTTACATTGGTGCCGTGACCCGGATCACTGGTTGCTGCGGAAAAAGAGAAGGTCAAAAGGGGGGTGAGTGTAACCGGTGGGAAATGGCTAGTTAGAATGGCTAGTGCGCTAACAGCGTTTCAACTAAGGCCTGTACCGTTTCGATGGGCACCAATGTAACAGTATAGCTTCCGTCCCTCTCCTCGCCCCTACCTGGGCTCGAACCAGGGACCCTCTGCACACATAGACAACAGCCACCCTCAAAGCATCGTTATCCATCGTGCCACAAAATCTGTGGGAAATGGCTATGGAAATGGAACAACTACTTCAAGGTATAGCGTGCACCCCGCTAGCTAACATTTCACACTGGTTACATTAGCAGGACAGGAAAATGGTCTAATTCACACACTTATCAAGAGAACATCCCTGGTCATCCCTACTACCTCTGATCTGGCAGACTCACTAAACACAAATGCTTCGTTTGTAAATTATGTCTGAGTGTTGAACTGTGACCCTGACTATCCGTAAATTAAAAAAGCAAGAAAATTGTGTCATCTGGTTTGCTTAATATAAGACATTTTAAATTATTTATACTTTACTTTTGATACTTAAGTACGTTTAAAACCAAATACTTTTAGACTTTTACTCAAGTTGTATTTTACTGGGTGACTTTTACTTTCACTTAACTTGAGTCATTTTCTTTTTAGGTATACTTTTTCCATCACTGCCTGTAGCTCAGGACCTGAAGATTCCATTTGAAAGGAAACACTTTGAAGTGTGTGGAAATGTGAAATTAATGTAGGAGAACATAAGACATTAGATCTGGTAAAAGATAATATAAAAACTAAAAAATAATTCCCTTCATCTTTGAAATGCAAGAGAAATGCCATACTTTCAGATATGAGTCTATGTGTAATTGAGATTTTGACCACCAGATGGCAGCAGTGTGTGTGCAAAGTTTAAGACTGATCCAGCGAAGAATTACATTACTGCACAATATTTTGAATCAAGTCTGCCAGGAGTTTGCCCAAATGTGATGAATTGGTCAACTATAGAGAACATTCAAAAATGCTATGGTAATAAAAAAGTTTACACACTCCCAGGAATGTCATACATGATGGATCATTAGCTTATACACTAACTTTCACACATCTAGATGGCCCAGGCGGGGTTGGTGTGGAGCGAGAGACAACAGTGGGATCAAACTGTAGACCCCAGTTCCTACATTTGAACATAAAAATGTATTTTATCAAACAAAATGATGCTACATTTTATCTCTGGGACCCTCAGGATCACAAATCAGAGCAAGAGTACTGAATGTAAGTACATTATTTACCTTCAGAGGTGAATGTATCGAACCAGTAGCAGTGATTAAAGCGTTGTGTTGTTGTGCATTCTCCTCAAACAATAGCATGGTATTTTTTCACTGTAATAGCTACTTTAATTTGACACTGCAATTAGATTAACAAGAATTGAAGCTTTCTGCCCATGTAAGACATGTAAAAGCCAGGGGTCTGAATACTTTCCGAATGCACTTATGTGTATGTGACCAATAAAATTTACTTTTGTAGTCAAAATATTTAATAAGTGCCTTTGAATTGGTTATGGTAGTAGGTGCCAGGCGCACCGGTTTGAGTCTGTCAAGAAATGTTGTGCTGCTGGGTTCTTCATGCTCAAAGGTTTCCTGTGTGTATAAAGAATGGTCCCGCACCCAAAGGACATCCAGCCAACTGGACACAACTGTGAGTCAACATGGGCCAGCATCCCTGTGGAACGCTTTCCACACCTTGTAGAGTCCATTCCCCCGACGAATTGAGGCTATTCTGAGGGCAAAAGAGGGTGCAACTCGATATTATGAAGGTGTTCTTAATGTTTTGTACACTCAGTGTACATCGAAGGATGGAATATCTGGCCACAATATAAGCACACCAATAATCTGAATATCACACAATATTTACAACATGCTCAGGCTGATAATTGAGTGATGGAATGTTTTCAAATATTCAATATGACAGTTAAACAACTTGTGTAAGCTCACATTTCCAAGTGGGGCTTTCTTCTCTGCTGTGGCACGATCCATTGGGGAAGGTCATTAGCATTTGTGACACAAAGGATATGTGTGTTTGTACTGTATGTCTGGATGTGATAAGAGATGTTTTGGACCAGGGAGTAGACGTGGAGACACAAGGAAGAAGGTTCTGGAAGGAGACGGGGGACTTGGAGACGCAGTGAGGGAGGTCCTTGGAGGAGACATGGAGACACAGAGAGGGAGGTCCTGGGAGGAGACATGGAGACACAGAGAGGGAGGTCCTGGGAAGAGACATGGAGACACAGAGAGGGAGGTCCTGGGAGGAGACATGGAGACACAGAGAGGGAGGTCCTTGGAAGAGACATTGAGACACAGAGAGGGAGGTGAGAGGGAGGTCCCAGGAGGAGACATGGAGACATGGAGACACAGAGAGGGAGGTCCTGGGAGGAGACGTGGAGAGACAGGGAGCGAGGTCCTGGGAGGAGACATGGAGACACAGAGAGGGAGGTCCTGGGAGGAGACGTGGAGAGACAGGGAGCGAGGTCCTGGGAGGAGACATGGAGACACAGAGAGGGAGGTCTTGACGTGGCTGCTGCTAGTCTACACAGACTCCTCTGCTTCCTCTTTAATTAGTAACCAGAGGAGGAGGGGGCGGGACGGAGGGAGGGCGACTGGGGGTTAGGACGACTCCCCTAATTACATGTGCTGTACAGTAACACATTATACAGTGCTGACCAATACCTGACAATTACTGTACTGTAGAAAAATTGTAAAAGACAGATCATATAAATTTACAATGGGGTTTATAACAAAAGATATTCATTCAGCTGACAGAGAGACACAGAGGTTGACAGAGAGAACAAACAATAGTCCATTTGAGTGATCATGGCTTTGTGTGAGCGTTTAGCACAGTGTGAAGATGTAATAACTGTCACTCATGCCTCCATCAAAAACAGCATCTCTCTTCTTAACATGATAATCAGAGAGAAGAGACACAGATATGTCTCAAAAGACCCACACCATTGTGTTTAATCAAAGACAAACACCATGGAAGAGATGTTCCAGTCATTTAGACTGGAAGACTCTAGATAGAGCTCTAAGATGCTGTGCTGCTGCACGTTGCTGAGACCATCAGCAGCCTAGAGGCAACATTTCCCTTTCAGTAATCAAGCCTTACATTATCAGGACCAAGGGTGTTTCCCTGGTAATGATCAACACTGTGTGAAAGCATCTCATCCAATACATCCATGTTTTAAGATCCTGCTGATTCGCCAACCTAATAACAATTAAGACTTCCCAAAAAAATGACAGATTTTTAAAGCACTCAAATTACATGTTAAATCTAATCCCGTCATGCAAAATGGACAGTCCTACAGTAAAGCTGTTTCACATCAACAACTCATAGTAACTCACTAGTAATCCTGTAAATTGGGGCAACGAGAGACACCACATTTGAAATATAAAACTCCCCCACACCACAACTCCAGCCCAACCCCCAACCCCCCATCCTTCCATGTTGGCAGACAGTGGTAGAGGATAGGATGCATGGGATTACTCCCCATGAGGGACTGACATGTTTCAGCTCTCCCTTTTCAGGTAAAAGTCTGTTAAACTGGGTCAACATGCATGATACTGGAGGGAGAATGAATACCAAAGTACTGCAGTACAGAGACAGTGGTGTGGGGGGATCCAGAGCTGGATCTGCAGTACAGACAGTGAGGTGGGTGATCCAGAGCTGGATCTGCAGTACAGACAGTGAGGTGGGTGATCCAGAGCTGGATCTGCAGTACAGACAGTGAGGTGGGTGATCCAGAGCTGGATCTGCTGTACAGACAGTGAGGTGGGTGATCCAGAGCTGGATCTGCAGTACAGACAGTGAGGTGGGTGATCCAGAGCTGGATCTGCAGTTCAGACTGTGGGGTGGGTGATCCAGAGCTGGATCTGCAGTTCAGACTGTGGGGTGGGTGATCCAGAACTGGTGGAAAATAGGAGGCAGATTAGGTACCTGGTGCCTGTGAGCTAATGTGGGGGCTGGTGGGGGGAGGTGTGAGGGGGGCCTCTGCATTTTATTATCCTCCGGCAATTAACAGAGAAATGCTGTGGGCTCCTTGATTATGGGATGTTTAAAAATGAAAGAGATAAGAGAGTGAGGCTGAGCCCCCAGATGTAGCAGCCCTTCCTCTGGTAGGCAGTAGGAACTGTCTGCAGGCAGAGGAGATAGCAGCAGCACCGATAGTCTTTCCCAGTCAGACGAGTTGAGCCCAGATAGACAGCCCTGCACCGATCCCCTGGTGATAAATGCTGTCAATCATGCCCTGTCCTTGATTAACAACATGGATGTTAAGGAGAGATGAGATCAAATGGGAGAACTAATGGGAGGGAAACAGAGGATTAATGGGGAGGGAGCATTGTCTCACATCAGATGGCGTCACACACACGCTCAACGCTCGTCCCTCAACAGATCAGTTTCATGCGACAGTCACGTGAGACAATGGGGGGAGAGATGGAATAGGACTCAGTGTCAGCTAACGGTAGGCCCATAGGAAGAAACATGGCAGCTTGTTCAACCCTATCAGGAAGGTAAGTGGTCTCTATGAATCAGACGTTTTGATTGGCTGGCTGGCCCTGGTCATGTTTTCTTTGGGTCAAGGTCAGAGAGGAGTCTGTCAGTGTCTCATAGCTTCGTTCAGACAGTCTGATGAGGGACCTGGCAGTGTGTGTGCCGCATGCCCTTAGCTGTCATATAAGTCTATCTTTGTAGATCCTGACTCTAGGGATTTCAAACTGTACTGTAGTGCAATGTGGAAGATGGATGACACAAGGGGGTTCAGTCCAAGTATGGGACACGTGCAGTAACACTAACCACTGTCCACCCACACAACTTGTAGTGACAGAGTGAAATCAAAGGATTTCAATGCATGAAGTATTGACATTTAAACATGTTGATTCAAACACTGATCATAGACACTGGCACTCCAAAAACACACAGCCGCACCAACAAAATATCTACGTCTTTAAAGTAGGAATCCCATTGATTCCTCTTCTCTTTATCTCTCCTTGTTTTACCTCAGCTGCTCCTTGATTCCTATTCACCCACTGTCCTTGAAGACTGATCTTCCAGTTGGGATGAATCCACTCTCCTTCTCTAACCCACTCTCTACAGAGTAATGCAGTTTACAGTTAACCCCAATGACCCCAGCTAATTATGTTGAACATTTTAATGTCTGCTGCTGATTGAGATAAAGCCAGACCTGTCTGTCTTTTCCAGTCTCCTGCCGTCTACCTCGTCCCCTCTGGAGACAATTTCTCAGGCTAGGGAATAAGGGAAGATAAAGGCCAAGCGAGCACAGAGCTCTCTCTAATCAGAGCGCCAGTGTTTGAGGGGCTGGGGCTGGGTTGACGTGGGGAAGCACCATGCTCTCTCTCTCTCTCTCTCCAAGCAGAGCGAAGCACCGCCAGATTAAACAGGCTGTGATTGGTATCAGGAGTTTGATGATGAGTGTAAGAAAAAACAGAGACAGGGACGTCAGCCCTTAGAGGGACTGCGTTTGGGGAGGGGTTTGGGGGCCCTGCCTGTGTGTCTGTCTACTGGTGCTGTGGAGCTGGTCAGAGAGAGTCCCAGTAGAGACACTGTGGAGCTGGTCAGAGAGAGTTCCAATAGAGACACTGTAGAGCTGGTTAGAGAGAGTTACAGTAGAGACACTGTGAAGCAGGTCAGAGAGAGTTCCAGTAGAGACACTGTGAAGCAATCAGAGAGAGTTGCAGTAGATACACTGTGGAGCTGGTCAGAGAGAGTCTCAGTAGAGACATTGTGAAACAGGTCAGAGAGAGTTCCAGTAGAGAAAATGTGGAGCTGGTCAGAGAGTCCCAGTAGAGACACTGTGAAGCAGGTCAGAGAGTCCCAGTAGAGACACTGGAGCAGGTCAGAGAGTCCCAGTAGAGGCACTGTGGAGCAGGTCAGAGAGTCCCAGTAGAGAGACTGTGGAGCTGGTCAGAGAGTCCCAGTAGAGACACTGTGGAGCAGGTCAGAGAGTCCCAGTAGAGGCACTGTGGAGCAGGTCAGAGAGTCCCAGTAGAGAGACTGTGGAGCTGGTCAGAGAGTCCCAGTAGAGGCACTGTGGAGCAGGTCAGAGAGTCCCAGTAGAGAGACTGTGGAGCTGGTCAGAGAGTCCCAGTAGAGACACATTTATATTTAAAACCTATTTAGGTGGCAGTATAACAATATTTGGATTAAAGTGAAACAGGGGAAAGTCATATGAAGAGCCTTTAGAGAAGGTCATAGGAAGAGCCTTTAGAAAAGGTCATAGGAAGAGCATTTAGAGAAGGTCATAGGAAGAGCCTTTAGAGAAGGTCATAGGAAGAGCATTTAGAGAAGGTCATAGAAAAAGCCTTTAGAGAAGGTCATAGGAAGAGCCTTTAGAGAAGGTCATAGGAAGAGCCTTTAGAGAAGGTCACATGAAGTGCCTTTAGAGAGGGTCACAGGCGGTGCCTTTAGAGAAGGTCATGGGAAGTGCCTTTAGAGGAGGTCATGGGAAGAGCCTTTAGAGAAGGTCAAAGGAAGTGCCTTTAGAGAAGGTCATATAAGGGAATAGAGTATACTGCATTTATGATTACTGCAGTTCCTATAGCATGGCATGTTTAATCGGAATTAACTATTCATGAACCTAGCGACCTAAAGCTACTGCAGCATAATCAGGAATAAGAATAGAATGGGAGATATGCAGAGCTGAAAAGCAGGGAAATTACAGAAGAGAGACACTAACCAATAGGGTAACAGTGGTCAGTTGGTCAGGGGATTTACAGTAGAGAGAGACTGACCAATAGGGTGACAGTGGCTGGTGGTTGTGTAAAAGTAAGTACATTTTTAAAGCCTATAGTGAGCACCACTATAACACACAATGAAATATTCATCTGTGATGATGCTGACCTATTTAGTGTTAAACCTTCCCCACTCACTCACTGGTCACTCAACGCCTGCCACTGGGGATGTATGGAGAATGGCCTCTCATACTGGCTGTATACCAAGTGAATCCCTGTTTCACAGCATTATATTCCCTGGCCTATTGTATGATGCAATGCTACCATGCATTGGGAAAACATAGAATAACTGATTGGTATATCAAGGTTCCACATACATCTTTATCGTATTGATTTATATTAGTTCCTATGTGCTGTAAAGTGTAATTACACAGAATTTGACACATATGACTGACTGAGGTGTTTCAACATATTACTATATACCATGCCACTATACATGTCTTGCTCCACAGTAAAATGGATCACCGTCTCAGTCACCTGTGGTACTAAACGGTTCACTTACATCCGTTCCTTCATCTGCTCATTTGTCCTCTCAGCTGCTGTTGTACAGTAAGCTGTCACTGAGCAGCACAAATTTGTATTGTGTGTGATCCTTCCATGCTTGATGAAATTATCTTCATTATTCGGAACACTGTTCCAGTTTGCTAATTGCATGTTGCCTCATTACCAACGCACTGATTGCAAAAATATTTAGTCGCCATCAATGAACCGAAGCGGCGTTCTCCGTACTACATTATCCAGGTTGTCCAGGAGAGTGCTGGAGGAACTTGGCTCTTTTTCAAAACACAGAGTAATGGCAGGACAAATGAGTCAATCAGAGGTGTTTCTTGCCGTGCACAATGCCAGTCAGCAGCTATTTGTGTAGAACTGAGAATGCAGCTCTACAGTTTTGGCTCTGAGGTCCTTCGCAGCATAACGGTAACACCTCTCCCGAGCTGGTCTTCATAAGCTGTGACAGTTTCCTCCAGCTTTTCACGGCACCTTGGAGACCCCGATTAGCCATGCAAGAGTACTGGAGCAGCAGCTTCAACCTTCAGTGATCCTGCACTAACTGAGGGGAGCTTCCATGCCTATTTCCCTTTCATCAGCAGGTATGAGTCAGGCCCTTGCCAGCTAATCATAGTCAGGACCTCAAGACCTTACACTATCACTTAACTACTGTATGTGTTCTGACTCAAAGACAATGTCTGTCTTTAAAAATATAAGTCTTTGAAGTCATGTTAGTGTCAGTCATTAGCTGTGTTCCTGTATGAGACTTCAACTTCACTACCTTCTCCCTCTAAGCCAGACAGTGCCGCAGCACTGTATATAGTCCCTATGGGCCACAGACAGTATACATGTGTTTAACTATGTACTGGGTAAAACTATGACCTCCTGTATTTCACTTATGCAAAGCATAAGGAAGAAAAATAATAATGACATGTTTTTGCTTGATTGAATTATCATCTGTATTCTACTTCAAGATAGTTTTTCATAACAGTTTTTTTTTTAACAAAACCTTGAGGTATGTCTTTATTGTATATTACTGCAACACAATTAGTCCACACGGTACTTCGTCTATCAAACTATCCCATCTTTGTTCAGTAGATACATGGATCTGGAGGATAGAAGCTCTATGGAACCAGACAGTCATTCCTCTCAGCCATTTGCATATCCCTCTGAGATTAGTCTGGCTCCACATTCAAAAGGACAGAAAAAGAAACAAACACATTGAGAAAGCAAACAAAGCTCATTCGCCCAGATTCCCATTTGAATAATCCTAGGCTCTCTCTCCTGGAACGTTTCTCTATGGCGCTGCAAGTCTCTCATTTCACTTGGCCAGATGTCAAGGTTTAATAGACTACTTTGTGAATGAATGAAGAGATTAGGACACTATCTGTTTTGGCAACATAGGCCTGCAGTATCTGTTCTGCTGTTTCTGCTTTAATTGAAAAGGGAATTTGTCCTTCCAAGAGGTGTTTTGCTGACTGCTTGGTGCCTAGGCTCTAATACCCTTAAAAACAGCTTGCAGTTGCATGTTCTTATCATGGCAGCGATGCGCTGGTGCTGATACTTAAATAAGATTTCATCCCCAGCTCCATGGATTAGAGCAGTGAAAAGATTCAACTGTCACACATTATCTTCCCCACACCGAGAGAGAGAGAGAGAGAGAGAGAGAGAGAGAGAGAGAGAGAGAGAGAGAGAGAGAGAGAGAGATGGTGGGGAAAACATGCCTTTAAGACTGTGATATGTCTGTTTGTCTTACCTCTCCCTCTCTCTCCCTCTGTCTGTCTATCTCACTCTGTCTGTCTCCCTCTCTCTCCCTCTGTCAGTCTCTCTCCCTCTGTCTGTCTCTCCCTCGGTCTGCCTCTCTCCCTCGGTCTGTCTCTCTCCCTCGGTCTGCCTCTCTCCCTCGGTCTGTCTCTCTCCCTCGGTCTGTCTCTCTCCCTCTGTCTGTCTCTCTCCCTCGGTCTGTCTCTCTCCCTCTGTCTGCCTCTCTCCCTCGGTCTGCCTCTCTCCCTCGGTCTGTCTCTCTCCCTCGGTCTGCCTCTCTCCCTAGGTCTGTCTCTCTCCCTCTGGCTGTCTCTCTCCCTCTGTCTGTCTCTCTCCCTCTGTCTGTCTCTCTCCCTCTGTCTGTCTCTCTCCCTCTGTCTGCCTCTCTCCCTCGGTCTGTCTCTCTCCCTCGGTCTGTCTCTCTCCCTCGGTCTGTCTCTCTCCCTCTGTATGTCTCTCTCCCTCTGTCTGTCTCTCTCCCTCTGTCTGCCTCTCTCCCTCTGTCTGTCTCTCTCCCTCTGTCTGCCTCTCTCCCTCGGTCTGTCTCTCTCCCTCTGTCTGTCTCTCTCCCTCTGTCTGCCTCTCTCCCTCGGTCTGTCTCTCTCCCTCTGTCTGCCTCTCTCCCTCGGTCTGCCTCTCTCCCTCTGTCTGCCTCTCTCCCTCGGTCTGTCTCTCTCCCTCTGTCTGTCTCTCTCCCTCTGTCTGCCTCTCTCCCTCTGTCTGTCTCTCTCCCTCTGTCTGTCTCTCTCCCTCTGTCTGCCTCTCTCCCTCGGTCTGTCTCTCTCCCTCTGTCTGTCTCTCTCCCTCTGTCTGTCTCTCTCCCTCTGTCTGCCTCTCTCCCTCTATCTGCCTCTCTCCCTCGGTCTGCCTCTCTCCCTCGGTCTGTCTCTCTCCCTCTGTCTGCCTCTCTTCCTCTGTCTGCCTCTCTCCCTCGGTCTGCCTCTCTCCCTCGGTCTGTCTCTCTCCCTCTGTCTGCCTCTCTCCCTCTGTCTGTCTCTCTCTCAAGTAAAGCTACCAGATCATAACAGCAGTGTGACACCTGATATCCCACCCTACAGCATCCCTATCCATGCTTATTCTAATGTCCTCTCACCCCTAATTACGTGTAAATGTGTGCTGGATCATTAACGTGAGCTGACAGTGTATCACAGTGCTGTTTCCTTAGCTCAGCGGCCAAGGCTAGGTGCTGCTGTCTCTGTTGATGGTTCCCCACAGCGCAGGGCTGGAGGAGAGTGGTGAGGAGGTGACATTTATAAACCACACCAGCTCTCTGTTGTCTCCACGAGCTGTCATCTGACAGAAGGCAGCTGAGTCCAACCGGGAGCCAGGCACAGATAGAGGTCTGCCTGAGCACCTGCCCTTTTGGCCCTACTATGAGAAAAGTGCCCTTTCAGATTGGTGACGTTATTTAATTATTGAATATTTATTTCACATTTAGTCTATTTTCTCACTTTTATTTAAATTAATTACCCATTAAACTAGATAAAATCATGAAAAACACCCCCTCCCCTGCTCGGCTCGTTCACAGGTCAAACTGAGTCTTGTTTATCGATGCAGATGCATTAGTCTCCAACTATGGAAAAACTATAAACACAAAATGAGCTAGATAGAAATAGAGATGCAGAGGTAGGTCATAAAACTGGCTAGACTCAGAAACGGCCAATAGGTCTCTGCCCTCTAAAGAATCGGACAAGCCCAACATTAGAGATCATAAGGAGCGGTGGGGTGTGATCTGTGACATTTCAGGTGCAGTGAAGGTAAGGACGGAGCCAGGGGTAGAGTGCAGAGTGACAAGTGATTAATACACCAGGCAGCCAGCACCACTTATTCACCATTCTGATCTGAGGAAATTATTCCAAACCAATGTCCCTGGATTCCCTCCTCCCAGCCCCACTCGCCCTCCTCCCTGCCCACCACACCCTCCTCCCATCCCCCTCACCCTCACCCTCCTCCCATCCCCCTCACCCTCTTCTTAACCCCCTCACCCTCTCCCAGCCCCCTCGCCCTCCTCCCATCCCCTCACCCTCTCCCAGCCCCCTCGCCCTCCTCCCATCCCCCTCACCCTCTCCCAGCCCCCTCGCCCTCCTCCCATCCCCCTCACCCTCTCCCAGCCCCCCTCGCCCTCCTCCCAGCCCCCTCGCCCTCTTCCCAGCAGCCTCGCCCTTCCCCAGCTCCCTCAGCCTACACCCAGCACCCTTGCCCTCCTCCCAACCCCTCATCCTCATCCTCTTCCCAGTCCTCTTGTCCTTCTCCCAGCCCCCTTGTCCTCCTCCCAGCCCCCTCGTCCTCCTCCCAGCCCCCTGACCCTGCCCTTCTCCCCAAAATGAGCTTTTCACCTTTAATTAGCCCACGCCTGGCTCTGCTCACCATCCACACCGTGTTGCTGTCCACACCCATTAACACAACAACAAAAAATGTGTTTGGAGAAAACAAATGCCTTCTGCCTCCCTTTCTGAAGTGCGTTTAACAATGTCCTCCAGCCACCATTTTCCATTGCGTGAGGAAGTTCCGGGAAACAAGACATCCATCAACTTGACAGACAAAACAAATTACAGGGTGAACAGAACCTTAATATCTCACCAGAGCTAATGGTGTCAAGGCTGGCTGCCAATCGACCCACACACTGCTCTCTCCTCTCACTCTTTACCCTGGCCTTTCAACTAACAGACCTGCAGTTAAGTCTAGCTTCTAGGGAGATGAGTTTGTCTAAATAACATTAAGGCATTAACACCCTACTAACCATGCATCAAATCTGAATTCATGAAATTCCATTAACACCTTGATCTGAAGTCCCAGTGTGAGAGAGAGAGAGGCCTTCGTGCAGGCATGATGTATCTGCGCTGTAGTCTGAGATTATACTGTGAATGAATGGTGCAGTCCTCCTAAAGCCAATAAAAGTGTAATTACATGCCGTGGGCCTGGGTGACAGTGCCTGTGCAGGTGACAGCTATCAGGGAGGCAGGCAGGAAGGATTACCTTCCCTCTTCCCCTGGCTGTGGCTCTGTGGCATGACCACCTCGCTCTGCAGGGTCACCTTGGATGGAGCGCTACAATTTTACCAGTCATTAAACTCTTAATCCAGACTCAGTCTACAGTACATGCTCCCTCATCATCATCTTTCACTATCGACCAGGGCTTCAGATAACGTCCCTCTGTCATTACAAACCCGCCACTTACAGGTGCAATAGTACAGGTATATGACAAATCCTTCCCAAAGACTAGACCGCAGCCGCACCGCCAGTCTATTAAACTCCAATGTGATTGGACATTTTCTCATTTCCTCTCTGTCATACTGAGGCTTATATTTAACGTCTCTGTATTAAATTCCAAAATGACATCACTAGAACCTGCCTATTCCCTTCTTTGATATCTGAAGTCTTAATGAATCAGTTTAATCCAACGATCAACTCAATATTCCAAAAGTTATTGTCTTGTGCCCAGGTAAAGTGTGATCTGGGACTTTTCAGGGCATTTAAACTTGCGAGATCAGGCGTCTTGCGAGGCTAGGGCATCAGATCAGGCGTCTTCCGAGGCTAGGGCATCAGATCAGGCGTCTTGCGAGGCTAGGGCATCAGATCAGGCATTTTGCGAGGCTAGGGCATCAGATCAGGCGTCTTGCGAGGCTAGGGCATCAGATCAGGCGTCTTCCGAGGCTAGGGCATCAGATCAGGCGTCTTGCGAGGCTAGGGCATCAGATCAGGCATTTTGCGAGGCTAGGGCATCAGATCAGGCGTCTTGCGAGGCTAGGGCATCAGATCAGGCGTCTTGCGAGGCTAGGGCATCAGATCAGGCGTCTTGCGAGGCTAGGGCATCAGATCAGGCGTCTTGCGAGGCTAGGGCATCAGATCAGGCGTCTTGCGAGGCTAGGGCATCAGTGGGGAAATGGGAGAACTTGTTAATATTCCTTGCGTAGTAGTTCCAAAGCACCAGCCATTACATATTCAGAGATATAGGGAGACATGTTTCAAGGCAGGCAAAGCAAGTATGATAAATTGGACAATAAACATTCTAATCCAACATCACAAACGTGCACAGGGGTCTAATGCACCGCTAAATACAATACCATACATCAGCAAAGGGAGAGGCCTTTCACAGTAGGAGGACGACGGAGGCCGAGATTATCACAGTCACACTTAGGTGTTCATTACACAATCACAGCCGTTCTCTAATTGAAATTCATCCAGCATAAAATGGCAACGCTTTGCTACAAAAGCAAGGGGTGCAAAATATCGCTACAAAACTTCTTATTTGCAAACATGGCATAAACCGCATCATTCAGAACAAAGTGTGGAGATACTACTGGAGCCCGTGAGGAGATTCTGAGGAATAGTAAGCATAGCTGATTCTCCCAGCTTCAGATGACTTAGTGCAGAAATAACCCAGTGAATATGCCATATTTAAATAGGACTGATAACACAACTGTTATCTTAATCCATCAATCTGGGTAATGAGCGTATGCAGTTAATTCATTATTATGCACTATTAGTGGGTAAATGAAGGTCTTGGGGGTTAATTAGCTAGTGTGATAAGGATAGGGTTAATAATGCAGCACTAATACAGGCCAGGTAATAACACATCCCTGAATGTCACCGAGACTGGACTGATGAACTTCTGCTAGGGAAGTTAACTGAAATCTGATTTAAGATTTCAACGTTTTTGATACCTCTCTGAACTCCGCAAATTGCTTGAGGTATATGACGATATACTGTGCTGCGTTGCCTCTCGTGGAGCAATAGTTCATGATGCTTTGCGGAGTAACAGTGATACTTCCGTCCTTCTCCTTTCCCCAACCTGGTCATGAACCAGGGACCTTCTGAACACACCGTCAACCGTCACCCACAAAGCATCATTACCCTATCGTTCTACAAAAAACGTGGCAAGGGAAGCAACTACTTCAAGGTCTCAGAGCGAGTGACGTCACCGTTTAATTGCTATTAGGGCTCTCCGCTAACTAGCTAGCCATTTCACATAATTTCACGCAGGGTGATGTATAGTTCCCTTCTACAGTACCATCCAGTCTGTCTCATCTGCATCCCAGGCCAGGTCTACTGGCACAGGAAGCTGCAGTAGCTCCATATATAATATTGGACAGGACAGAAACATGGAACATTTAGAGGAGGAGAGAGTCGGCGACCACCGAGCCAGGCATGCCAGCTGTGATAATGATGTATAATTTAATTGAAGCCTGTGCTTCTATCCTCAACAGAACTCAAACTGCTCTTCCCCTGTCAATGCATTATTCAGGATAGTGGTGACCCTGAAATAGTAAAGAAGCTTCTTATCTCTTTAAAATTTTATTACAGAGAGCAAAGAGAGAGGGAGGGAGGGAGGGAGGGAGAAAGAGAGGTAGAAAGAGAGGTAGAAAGAGAGGGAGAGATATAGATAGAGGGGGAGAGGGGAAAGAGAAAGAGAAATATAGAGGGGGAGAAAGAGAGATGAAGATAGAGGGAAGAGAGAGATAAAGATAGAGGGAGAGAGAGAGAGAGAGAGAGAGAGAGAGAGAGAGAGAGAGAGAGAGAGAGAGAGAGAGAGAGAGAGAGAGAGAGAGAGAGAGAGAGAGAGAGATGAGAGAGAGATAGAGGGAAGATAGGGTGGAGAGAGAGATACAGATAGAGGGAAGAGAGGGGAGAGAGAGATAAAGATAGAGGGGAGAGAGAGATAAAATAGAGGGGAGAGAGAGAGATATAGATAGATAGAGGGGAGAGAGAGAGAGAAAGATAGAGGGGAGAGAGAGATAAAATAGAGGGGAGAGAGAGATAAAATAGAGGGGAGAGAGAGAGATAGAGATAGATAGAGGGGAGAGAGAGAGAGAAAGATAGAGGGGAGAGAGGGGGAGAGAGAGCAAGTCAGTGAATGAGCTGGTAAGAGAGAGTGGTAAAACAGAAAGAGAATGGGAGTAGACATAGCTCACCACGCACCGTAAGTGTTGTGTCTATTTTTTTGACCCTGACAGCATCTTGGCAACAGCAGATTTTCTATTTTTTTTTAAGTAAAAAGCTACCTAGGATTTGTTTTCTTTGCTTTTACGTATCTTCTCTCAAGGCATCTTGGGATTTCTTGGACTGTTATATAAAGGGGAGATTTGGACCAGGGATGAGAAAAATATTGTTATAATGGCATTGGTTTACTTGAAAAATAGACAAGTCAACAATATCACCGCAACGAGAAAGATGATATTCTCCATCACCATCATCATTGTCAACAACAGCATTACCATCGTCATCAATTCCATAAGATGCAAATGCCAGTATGTGAGGTCACCCCGTACATGGTGTGGTTTTCTGGGAGGCGGTGTGTGAGTTGTGTTTGCAATTTTAGTTCACAACAAGCTTGTAGTATGGCTAATAGCAGAAAGAAAAATGCTGCAAAGCTCAATGCGGAAGAGGAATACGTATTAAGCACTACACTCCATCAACTACTCGGTCAACAAAAAGAATTCTGCAAAGATCTAATAGATCTGCAGGACAATAACTTGAAGTCCTTCCTGCAACTTTTTATGGATTATACCTGCAAAGGGGTTGATGATCTGTTTACAGATGTAATGGAATTGAAACACAGTTTGGAATTTACCCAGTCGGAGGTGGAGGAGTTAAAGGGTGTGAATGTCACCGGCCAGACTGCATTCAAACAACATTTTTCCAAACAACACTTGACAAGCACTCTTCCAAAGGAGACTACCACGAAAACCAATCGAGGCGCAATAACATTTTAATTGATGAAATTGAGGAAGTAAAGACTGAAACTTGGCATGAGGCCTGTGGCAAGTGACTCCGCAATGGTCCACTGATTTGACACACACACACACCCACACACACATATTTTCTCTACTTTGTTCATGTGTTTCACCTAACCTCATAACCAAAAACACACATTGCTCTAAATGCCATAACCCTCTGAAGTCTTCAGTGGTGTTAAGTGGACTGTGTCAATATGCATTCCATAGGAAGTGTACCCCTATTGATAAAACTAAAACAAATGTATGGTTGTATTGGACATGTGAGGCATGCATTTCTATGCTTCTGTTCCACTCTCTGGATGATTCCCACTATGTATCTCTCTTAGTTGGGCACGATATCAACCCTGAATACATGGTCTTTAACCCATTAGATATTAATGAAGCAAACAATGAATATGATTGTGTTGATCCGGATTCAGATATCCTGAAATTGACCAGAGACGAGTCTATCACCGCTATTTAACACCCTGGATAGCAGTTGATCTAACTCCAAGCTTATTTTCTACCTTTCATTTAAACGTTCGCAATCTTCCTAAATATCATGACCACCTTGTTCATTATCCGTCTTTTCTCAGTCATGAATTTTCCATTGTTGGCCTTTCAGGAACATGGTTGGCTGAAGAGACAGCCATGCTTCGTGACCCGTCTCCTTATAACGCTGTTCACCACTGGAGAACATCAAGAGTGGGAGGAGGAGGGTCCATTTCTGTTCATAAATGTTTTCAATTCTTTTTAAGAGAGGACCTTGCACTTACATCTGATACATTGATGTTGAATCGCTTTTCATGCAAATTCCCTCCTGTCAATCTTTTGGTAGTAAAAAAGTCACTCGATTCTGACATTGGTAGTTTTATTGATATCCTTGCATCAACCTTGAATTTGATTAATAATGAAGATAATGTTAGTTTCTAATTGGTTGATTACAACATAAACATATTTAAAAGTGATAACCACTCTCTGACATCTGACTTTTTGAATACTTTATACTATAAGCCCACAAGACTGACCAGTTTATCTGACACCCTTATTGATAATATTTGTACAAATTCTTTCAATAATGTGGCTAATACAGGTATACTTTATTCTGATTTCAAAAAATCCTCAATTTAAAAAAACAAGTTGTAGAACAGATTTATCACAAATCTCTCTCCCCTGAATTCAGCAAATTACAAAAAGTGAATTAACAAATTTGCTAATCTACTTTACTTCGGATATCCGCTCAAAAATGTTACTAATAAATTCCAAGAATCCTTAAATAATGTAAAGTCAACCTGGAAAATCATCAATCAACTTTTGAATAAGATAAAGGCATCTGTAACTACCCAATCTCAATGTATTGTTGGAAATAAGACCTAAAGTGATCCTGATGTTATTTAATGTAAATTGAAGAACTTTATTGTGAATGTGGGTTCTTCTCTGTCAAATAAAACAGAGAAAACCGTTGGAAATCCGTTGCATCCGTGGCACTTTGCTTCAGTTTGATCCTCCTGATGCAATGGAGGTGATGATGTAATGGAGGTGATGATGTAATGGAGGTGATGATGTAATGGAGGTGATGATGTAATGGAGGTGATGGGTGTAATGGAGGTGATGATGTAATGGAGGTGATGATGTAATGGAGGTGACGATGTAATGGAGGTGATGATGTAATGGAGATGATGATGTAATGGAGGTGATGATGTAATGGAGGTGATGGGTGTAATGGAGGTGATGATGTAATGGAGGTGATGGGTGTAATGGAGGTGATGATGTAATGGAGGTGACGATGTAATGGAGGTGATGATGTAATGGAGGTGATGATGTAATGGAGGTGATGGGTGTAATGGAGGTGATGATGTAATGGAGGTGATGATGTAATGGAGGTGATGATGTAATGGAGGTGATGATGTAATGGAGGTGATGGGTGTAATGGAGGTGATGATGTAATGGAGGTGATGATGTAATGGAGGTGATGATGTAATGGAGGTGATGGGTGTAATTAGTAACTTAAAGAGATCAGCAGAAGGTCATGATGAGATTGGTGCCTCTGGTGAAGTCAGTGTCTTCCTTGATTACTGAGCCTCTAATGTAACGGGTCCAGTCAAAAGTTTGGACAAACCTTCTCATTCCAGTGTTTTTCTTACATTCTACATTCTAGAATAATAGTGAAGACATCAACACTATGAAATAACACATATGGAATCATGTAGTAACCAAACAAGTGTTAAACAAATCTAAATAAATGTTATCATCTCTCTGCATGTGTGGTTCCCACCGTGAAGCATGGAGGAGAAGGTGTGATGGTGTGGGGGTGCTTTGCTGGTGACACTGTCTGTGTTTTGAATTCAATGCACACTTAACATGGCTACCACAGCATTCTGTAGTGATACGCCATCCAATCTGGTTTGCATTTAGTGGGACTATCATTTGTTTTTCAACAAGACAATGACCCAAAACACACCTACAGGCTGTGAAGGGCTGTTTGACCAAGGAGAGGCCACAATCACCTCCACAATAGCCCGACCTGAACCCAATTGAGATGGTTTGGGATGAGTTGGACAGCAGAGTGAAGGAAAAGCAGCTAGTAAGTGCTCAGCATATGTGGGGACTCCTTCAAGACTGTTGGTACAGCATTCCTCATGAAGCTGGTTGAGATAATGCCAAGAGTGTGCAATGCTGTCATCAATGCAAAGGGTGGCTACTTTGAAGAATCTCAAATATAAAATATATTTAGATTTGTTTAACACTTTTTTGGTTACTACATGATTCCGTATGTGTTATTTCATGGTTTTGATGTCTTCACTATTATTCTACAATGTAGAAAATAGCGAAAATAAAGAAAAACCCTTGAATGAGTAGGTGTGTCCAAACCTTTGACTGGTACTGTACATTTAAACAAAACAAATAAATATATATATATTTTGTGATTACTGATCAATTCATTTAAACATTTAAAATGAATAGGTTTTGTTATCTGTTTTCATATCAGTCCTTCCAACCACCTGCACTGTTTTTTGTAATCTGTTTTTATCTATATTGTTGTCTATCACTTGATTTCTTTAATGCAAATAAATAAAACTAATACATGCTTCCACATGATCTACGAGGGAGTCGGCTAACTGCAGGGAAAACACCCTCTACGTGCTGGGGACTCACTGAATAATGCAAAGATAAAGTAACAGCAATGGCTGACGTTCATAACAGCACTAAACGTAGAGAACAGACAATTATTACAGGGAGCAGAGACTCATTTTGTCTGTAATGTAACCTTACTTATATAGCCTGTAATGGTTTTCCAGTCACCAAGGTATGTTTCAGAATGGCCTGCCAGCTACATCAGTTTTATATGACAAGGACAAGTGTGTATGTGTGTGCGTGTGCGCACCCATGCATATGCGTGTGCACCCCTGTAAAGTCATCACAGTCCCTGCGCTGTAGCCAAGGAAGAGAAGGCCATGGTGAAAAGGTCTCTGGCAGTAAAATGTACCTGCTCCTATCCATCACAATAAACTGTCATATTTACAGTTTGAAACTCACCCATTAAACACTGTTGTTGTTGGGGGCAAATTCCAAAGCAATTAGATGGCAGCTTCATTAGAGAGAGTGTGACTGGCAATTAAGCTGTACTGTATGACAGTAAGGGGCAGACCCGGGAAAGGGGGAGCAGAGCCATCCAAAGCTATGGTACTTTATTGAATCAGTAATTCCATCTCTCAAGTCTATAATAGCTCCAGAAAACAAACTGTTATTTTTTTTCAGTTGAATTAAAGAGAGGTTTGTTGTTCTCTCCTTTGATTTACTTTTCATTGAAGAACCCTGGACTCTGACACTGGCAGCTTTCACACTTCTTAATTATAATTACTCATCCTAATCAAAACATATATATATATTTTTTAACCGTTATTTAACTAGGAAAGTCAATTAAGAACAAATTCTTACTTTAAATGACAGCCTAGGAACAGTTGGTTAACTGCCTTGTTCAGAACCACAGATTTTTACCTTGTCAGCTCGGGGATTCAATCTTGCAACCTTTCAGTTACTAGTCCAACGCTCTAACCACTAGGCTACCTGCTGCCCAAACGATTATTACAGGGAGCAGAGACTCATTTGGTCTGTAATGTAACCTTACTTATATAGCCTGTAATGGTTTTCCAGTCACATTCACTGCACTTTCACCAGAAATTCTGGCTGAATAACAAAAGTGTTGGGAGGGTGTTCATATTAAAAATTCTCATTTTTCCACTGTGTGGATGGATAATCAACATGGATGATAGTATGTGAATGACACCTGACAAGCAAGATTTCTAATCCCTTTAATTCACAGCATGCAGAGCACAAGCTGAGTACAGAGAATATATTTTCACTGTGTAATATATTCATATAATGTATTTGTACTGCAGAATATATTTGTACTATAGAATACATTTGTACTAAAGAATATAGAGTTACTGCAGAATATAAAGATACTGTAGAATATAGATGTACTGTAGAATATAGAGGTACAATATAATATTTTTGTACTATAGAATATAGAGGTACTGTAGAATATATTTCTACTATAGAATATAGAGGTACTATATAATATATTTTTGCTATAGAATATAGAGGTACTGTAGAATATAGAGGTTCTGTGGAATATAGATGTACTTTAAAAGAGAGGACCCTAACTCTAACCCTAAAATATAGAGGAACAATAGAATATTTTTGTACTATATAATATATTTGTACTATAGAATATATTGGTAATATAGAATACAGAGGAACTACAGAATACCATTCCAGTTAGCCACAGTACATCCTGTCTTGGGGTGTGAAGAGTCTACCACGTTCAAAGAAACACACTCCGTCAGTCTAATAAGTTATTACAATCATAAAAAACATATTTTTAGATGATTCCTCTGAATTGCATTAACTCTGGTGGAAAATGGACAAAATAATTGAATTTCCTTATTCCGCTTTGTGGACCTATAGAGTCGAACGCTGTGAGGTACTTAACGCCCAGGGAACAAAACTAAATGAATAAAGAAAACCATTTCCCTCGCATGTGTTTGATATCACTTGTCTACCTATTGAATAATGGACCTCCCTGTTCTTGTCATGGCGGCTTGGCCCAATCTGTGATACCAGACACCATATGGGCAGGAAGTTGAGGGAATATTCATAACTCTTCTACACAACCTGCTCCATAAATCTCCTCTTTCTTCTCCCATCCTCACCACAGACACCCAGTCACAGGAGAGCTGAGAGAGAGAGAGAGAGAGAGAGAGAGAGAGAGAGAGAGAGAGAGAGAGAGAGAGAGAGAGAGAGAGAGAGAGAGAGAGTAGTGCATGGGGTACTGTAGTCTGGAGCGGCACAGCATTATTCTTCCAGGGGTTGCCTCAGCTGGGTTCTCTTTAGTAAGTCATGGGTCGTGGAGCTCAGTGTGTGATATCACAGCAAAGGCTTCCTCTCTCTCTCTACCTCTCCACCAGCCCTGGCTGGTCTCATAGACTAGACGTAACATAGTAAACGAAAATCCGGGGAACTCAAATTAGTATACAGTGCCGTGAAAAAGTATTTCTTAGGAAACTTTACAGTATTTTGTTTTTTAATATATATTCTTTATATTGTTAGCCCAGATAACTTTTTGTGTTATTACTTACAGCTGGAAATAACTATTGGATATCAGAGTGGCAGTAACTCACCAACTCTACCAGCATTATGACCAGGAATGCGACATTCCCGAAGCGGATCCTTTGTTCGCACCCCCCAGGGCAATCGAACTGATTTCAGAAACCGACCCAAAACAACGCCGGCGGAGGAGAGGTACTCGGAGTGGTCTTCCATCTCTCAAGTCTATAATAGAAGTGCGGGGGTGTATGTTTCATGATTAACGACTCATTGTGTAATTGTGATAACATACAAGTCCTTTTGTTCACGCAATCTAGAATACCTTACAATCAAATGCCGACTGTATTATCTCCCAAGATAACTTTCTTTGGTTACAGTCACCGTGTATACTCCCCCTCAAGCCGATACCATAACGGCCCTCAACGAACTTCACTGGACTTTATGCAAACTGGAAACCACATATCCTGAGGCAGCATTTATTGTAGTTGGAGATTTTAACAAAGCAAATCTGTGGAAAAGGCTGCTGAAGTTTTATCAACACATCACCTGTAGTTCTCGCGCTGCACAAACACTCGACTGCTGTTACTCCAACTTCTGCGATGCCTACAAGGCCCTCCCTCGCCCACCTTTCAGGTAAATCTGACTACGACTCCAATTTGCTTCTCCCTTCCTAGAGGCAGAAACTCAAACAGGAAGCACCCGTGCTGAGGACTGTTCAACGCTGGTCTGACCAATCGGAATCCATGCTTCAAGATTGTTTTGAGCACACGAACTGGGATATGTTCTGGGTAGCTTCAGAGAATGATATTGACGAATATACTGATACAGTGACTGATTTTATCAGGAATTGTATAGGAGATGTTGTACCCACTGTGACCTACCCTAACAGAAACCTTGGATAGATGGCAGCATTCACACATAACTGAAAACATGAACCACTGCATTTAACCATGGCAAGGTGACTGGGAATATGGCAGAATACAAACAGTGTAGTTATTCCCTCCGCAAAACAATCAAACAGGCAACTCGTCAGTATAAAGATAAAGTGGAGTCGCAATTCAACGGCTCAGACATGAGACGTATGTAGCAGTGTCTACAGACAATCACGGACTACAAAAGGAAAACCAGCCCCATTGCGGACATCAACGTCTTGCTTCAAGACAAATTAAACAACTTATTTGTGCACGTCGAGGACAATACAGTGCCACCAACGCGAACCGCTACCAAAGACTGTGGGCTCTCCTTCTCCGTGGCCAACGTGAGTAAAACATTTAAATGTGTTAACCCTCGCAAGGCTGCCGGCCCAGACAGCATCCCTAGCCGCATCCTCAAAGCATGCACAAACCAGCTGGCTGGTGTGTTTACGGACATATTCAATCTCTCCCTATCCCAGTCTGCTGCCCCCACATGATTTAAGATGGCCACCTTTGTTCCTGTACTCAAAAAAGCAAAGGTAACTAAACTAAATGGATATCACCAAGTAGCACTCAGTTCTGTCATCATGAAGTGCTTTGAGAGACCAGTCAAGGATCATATCACCTCTACCTTACCTGTCACCCTAGACCCACTTCAATTTGCTTACCGCACCAATAGATCCACCGACGACACAATCGCCATCACACTGCACACTGCCCTATCAAATCTGGACAAGAGGAATACCTATGTAAGAACGCTGTTCATTGACTATAGCTCAGCACTCAACACCATAGTACCATCCAAGCTCATAATTAAGTTTGAGGCCCCTGATCCTCACCCTATGCAACTGGGCCCTGGACTTACTGACGGGCCGCCCCCAGGTGGTGAAGGTTGGAAACAACATCTCCACTTCGCTGATCCTCAACACAGGGGCCCCACAAAGGTGCGTGCTCAGCCCCCTCCTGTACTCCCTTTGACCCATGACTGCGTTGTCAAACACACCACCAACGCAATCATCAAGTTTGCAGACAGCACATCAGTAGTAGGCCTGATTACCAAGAATGACGAGACAGCCTACAGGGAGGAGGTGAGGGAAATTATTGTGGACTTCAGGAAACAGCAGAGGGAGCACCCCCTATCCACATGTTCCTAGGCTGTCATTGAAAATAAGAATTTGTTCTTAACTGACTTGCCTAGTAAAATAAAGGTAAAAAAATAATTTGAGGGCAGTACAGGTGCATCAAAGCTGGGACAGAGAGACTGAAAAACTGCTTCTATCTCAAGGCCATCAGACTGTTAAATAGCCATCACTAGCACATAGAGGCTGTTGCCTATATATATAAACTTGAAATCACTAGCCACTTTAATAAATGGAACACCAGTCACTGTAATGTTTAAATATCTTGCATTAATTACTCATCTCATATGTATATCCTGTATTCTATATTATTGTACTGTATCTTAGTCTATGCCGCCCTGACATTCCTCATCCATATATTTATATATTCTTAATTCAATTCCTTTACTTAGATTTGTGTGTATTGGGTATCTGTTGTGAAATTGTTAGTTAATACTTGTTAGATATTACTGCACTGTTGGAGCCAGAAACACAAGCATTTCACTACACCCGCAATAACACCTGCTAAACACGTGTATGTGACCAATAAAATTTAATTTTATTTTATTTGCAGCAAGACAATGATCCAAACACACAATCAAATCTACATGAAAATGGTTAAAGAGCAACAATTTGTAGTTTTGAAATGGCCATGTCAAAGTCCAGACCTAATCCTAATTGAGAATAGGTGTTAGATCTTGAAATGAACAGTTCATGCTTGAAAACCCACAAATGTCACTGAGTTAAAGCAGTTCTGCATGGAAGAGTGGGACAAAATTCCTCCACAGCGATGTGAGAGACTGATCAACATCTACAGGAAGCATTTGGTTGCAGTCATTGCTGCTAGAGGTGGCACAACAAGTTATTTAGTGCAATGGGGCAATTTATTTTTCACAGAGGGGAATTGGGTGTTGCCTAACTTTGTTAATTTAATAAATAAAATAAGTATATAAACTTAGATTCTGTTTATCTAATATTAAGTTTTGGTTGAATATCTGACAACATTCAGTATAAAAAATATGCAAAACTGTAGAATATCAGAAAGGGGGCAAATCCTTTTTCACAGCACTACATGTTACGTTTTGCATGGTTACATAAGACTTAAGGCAAAAACTAAAGGAGGGTGGATGTTCTGGGTGGATGGGTAGGCGTATATTGTGAATGTCTAGCAATCTCATCACGGACAGCTTTAGAATTTAAGGTAATTTGCAACTTTGCAAATACTTACCACTTTTTAACTACTTACCATGTTAGCTAACCCTTTCCTTAACCATAACCATAACCTTAACATGTTAACCTAACTTCTAACTTCCACCCTAACCTTCACCCCTAACTCTAACCCCTAGCCTGACTAACGTTAGCCACCTAGCTAATGTTATTATTAGCCACCTAGCTAACAATAACCACAACAAATTGCAATTTGTAGCATATTGTATGAATTGTAATCGCAACAAACCATATGAATTGTAATATGCAACATCATAATAATTGTAGTTTGTAACATATCATATGAAATGGATGATGGACATTAAAAATGAACACCACAGCAAGCGTAGCATATCATACTAATTTGACTGTCTCTGATTTTTGTTTACTATGTTAAGTCTACCCCTGGGTCCAGGTTGATCAGCCAGCCAGGTAGCAGTACAGTCTGCTTCTCATTACCATTCACTCTGGAGTCATAATATCCCCAATTGGATTTCCTCCAGTCTCTACAGGCTCACTTCAATCTCTGACTTCCTCCGTAGGGCTCTATGTTTGGGGTTAGTTATGGAGGCTGTCTCAGCAGCATGGGGGAAGAGTAAGAGCAGTCATTTGTTGGGTTCTTGGCTGTGGTGCAGATCATGCATACTGAGTTCACTGAGAATGATGAGGAGGATGTGAATACCATGCAGGACCTTATGGAGGGGGTTGGGATGAGGAGGATGTGAATACCATGCAGGACCATATGGAGGGGGTTGGGATGAGGAGGATGTGAATACCATGCAGGACCTTATGGAGGGGGTTGGGATGAGTAGGATGTGAATACCATGCAGGACCTTATGGAGGGGGTTGGGATGAGTAGGATGTGAATACCATGCAGGACCTTATGGAGGGGGTTGGGATGAGTAGGATGTGAAAACCATGCAGGGCCTGGTGGAGGGGGTTGGGATGAGTAGGATGTGAATATCATGCAGGGCCTTGTGGAGGGGGTTGGGATGAGTAGGATGTGAATACCATGCAGGACCTTATGGAGGGGGTTGGGATGAGTAGGATGTGAAAACCATGCAGGGCCTGGTGGAGGGGTTGGGATGAGTAGGATGTGAATATCATGCAGGGCCTTGTGGAGGGGGTTGGGATGAGTAGGATGTGAATAACATGCAGGGCCTTATGGAGGGGGTTGGGATGAGTAGGATGTGAATACCATGCAGGGCCTTATGGAGGGGGATGCAGCCTGTCCCGAGGAGGGAGGACATTGAGTGGGTGACACCTCTGTAATCTGTCATCCACCCTACATCTTCACCATATCAAAGCTGATATATATGGGCTCAGGACAACACTAGTCCAGGGGTACTCAACTCTTACCCTTCCAGTGCTGGTTTTCTGTTCTACCTCATAATGAATTGCACCCATCTGGTGTGCCAGGCCTAAATCAGTCCCTGATTAGAAGGGAACAATGAAAACAAGCACTGGAACTGGCTTTGAGGTCCAGAGTTGAGTTTGAGGGCTCTAGTCTATATCAAGGGGACTCTATAATCATGAGCTCAACGAATTACAAGACCTATGAATAAGTCTACAGTATTTAGTCATGTTGTCACATGGGCTAGCAATGTGATGCCATGTTCAGTGATTCTGTATACATATTGGGTTGTTCCATTGGAATCGCATGCTGAGTTAATGATGTGTCTTCTAGCAATGCGTTTTATTGACATTGCCTCAAAGTGTGTGCTGCTGTACAAATTTAAATGGATTGAACTTGCTCTGAAAAGGTGTGAGCTAAAGCGATGCAGTCTCCAAACGTACTAATTTAGAGGTAGTAAGGAGTGATCATGAAGTCTAGCAATAAAGTCCATCATACACCAGCTGTTGAGAGACATCCATTGGCATTGGACTGCCATACTAACACATGGATCACTAGTCACTTTAAACAATGCCACTTTAAGTAATGCCACCTAAATAATGTTCACATGTCTTACATTACTCATATCATATGTATATATTGTATTTTATACCATCTAGTTGCACCTTGCCTATGCCGCTCGGCCATCGCTCATCCATATATTTATATGGACATATTCTCATTCACCCATTTTAGATTTGTGTGTATTAGGGAGTTGTTGGGGAATTGTTAGATTACTTGTTAGATATTACTGCAGTGTTGGAACCAGAAGCACAAGCATGTCGCTACACTCGCATTAACATCTGCTAATCATGTGTATGTGACCAATTCAATTTGATTTGATTTGAATCGGCTGAAGTTGTGCCAACTCCAATTGCAGCATATCTATAAACATTTGATCCATTCCACACTGATCTCATCACATTCATGGATAAAATTACTATTTTCAAACGGGATATACTATTTCCAAATGGGATAGTGGGCTGTAATTCGGTATGCATGGCTGTGTGGCTGCAGAGCTTGTGCTTGGCTATGGGATGATTGGTCCATCTGCACATAGCACACAGCCAGGAGATAAATGGCCTTATTACACTAGGGGAGGTCACTGGCCTCCATTTCACCAGGGGACAAAGATAGCTGGAATTTCACACTGAGTCTACTTTCCCACCAGAGTTACAGATTACAATTCAGACAATGGAGATATTCGGCCTCAATTCTTTTTCCAAATTATAATTCCGACACACACTGGAGATTTTCTGCCTCAACCCTTTTAAAGATTACAATTCAGACACTGGAGATATTCTACCTCAAGCCTTTTATAGATTACAATTCAGACACTGGAGATATTCTACCTAAAACCTTTTACAGATTACAATTCAGACACTGGAGATATTTTGCCTTAACCCTTTTACAGATTACAATTCAGACACTGGAGATTTTCTGCCTCAACCCTTTTAAAGATTACAATTCAGACACTGGAGATATTCTACCTCAAGCCTTTTACAGATTACAATTCAGACACTGGAGATATTCTGCCTCAACCCTTTTAAAGATTACAATTCAGACACTGGAGATTTTCTGCTTCAACCCTTTTACAGATTACAACACAGACACTGGACATTTTCTGCTTCAACCATTTTACAGATTACAATTCAGACACTGGAGATTTTCTGCATCAACCCTTTCACAGATTACAATTCAGACACTGGAGATTTTCTGCATCAACACTTTTACAGATTACAATTCAGACACTGGATATATTCTGCCTTAACCCTTTTACAGATTACAATTCAGACACTGGATATATTCTGCCTTAACCCTTTTACAGATTACAATTCAGACACTGGATATATTCTGCCTCATCCCTTTTACAGATTACAATTCAAACACTGGAGATATTCTGCCTGAACCATGGGATTTTTCCTTTCGTTTTTCTCCTTTGCCCCTGACGATGGTCCCAACTCAATGAAGATTGGTATGTGTACTTGTTCTTATAAAATGAATATCTTAATCTCAGAATCCCCAAATTCCTGCCTGCTTCTTCATTAGTAGTAAAACCACTATGGTATACCAGATGTTGCAACATACAGACACCAAATTGGAATAGCTGGGAGCCTCTCTCGTGCAGAGGCAGAATAGTGGGGAGATTGTCTGTCTAAAAACCTATCCCTCATGTAAAGAATGTTTTAAAGGTGCGTGAAATGAGAGTCTGGCAGGGGAGAAAATAGGCACTTTAGAAGGAGCTGATCATCCATCGCTCAGTGTGAGCACGCACTGCACAATCTGAGAGCTTGGCAAAGTGATTAAGTCATGAATTCTGTGCATTACTGATCTCCTATGGATGGGAAGAGAGTGTGTACACAACAGGGAGCAGGAGCGACAGCAGAGAGATGAGAGTCGAGGAATTAGTGAGAGACGGGAGAGAGAGAGGGTGAGAGAATGATAGAAAGAGCGATGGAGCAGTGGCGGGCTGGTGAGCAGGTGAGGAGGAATCATTAAATGGATGGTGGTGGTGGTGAGGAGCGAGGCTCTTTGAAGACAAGAACACGCCGCTAAGCAGGAGCCCTGTGAGCTAACAACGCTGATGTGCTGCAGGGAGCGTCTCCCAAACCTTCTCACGGATGGATCGAGCAGCAGCACAAAGATTAGAGGTTCCCTTAATCCGACAAAGGGGATTAAACGCTGACAGAGGACAAGAGGAGGGAGAGGAAGGCTCCTGTGGAGGGGTAGATGAATTATTAACACCTCTCCTCAGACTAGTGATCTGGGTCTTTAACCCAAAATCCCAGACCGATGCTCCAGACACATGCTGGGGTGTTCAGATGAGCCTTATCTGTCATCACACAACCCCCTGGACTTTGAGAGAGGGATAGAAGATACACCCTACCTCCTCCTCTCCATCCCTCCCTTAGTTTGGCTTAAACACTTTCGTACTAGTGTCCCATCCGGAAATGCACACCCTGTGAAACTTAACACACACTGGCGGACCAGTCTGCACACACACATGCACGTGGGCACACACACACACACACACACATGCACACGCTGGCAGACCACAGTCTGCACACACACACACACAGCCCCATATCAGCACAAAAAGTTGTTTAAAGGGATATCTCTGACATGGCACGACACATACTCCAAATGTAAGCCAGATCATCAATTAACTGTTTCATATTTTCAAGTCAACTTCCTCTGAATGAGACATCAATAGCCAGTGTGAGTCAAGACTCGTCTCCAGGCAGACAAAAATTAACTACAAAAAAGATCTATAAACCCAAAAGAGCAGGGAGATATTTCAAGCCAATCTTAAATGTTAAATTAAGAAATAATCAATTAAAAAAACACAATGAATTAGCAAAAAGACATCTAGCTACCACCCAAACGTGTTCTCTGTCTTGGGGCAAGGGCAACATGGGATGTTAATGACGGGAAATAGCATCCATGTTTTCACCACTGGCCCACCCAAGATGATCTCACATTGGTGCCCATTGACCTCTCAATCAGCTCAATAAACACAGAGTATGACGGATGAACCAAAGACCTCAAACCCAGACCACCAAGCCAAAGCGTCAAACACCCCAGTGTGTCATCACTTACCCCCCTTGTTCCATCTGCCTTTAGTCCTTGCCTGGTGGCTGAGCTCAGGACCGCCAAACAGCACCAAGAGAAACAAAACAAGTTCAAAAATTGAGAAAAATCCAAACTTTGCCATGGATAACATGTCCAAGAGTTTCTCTTCGACCGAGTCCACTTTCACATGGCTGTGTTTCGCTCTGGTGCGGCGCGGTTGTGGCGCATGGTAACCCACGCGTAGGCTGTCATCAGTCAGTCAGGCTGGCATCAGCAGTGGGTCTCTGGCTCTGCCATGCTGCTTGAGGCTGCTAAGGGCTGGGTGATAGGTGCTCTTCACTGGTCTTTGGGCTCTGGGCTGAGCCACATGTCTCCCCTCCTGGACGCCCCTGGCTCACCAGAGCGCACAGAGGCAGACGGAACACACGCTACGCCACGGCTCAGCTCAGCGCTCCACTGCTCTGCTCTCACTAACACACACTCTCTCTCACTGTTGCCACCGCTGTCGACTCCGACGCTGCCTCTGCTGCTGCTGCCTCTACTGCCTCTGCTGCTGCTGCTGCCGCTGCCTCTGCTGCTTTTGCTTCTGCAGCTGAATGACTTCCTGCCCTCCTCACTCTGGGTTGCTGAGGGAATACATCTCTCAGCACTCTGGCTCTGAACCCCACACAGCACAGCCGAGTAGAGGAAAAGAGGGAATGCAACCCACAGTCTGCCCTCTGGAGAGGAGTTTACAGGGTGGGTGTCTGCTAGTTAGAAATAACACACAAACAAGCAGGCAAGAGGAGTGAGGGGAGTGTGGGGGAGAGGAACGAGAGAACAGGAGAGGATAGAGAAGAGGTGTTCTCTGAGCAATAAGGTTTTCACATGGAGCTGCTCGCATCTCACATCTGCCTAGCCAAGGTGAGCAGGAACAGGCTTTACTGGAGGAGTAGCACGAAGAGGAGGAGGAGAAGGAGGAAGAAGAGAAGGGGAGGGGGTGAGAAAAGATCTGGTGGAAGTGCCTTAACGTGGTCCTCTCTCTCTCTCTCTCTCTCTCTCTCTCTCTCTCTCTCTCTCTCTCTCTCTCTCTCTCTCTCTCTCTCTCTCTCTCTCTCTCTCTCTCTCTCTCTCTCACTTTCTCTGTCTCTCTCGTGCATTGTGGGAAACTCCACGTGTGCTCATGAGTTTCTCATGGTAATCACCGGTAGAAGAGTGTGGGGTGACAGCCCCATGGGCTTTTAGCTGTGTCACTTCTCCCCTGCTGCCTGCCCACAGTCTTGGTCAGAAAGCCCTGGGGGAGAGCTTTTAACCCCTCAGCTGCCACGGTACACCACGTAACAAGTTGCTTTTTAATGCTTTACACACATCCGCTGTGACTGGAGAAATGTCTTGAGTTTTGCCAGTGTGGTGATTGCTAGTTAGGACAACTTCATTGGTTCCTTCTATCATTTATGGTGTCATAACATGACATGAATCATAAATACAGTTACAAAATTGTTAAAAAGCCTTTATTTTAAAAGTGTGTTTATAGTGTGATGTTTAATTTTTACATTAAATACAATTACCACAAAAAGCTAATTTTAAATGGAAATGATCATTCCTGGACCAAAAGCACATGCTGCCTAGAATGTGACCCTTCAGACATGGCTTTCCCAAACTACCTCCTGGATTTTTTGGTTTTTTCCCTAGCACTACACAGCTGATTCAAATATCCAAATATCGGACTCAAATATCATTCTACCTTTGATTATTTGAGTCAGCAGTGTAGGGGGCAGGACCAAGTTTGGGAAATCCTGCTTTAGATAGTAAAGTCTATTAAATGGCCTTGCCTTGCCTTTACAATTACAATAAATAGCGTTTGCAAATTAATTTATTGCAGCTGACAACTGTTTATCACACCAGTCAGCCAGACTTTCCTAACAAAGCTGCAAGGTCGTACCAAGTTCATAAAGCATGTACTTCAGGAGGGGGAAGCACGAGTAGTCTGTCTAGAACACACACTCTGGCTTTAAAGTCCTCATTACAGCTTCTGAAGGAATCCATGATTAAGTGCATAATTTTTTATACACAGTGCAAATTAATATCCTGAATCCACACATAATATTCAGACTCTGCCTCCCTTCCCCCTCCCTTCCCCTCCTCCCCTCTCCCCTCTCCCCTCCTCCCCTCCTCACCTCCTCACCTCCCTCCCCCCTCCCCCGCCCTCTTCTTACCCCACCACTCCCTTGCTTAACAACCTGCATCGGTACCCGGCACTATAATCAAGCTGAACAGAGATGTGTATATCTCTGGTAGAAACCAGCAGGAGCATCTGTTAACAATCCACATTTGCGATGACAGACAAACAAGCAGCTGCTCTGTGGGCTATAACACTATTTTCTAGAGTATATAAATCTAATTATGACAAGCCAGGCTAATTGAAATGTAAACTAAAGCACACAATCCATTGCCACTGGTGTAAGTATAATATGGCCCTGCAGTACTCCCTAGTCTCAATATGAAGATCCCAGTTGACAATCCCTGCAGTACTCCCTAGTCTCTATATGAAGATCCCCGTTGATAATCCCTGCAGTACTCCCTAGTGTATATAGGAAGATCCCAGTTGATAATCCCTGCAGCACTCCCTAGTCTCTATATGAAGATCCCAGTTGATAATCCCCTCAGTACTCCCTAGTCTCTATATGAAGATCCCAGTTAAAAATCCCTGCAGCACTCCCTAGTCTCTATATGAAGATCCCATTTGAAAATCCCTACAGTACTCCCTAGTCTCTATATAAAGATCCCCTTTGATAATCCCTGCAGTACTCACTAGTCTCTATATGATGATCCCAGTTGATCATCCCTGCAGCCTGTCTAATAAGGGATTACTCAGAGATTACACTCTAACTGTATGCATGGAGAGTCAAGAGTGCTGGAGGAGAACTAAGCAGAGCAGCAGAGTCTGGGAAGTGCTTTGCCTTGGGCTCCAGTTGGAGTAGCCTATCCCTGGCTGACTGCTGTTGCCACCATAGAGATCCTAATTGATTATTTGTATTATCATTTGTATTTTATTTATCCTTATTATTCTTCTAATTCGTAATTCTATAGTTGCCACTGACTCAGAGCCTTGGATACAGGTGTAGTACTTTGCCACGTTGTATAAATGATGGAGACAGGCGCAGGAATACATACCATGAACAGGCGAAGTCCAAAACAAATATGTATACAAAAACACTGGGATGTAACCAAAACAAAAGGGCGAGGTTAAACCTATAATAAATACATAGGACGAGACCCGTAATAACAAGTGCACAACAATACACGGGACGAGACCCGTAATAACAATAAACAGGACGAGACCTGTAATAGTATGTAAACAACAATACACAGGACGAGACCCGTAATAACAATACACAGGACGAGACCCGTAATAACAAGTGTACAACAATACACGGGACGAGACCCGTAATAACAAGTGCACAACAATACACGGGACGAGACCCGTAATAACAAGTGCACAACAATACACAGGACGAGACCCGTAATAACAAGTGCACAACAATACACGAGACGAGACCCGTAATAACAATACACGGGACGAGACCCGTAATAACAAGTGCACAACAATACACGGGACGAGACCCGTAATAACAAGTGCACAACAATACACAGGACGAGACCCGTAATAACAAGTGCACAACAATACACGAGACGAGACCCGCAATAACAATACACGGGACGAGACCTGTAATAACAAGTGTACAACAATACACGGGACGAGACTCGTAATAACAAGTGCACAACAATACACGGGACGACACCCGTAATAACAAGTGCACAACAATACACGGGACGAGACTCGTAATAACAAGTGTACAACAATACACGGGACGAGACCCGTAATAACAAGTGCACAATACACGGGACGAGACCCGTAATAACAAGTGCACAACAATACACGGGACGAGACCCGTAATAACAAGTGCACAATACACGGGACGAGACCCGTAATAACAAGTGCACAACAATACAGGAGACGAGACCTGTAATAACAAAACACGGGACAAAACCCGTAATAACAGGTGCACAACAATACACGGGACGAGACCCGTAATAACAAGTGCACAACAATACAGGAGACAAGACCTGTAATAACAATACACGGGACGAAACCCGTAATAACAGGTGCACAACAATACACGGGACGAGACCCGTAATAACAAGTGCACAACAATACACGGGACGAGACCCGTAATAACAAGTGCACAACAATACAGGGGACGAGACCCGTAATAACAATACATGGGACGAGACCCGTAATAACAAGTGTACAACAATACACGGGACGAGACCCGTAATAACAAGTGCACAATACACGCAGCATGAAAGGAAAAACAACAAAGCGCAGGTATTCACAAGACCAACAGGCACGGGAACAATAACCGACCAAGACAATGGAGAACAGAGGGCACAAATACAATTACTAATCAGGGGAAATGGGAACCAGGTGTGCGTAATGAGTTTAGTGATGCCTAGAGACCAGTGACGTAAGACATCCGGAACTGGTGCACGGAATGAGCAGCAGTACCAGGAGGATCCATGACACACATGGGGATGTGTGAAACCTACTCCTCAGCTTGATGTGTCCTGAAGTGTCCGCCAGCAAATAGATAGCTGTTCGCGTGGCACAGACTGGTAAGACGCTTCAGGCAGGCGGTCATGTGTGCTAGCCAGGTCCTGGGTTCGAGCCTCGGTGTGAGCCGAATCAGGAGGAAGTAGTACTCACTAAGCAAGCAGTGTGACGTCTTTACGCAGGCAGAGGAGAGTGGAGGGCTGGACCAGTTAGTGCTCATAAAGCAGGTGGCAAAGTGTGTTAAATGGTGTGCAGCTTACGGCCACTGTGACACAGCCTGTAGCAGGACAGCAAGGATGGACCACTTCACATCAAGAGTTGGATGTGGTTACCTGTGACTGTTGCAGGGATCAGTTCCCTTCTCTAACATGGCACGTGTTGCTGTAATGACGTGGTGGCACAGCTCACTATGGTTATCGTCCTAGCAATAGTATTATTGGTGTTTCAGTGCAGCATTCACACCACCACCTTCCAGCTACAGTAATATGGTGTTTCTGAAAGCAATTTACAATTTCCCAATGTAATCTAAAAAAACAGGCTTCGTCTGATATGTTTACGTTCATTTCCATTAGCGGCTAAAAACTCCCACAATAGAAACACTTCAGGGAGAATTATTAACAAAGAGGAATGAAGGAGACGCCTCAAAAATGTTCCTGAACACGAACTTCAGGGATGGGGGAAAAAGGAATCTACAAATTCACAAGAACAAAAAACTGTTTTACTGTGAGAAAAAAACAGGGCATGATGTGCTGAGTGCCGACTGACTCCAGTGTCAAACGAGTTGAGACAAAGGCATAAATCTAGTGGAGCGTGGCAGGATTTAGCATCAGTATTGTCTTTGTCCACGCTCCCATAGAGCCCATTACATTAACTGTACGCAGATGTGTCGGCTACAAAATACATTTTGCCTCTTTAATACAGTACTCATAAATGGAAGAGAGAGGGGAGGAGGGAGATAGGAGAAGGGAGGGGAGGAGGGCATCTAGTGGCCTGGCTGTGCAGTGTGTGATAGGATTGCCAAATGTGGCTCATGGAGGGAGGGGAGGCAGAGAGCCGAGTGGGGCTCCGTCCCTCAGCCTGCCACTGCAGAGTGGAGTGGAGAGTAGAGGGGAAGAGGGGACCCCCAGATTTATGCTGGAGAGCCTGTCAGCTTATCACCCCCAGACAAGAGCCCCCCGGATAAATGTGGCCGAGCAGGAGAGGAGCGCAGCTTCAGCTGTGGAGGGGTGCGGGACAGCGATAAGGAGGAAGCTCCGTGGGGCGAGATGGGGGAGTGAGGCATGGGACCCAGGGCGGACAAACCCAGCCAGCAGCCATGCTGATTCCAACTCTTTACCGGCTAAACATTCTTAAAACATTTACACACACAGGCATTCACCATGCTCAGCAGACGTAGGTTAGAGTAGGCAGGACTGTGTGAGTGAGTGTGTGTGTGCGTTGTTGTGTGTGCGCTTGTGAGAGAGGAAGTCTGAGTGAAACTGTACATGTAACAGCAGAGAGAGGGAGCGAGAGAGAGCGAGAGATAGAGAGAGTTGGGGGGATCCTCTCTCCATCTTTTTTCATGAGCAGATCTGAAGCTGGGTCTCTTAAAAACAGACCATAAAATGTGCTTTTTCACTAGAAGTGGCAGAGCGCGCACGATGAATTGATCCCCTGATGGAGATCTGGCAGCCGTTTTCTCCTCTGCTCATCTGCCTGCCCAGATACAGGATAATCTACTCCCTCCCTGCTTTCCTAATCCAGCCATACATCCCCATTCACCATGCCCATTTGTGTCCCAAGACGGACAGGGGTGTAGTTTGGAAGTCCATGTTGGAATATATCTGGCTGTTTGTCTTTTTTTTAAACGACTGTTGTGTGACTGTGAAATGATCATTCCTTCAGCATTGCTACCATCTGGCTTGTGATTAGCATTCCAATTATAATTCATTGCAATCAGAGCTCAGCAACTTTTAACAAAACAACGACTGGTGGTATGTTGCTGCTATTCATAGTAGCTTGTTTCATGCATCTCAAGGCCACACATATTAGCATAAACAATTACACCAAAGATTTTAAAAGTCTGAGAAAATGTGTGCTAGATTGAATGAATGTAGCATGAATCAATATGTTAAGGGTTCTTTCCATTGAAGGTTGTCCAACTGTCCAACTGTCCAACTGTCACACAAATAAACATGGATGAACCACACTGGTCTATTTTAAATTTACAAAAACAAATCTGTCTGACATACCGTAGCAACAGTGATTCAAGGTTCAACTGGTACTCTGACCACTGACTGACATGATGACGGGGGACAAATGTGCCAGACCTGGCTGTGTGGGTGTTATTGGCTGTGTGTGTTGAGGGGTGTGTGACACCATTCACCTGAGAAAAGTAAGGATAAATAAAGGAGCTACAAAAACACCTGCCAAACCACAAGACCTGTTGCATCTAACATCGCCAGTTTAGAGGAAGTTGTTTTTCATCCAAGACCTGTTGCATCAAACATCGCCAGTTTAGAGGAAGTTGTTTCCTATTATTTCCTTTCCTTCATATATAATATATATATATATATATATATATATATATATATATATATTTTAATGAGCTTCATTGGGGCTCATTTTCCACAAAATGTACATGTAATGCATCTCCATTCAAAAACAGGTGGGGTTGCACTTGACAACAGCAATCCATGTCAATACTATGGTATATATTAAAGGTGCAATTACAAGAAAAACATGCCCAGGCAGTGAATGCCGCTCCTGCAAGTCAGAGAGAGAGAGAGAGAGAGAGAGAGAGAGAGCAGCACACAGAGAGAGAGAGAGAGAGAGAGAGAGAGAGAGAGAGAGAGAGAGAGAGAGAGAGAGAGAGAGAGAGAGGTAATAATAATCAGAATGAGTTAGTGATGGCTGTCATATAATATGGCAAGGTGTTCTATTTACAACCTGTAATAAAACTGCCTGCATGGTGATTTATAGAGGCGCTTTGCCCACAGAGCTGAACCCTTTTTGCCACCAAGGGCACGTTATTTAACCTCTGCATTGCATTTTTATATTTTTGCAGATGAACATTTTATCTAATAGAGCATTGCAAACTGGGAAGGAAGTAGGCACAAAAAAAAGCAAAAATAGTTTTTGTAACCCACCCCTCACCACCACCACCTTCTTCTGTCAGCAGCCCTGTATTGGCAATGAGCAGCTCTTATTAATGTGATCACTCTGTTAAGTAATGTCAATAAGATGAGATGTGTGTTGGCTGTTGGGCCAGTCTCTCTGTAGCAGCTCTCCTCCTGCTGTGACTGAGTTATGACATTGATCTGAAGGATCGGATGGTGAGTTACAGTGCACAATAATTTACGATGACAGAGGGTTCCTGGATAATGTTGAGGTTCAGGACATTTTAGGAGTTATACTGTACCTGTGTGTGTCTTTAGCGGTGATACTGTTTTAATGTAATGATGTGTCAAACAAACCTCAGGTACAAATGATGCTGGATGAGGTCTACCAACCTAGTTTACAAATTCCCAATGCATTTTGTATAATCGCTGTATAATAACCTAAGCCCTAACCATTTAAAACGCACCAGGTTAATAGAGAACATTGTCAAGTAAAAACAATATGGAGGAGCTCTCCAAAAACCTCAGTGGGTGCACACCTGCCATACAAATACAGGCTTTCCATACAGCTACAGGCAGGTTTACCATTCAGCTACAGAGAGGACTACCATACAGCTATAGACAAGACTACCATACAGCTGGAGACAGGCCTTCCATACAGCTTCAGACAGGCCTACCATACAACTACAGACAGGCCTACCATACAACTACAGACAGGCGTACCATACAGCTACAGGCAGGCCTACCATACAGCTACAGACAGGCCTACCAAACAGCTACAGGCAGGACTACCATACAGCTACAGGCAGGCCTACCATACAGCTACAGACAAGACTACCATACAGCTACAGACAGGCCTACCAAACAGCTACAGGCAGGTTTACCATTCAGCTACAGAGAGGACTACCATACAGCTACAGACAAGACTACCATACAGCTGGAGACAGGCCTTTCATACAGCTTCAGACAGGCCTACCATACAACTACAGACAGGCCTACCATACAACTACAGACAGGCGTACCATACAGCTACAGGCAGGCCTACCATACAGCTACAGACAGGCCTACCAAACAGCTACAGGCAGGACTACCATACAGCTACAGGCAGGACTACCATACAGCTACAGGCAGGACTACCATACAGCTACAGACAGGACTACCATACAGCTACAGGCAGGACTACCATACAGCTACAGGCAGGACTACCATACAGCTACAGACAGGTGTACCATACAGCTACAGGCAGGCCTACCATACAGCTACAGACAGGCCTACCAAACAGCTACAGGCAGGACTACCATACAGCTACAGGCAGGCTTACCATACAGCTACAGACAGGACTACCATACAGCTACAGGCAGGACTACCATACAGCTACAGACAGGACTACCATACAGCTACAGACAGGACTACCATACAGCTACAGGCAGGACTACCATACAGCTACAGGCAGGACTACCATACAGCTACAGACAGGCCTACCAAACAGCTACAGGCAGGACTACCATACAACTACAGGCCTACCATACAGATACAGACAGGCCTAACATATAACCACAGACAGGCCTAACATACTGCTACATGCCTACCGTACAGCTACAGACAGGCCTGACATACAGCTACAGACAGGTCTACCATACAGCTACAGACAGGACTACCATACAGCTACAGACAGGCCTGCCATACAGCTACAGGCAGGACTACCATACAGCTACAGACAGGCCTACCATACAGCTGCAGACAGGCCTACCATACAGCTACAGACAGGCCTACCATACAGCTACAGACAGGACTACCATACAGCTACAGACAGGCCTACCATACAGCTAAAGACAGGCCTACCATACAGCTACAGACAGGCCTACCATACAGCTACAGACAGGACTACCATACAGCTACAGGCAGGACTACCATACAGCTACAGACAGGCTTACCATACAGCTACAGACAGGACTACCATACAGCTACAGACAGGACTACCATACAGCTACAGACAGGCCTACCATACAGCTACAGACAGGCCTACCATACAGCTACAGACAGGCCTACCATACAGCTGCAGACAGGCCTACCATACAGCTACAGACAGGCCTACCAAACAGCTACAGGCAGGACTACCATACAGCTACAGACAGGCCTACCATACAGCTAAAGACAGGACTACCATACAGCTACAGACAGGACTACCATACAGCTACAGACAGGCCTACCATACAGCTACAGACAGGCCTACCATACAGCTACAGACAGGCCTACCATACAGCTGCAGACAGGCCTACCATACAGCTACAGGCAGGCCTACCATACAGCTACAGACAAGACTACCATACAGCTACAGACAGGCCTACCAAACAGCTACAGGCAGGTTTACCATTCAGCTACAGAGAGGACTACCATACAGCTACAGACAAGACTACCATACAGCTGGAGACAGGCCTTTCATACAGCTTCAGACAGGCCTACCATACAACTACAGACAGGCCTACCATACAACTACAGACAGGCGTACCATACAGCTACAGGCAGGCCTACCATACAGCTACAGACAGGCCTACCAAACAGCTACAGGCAGGACTACCATACAGCTACAGGCAGGACTACCATACAGCTACAGGCAGGACTACCATACAGCTACAGACAGGACTACCATACAGCTACAGGCAGGACTACCATACAGCTACAGGCAGGACTACCATACAGCTACAGACAGGTGTACCATACAGCTACAGGCAGGCCTACCATACAGCTACAGACAGGCCTACCAAACAGCTACAGGCAGGACTACCATACAGCTACAGGCAGGCTTACCATACAGCTACAGACAAGACTACCATACAGCTACAGACAGGACTACCATACAGCTACAGGCAGGACTACCATACAGCTACAGGCAGGACTACCATACAGCTACAGGCAGGACTATCATACAGCTACAGACAGGACTACCATACAGCTACAGACAGGACTACCATACAGCTACAGGCAGGACTACCATACAGCTACAGGCAGGACTACCATACAGCTACAGACAGGCCTACCAAACAGCTACAGGCAGGACTACCATACAACTACAGGCCTACCATACAGATACAGACAGGCCTAACATATAACCACAGACAGGCCTAACATACTGCTACATGCCTACCGTACAGCTACAGACAGGCCTGACATACAGCTACAGACAGGTCTACCATACAGCTACAGACAGGACTACCATACAGCTACAGACAGGCCTGCCATACAGCTACAGGCAGGACTACCATACAGCTACAGACAGGCCTACCATACAGCTGCAGACAGGCCTACCATACAGCTACAGACAGGCCTACCATACAGCTACAGACAGGACTACCATACAGCTACAGACAGGCCTACCATACAGCTAAAGACAGGCCTACCATACAGCTACAGACAGGCCTACCATACAGCTACAGACAGGACTACCATACAGCTACAGGCAGGACTACCATACAGCTACAGACAGGCCTACCATACAGCTACAGACAGGACTACCATACAGCTACAGACAGGACTACCATACAGCTACAGACAGGCCTACCATACAGCTACAGACAGGCCTACCATACAGCTACAGACAGGCCTACCATACAGCTGCAGACAGGCCTACCATACAGCTACAGACAGGCCTACCAAACAGCTATAGGCAGGACTACCATACAGCTACAGACAGGCCTACCATACAGCTAAAGACAGGACTACCATACAGCTACAGACAGGACTACCATACAGCTACAGACAGGCCTACCATACAGCTACAGACAGGCCTACCATACAGCTACAGACAGGCCTACCATACAGCTGCAGACAGGCCTACCATACAGCTGCAGACAGGCCTACCATACAGCTACAGACAGGCCTACCATACAGCTACAGACATAAAGTGTGGGAAGCAGAGTCAGAATAGACCGATTTTGGGAGGACAGCCGGAGTCAGAATAGACAGACTGGGAGGACAGGCAGAGTTAGATTGGACAGACTGTGGGAGGACAGGCAGAGCAGTAAGATGATTACAGAATGATTTGAGTGAAACCAGAGGAATGGAAACACACACGCTTAATGATATGCCATTAGAATACGGAAAATGTTTGTGTACAATCATCAGTGGCTGTTCCATAATTGAAAGGCATTATGAAACTGCAATGAAGAGAATCAATTGATCACCACTCCAGTCTACATTAGGGGGTGGAGAGGAGGGGGGGGGCTCTCCTCATTTTGGCTGGAGCCTCACCTGAGCACCGCTCTCATTAACTCCCCACACTCCTCTCCAGCGAAGGTCGCAGCCAGGCTCTTCAGACAAACAGTAACTCGCTGCATGCTACATCTCGTAGCATACTCAATTAACAGCCTCATCTCTCTCTCTCTCTCTCTCTCTCTCTCTCTCTCTCTCTCTCTCTCTCTCTCTCTCTCTCTCTCTCTCTCTCTCTCTCTCTCTCTCTCCTCAGTATCACATGGAACTATGAAACTCAATTACAAACTTGGGATTTCTGATCTGTGCAACTAATGTCAATAGAACATTTCGGTAACATACAGTACTGTAATATAGCAAGTCATTTGTTATGCATTTACTCTTAAAGAAAAAGTCTCAAGAAAAAATCTAAAGGAAACTGCAGAACGGCAATAAAACAGTTTACGTGTAGGAGTCCATTAAGTCATTCTGTGTGCTAAATGATCTGTAAATGTCAACTATGTTTGCATCTTTCAAAGTAGAGCAGCCAGATATGCATACACTGAAATAAAGTCCCAATCCAGTATTCAAAAGTTGTCCATTTTACTTATCTATACACTACATAGGCAACTCAATCATTTTTCAGGATGAACAGGAGTAGTAGGGTTAGTGGATGGTAGGGGAGAGGAATGGGGCCTATCTGAAGTCGATGTACCGCCAGACATTTATCATTACCTCTGTTTGGCTTCAGGCTGTTGTTCACTCTCGTTCATTTGAATAGGTTCTCAAACTACTGCACTGTTGGCCCATCCATCAATACGCTGTATATGTTTCTTCCTCCCAGGCTTGTTTACCGTGAGAATAAGGTATAAGTACTGGATAGGCTGGTTAATAATTACACCAAACTGGGGACTAAAGAGAGGGGAAGATAGGAAAATGTGAACAAATACACAATGCCAGCATGTGATCCAACATGAACAAACACAATCCAAGGCAAAGAAGAACGAACCTTCTCTCTCCCCAACAATCTCTATGAGTGCTTGCTACTTGAGAACAATGCATGGCAAGGCTGGCAGTACTGTAGATTCACAGATCTCCACATCCGTTAACAGTATCATCTCCCACAATCACATCTCCCAGACACACTCAGTACAGGTAGAGCAGAGCAGAGACCCCTCAGGTTCAATTGGTGGTGCTTAGTGATGGTGGTTTATTATAGTAGTATAGTAGTAACCAAAAAAGTGTCAAACAAATCAAAATATATTTTATATTTGAGATTCTTCAGTAGCCACCCTTTGCCTTGATGACAGCTTTGCACGCTCTTGGCATTCTCTCAACCAGCTTCATGAAGTAGTCACTTGGAATGCATTTCAATTAACAGGTGTGCCTTGTTAAAAGTTAATTTGAGAAATGTCTTTCCTACTTAATGCATTTGAGCCAATTAGTTGTTTTGTGACAAGGTAGGAGTGGTATACAGAGGATAGCCCAATGTGGTAAAAGACCAAGTCCATATATGGCAAGAACAGCTCAAATAAGCAAAGAAAAACAACAGTCCATCATTACTTTAAGACTTGAAGGTCAGTCAATCCGGACAATTTCAAGAACTTAAAAAGTTTCTTCAAGTGCAGTTGCAAAAACCATCAAGCGCTATGATGAAACTGGCTCTCATGAGGACCCCCACAGGAAAGGAAGACCCAGAGTGCTAAATCAGATGACCTGACCTCCACAATCACCCGACCTCAACCCAATTGAGATGGCTTGGGATGAGAGAGTGAAGAAAAAGCAGACAACAAGTGCTCAGCATGTGTGGAAACTCCTTCAAGAATGTTGGAAAAGCATTCCTCATGGAGCTGGTTGAGAGAAGGCTACTGAAGAATCTCAAATATAAATATATTTTGATTTGTTTAACACTTTTTTGATAACTACATTATTCCATATTTGTTATATATACATATCTTTTAAAAATATATATTTCCTTTATTATTTTCCACGAAACCACCCCTCCCCTAATTGGAGTAAACTAATGAACAACAACACTTAGGCTTCTACTTCCAGCTTATACATACTTTATACATCTTACAGACACAATGTATTTTACAATAGTTATCTTGTGTTTGTAACAATAGTTATCTTATGTTTGTCCTTCCTTTACCCTCAACCTCTCCCATCTATTTCTGATGTATTTCTGATGTATTTGCCATATATTTTCAACTGTGCTGTTTCACAAGTTCTGAACCTAAATATATTTTACAGACACAGTATATTTTACATGAGTTATCTTGTTATTAGTCCCACCCTTCAGCTCCATTCAACCCCTCCCATCTGTCTCTTAACACCATCCATATTGGATTTCTATTTGCCATATACAGTGGGGCAAAAAAGTATTTAGTCAGCCACCAATTGTGCAAGTTCTCTCACTTAAAAAGATGAGAGAGGCCTGTAATTTTCATCATAGGTACACTTCAACTATGACAGACAAAATGAGGAAAGAAAATCGATAAAATCACATTGTAGGATTTTTAATGAATTTATTTGCAAATTATGGTGGAAAATAAGTATTTGGTCACATACAAACAAGCAAGATTTCTGGCTCTCACAGACCTGTAACTTCTTCTTTAAGAGGCTCCTTAGTCCTCCACTCGTTACCTGTATTAATGGCACCTGTTTGAACTTGTTATCAGTATAAAAGACACCTGTCCACAACCTCAAACAGTCACACTCCAAACTCCACTATGGCCAAGACCAAAGAGCTGTCAAAGGACACCAGAAACAAAATTGTAGACCTGCACCAGGTTGGGAAGACTGAATCTGCAATAGGTAAGCAGCTTGGTTTGAAGAAATCAACTGTGGGAGCAATTATTAGGAAATGGAAGACATACAAGACCACTGATAATCTTCCTCGATCTGGGGCTCCACGCAAGATCTCACCCCGTGGGGTCAAAATGATCACAAGAACGGTGAGCAAAAATCCCAGAACCACAAGGGGGGACCTAGTGAATGACCTACAGAGAGCTGGGACCAAAGTAACAAAGCCTACCATCAGTAGCACACTACGCCACCAGGGACTCAAATCCTGCAGTGCCAGATGTGTCCCCCTGCTTAAGCCAGTACATGTTCAGGCCCGTCTGAAGTTTGCTAGAGAGCATTTGGATAATCCAGATGAGGATTGGGAGAATGTCATATGGTCAGATGAAACCAAAATATAACTTTTTGGTAAAAACTCAACTCGTTGTGTTTGGAGGACAAAGAATGCTGAGTTGCATCCAAAGAACACCATACCTACTGTGAAGCATGGGGGTGGAAACATCATGCTTTGGGGCTGTTTTTCTGCAAAGGGACCAGGACAACTGATCCGTGTAAAGGAAAGAATGAATGGGGCCATGTATCGTGAGATTTTGAGTGAAAACCTCCTTCCATCAGCAAGGGCATTGAAGATGAAACGTGGCTGGGTCTTTCAGCATGACAATGATCCCAAACACACCGCCCGGGCAACGAAGGAGTGGCTTCAGAAGAAGCATTTCAAGGTCCTGGAGTGGCCTAGCCAGTCTCCAGATCTCAACCCCATAGAAAATCTTTGGAGGGAGTTGAAAGTCCGTGTTGCCCAGCGACAGCCCCAAAACATCACTGCTCTAGAGGAGATCTGCATGGAGGAATGGGCCAAAATACCAGCAACAGTGTGTGAAAACCTTGTGAAGATTTACAGAAAACGTTTGACCTCTGTCATTGCCAACAAAGGGTATATAACAAAGTATTGAGATAAACTTTTGTTATTGACCAAATACTTATTTGCCACCATAATTTGCAAATAAATAAATAAAAAATCCTACAATGTGATTTTCTGGATTTCTTTTTCTCATTTCGTCTGTCATAGTTGAAGTGTACTTATGATGAAAATTACAGGCCTCTCTCATCTTTTTAAGTTGGAGAACTTGCACAATTGGTGGCTGACTAAATACTTTTTTGCCCCACTGTATTTTTCAACTGTGCTGTGATGTTTCAGAAAAGTTCTGAACCTTTCCATTCTCATAGTTTCTACAAATTGTAGATTAAAGATAAAAAATCTTTGCTAAGAGTATTATTATATTATTGATTGATTGACTATGACTTTTCAAATCACCCAGCAGTGCTGTTTGCAGAGTTAGCTCCAGGTAAATGTTGCAATTCTTCAGCCATTCCCGGACCTGTAACCAAAAACAAGAAATAGACAGGGACTGCGGTTGAAAATTAGCCGGTTGGCTAAAACCGGCACTTTTACTGAAACGTTGATTAATGTGGACTGTCCCTGTAATAATAAAAATAAATAAACTCAAAATTACAAATCGGAATATTAAATTAAGAACACCTCGCTTAAAAATTATTCTTTAACCTGTCTCCTCCAGTCAATCTACACTGATTGCAGTGGATTTAACAAGTGACATCAATAAGGGATCATCGCTTTCACCTGGATTCATCTGGTCAGTCTATGTCATGGAAAGAGCAGGTGTTCATAATGTTTTGTGAACTCAGTGTATATACTTTTGTACTCATTTTTATTTATTTATTTGCTAGGTAGTGTTAGCTAGCGCTAGTCAGCTGTACCTGTGCCAAAACTCTGGTATTTTTTTATCCTGTAGCTTGTTCTCCATTTTTATACAGTGAACCAGCATGTTTTCAGCACTTTTATTGCCATGAGTGATCAAAAATCTCTATGTTGTATCTCTGCAGCAGACATATAGTGAGCAATATGTTTGGAACATTAAATTGAAATAAAATCTCAGTAACGAATTGCAATAAACATAGAATCGTGAGAATCGCAATACATATCGTATCGTGCCTAAGTATCTTGATAATATCTTGAGGTCCCTGGCAATTCCCAGACCCTGTGTTGCTGTCCCTCCTCTCTTCTGCCTTGCATCCATACAGTTAGTCACCACCACGGCCACCAGCCCGGCCTGACACTTCAATAGCACTTTTGATCACTGCAAATCGAATGAACATAATCAGCCAGTCAATATGTAATTTACTCCCTTCAAACCAGTAAAAAATATGGAGCTGCCCGTGAATAACAGCATGAAAGGAAGTGCACTCAGACTGATGTCAGGTTCCGTAATGAAATTTCTCTTTCGCTCTCTTCCAGAAAATAGGAGCACTTTTCATGTAGGGGAGTGAAATGTACTTGAAAACGTCTCTGTGACTCAATAATTATGCATGAGAACGTGTGTAGTCCTTTGCTGTGTTCCACCCACATATTCCTTTTCACATTCTGGGGGCATACTGAGTGGACGTCTATTTCCTACACTGTGCTCCAGGAGGAGAAATATAGCAAGAGTCTCACTGATAAATACCAATGAATAGTGTAAGAAGTCCCTGACACAGGAACATTTAATCTAGGCATTGGACCTAACTCTGTGGGGGACAGACGGAAGGAAGGAATCCAATCCTTATTAGAATGTAATATATGACTATGTCTGACTGTACATTAATGATCAGATAGAATTTAATGCTAATAATCATCACAAGTGACAGCAATCAGAGATGGGCATAAATTACAATTACAACGTACAACTACAAAATACACTGAAGACCAATGTATACTTATGCAAAATATTTAAATAAAATATTTTAAAATATTTTAAAATACAAAAATACATTTGCAAGCAGCCGGCCGAACAACAACATTCTCAGTAACGGTTAAAGAAATGTTTTACTTGCTACAACTGTCATATGTTGTTGTTTCTCTGCCTTAGTTGAATGCACTGTCACTCTGGATAAGAGTATCTGCTAAATGACCAAAATTTACATGTACATGTGAGAATGAAAAACTGCAAAGCACACTGGGTATTGTAATTGGCCTTGTTTCAGGGTGGAGCTCATTAGAGTAACACTCAGTCTGCTTTGTAATTGCTAATTTTTACATATATATATATATAAATGTATATACTGTATATGACACTCTTATCAAATCAAAACAAATGTTATTTGTCATATGCTTTGTAAACAACAGGTGTGGACTAACAGTGAAATACTTAGGGACCCCTCCCAACAATAAAGAGAGAGGAAAATAATAAAATAAAAATAATAACACACGGAATAAATACACAATGAGTAACAATAACATGGCTATATACACGGGGTACCAGAGTCAATGTGCAAGGGTACGTGGTAATTGAGGTAGATATGTCCATATAGGTAGAGGTAAAGTGACTGGGCAACAGGATAGATAATAAACAGTAACAGCAGCATATGTGATGAGTCAAAAGTGCAAAAATAGTCAATGCAGATAGTCCAGGAAGCTATTGGTTAAAAATCAAACTAACTATTTAGCAGTCTTATGGCTTGGGGGTAGAAGCTGTTCAGGGTTAGTTGGTTCACACCATTGTGCCATCAGACTTTTGAAACCGATGTAGGGTGAAAGTGGCCCACACAATTTTGAACTGTTATAAACAAACAATAAGTATTTCGAATTTTGAAAATACAAATGGCAACTTCTGAAAGTATCTTGTTACAAAATACATTGGAGTGTAGTTCAGCCCATTGTAATACAAAATACATTGGAGTGTAGTTCAGCCCATTGTAATACAAAATATATTGGAGTGTAGTTCAGCCCATTGTAATATCAATCAAATTCAATCAAATGTATTTATAAAGCCCTTCTTACATCAGCTGATGTCACAAAGTGCTGTACAGAAACCCAGCCTAAAACCCCAAACTGCAAGCAATGCAGGTGTAGGAAAAACTCCCTAGAAAGGCCAGAACCTAGGAAGAAACCTAGAGAGGAACCAGGCTCTGAGGAGTGGTCAGTCCTCTTCTGGCTGTGCCAAGGGGAGATTATAACAGAACATGGCCAAAATGTTAAAACGTTCATAGATGACCAGCAGGGTCAGATAATAATAATCACAGTGGTTGTCAAGGGTGCAACAGGTCAGCACCTCAGGAGTAAATAGTAAATAATACAAAATACAAAATACTCAGAAGTAACAGAAATACTGCCCATCTCTGACTGCACAGTGGACCACAATCCTTACTCGGATTGGAAAGTTCCACTCCGCATCCTGGGTCTCTTCCAACACATAACACGCACACACAGAAAATAATACACCCCTTGATGTAGTGTGGTGGGGCTACTGCTCACAGGAGTAGTGTGGGGCATTAAATCTGCCTAGGGATGAGAGAGAGTGGCAGGCTCTCAGAAAGGGGGCCTCAGAAGCCATTTTCAATTTCACCAGGATGACATGTGTCCTCCACCTCTCAGCAGGCGCTGACAGGGGTGACAGTTAGCCAGCTTTTATGAGTCCAACCTGAAGGTTGCTGAAAGTCGTGAGGAACTCAGGAGTTTGCTTGATTTAAGACAAAGTTTTCTTTACAACTTTTAATAAAGTACTCAGCACCCCAGAAATAGTTATTTTTTTCTCATAAAAATAAATATGGCAAGGCTAAATAAATTAATTTGCAGAAGTCCAGGGAACATACAGTATACATTAACAACCAGGGAGGGAGATTTGGTTTGCAGAGAGACGATAACAAAACGTGTGTTTATGAGAAAAAACACCAGTCATTATAAAGCTGGCTTCAGGGAGTATTTGTCACATTACTGAGATGTTGCAGGGCTGAAAATGAATCTGTTGGAGATAACTAATAGTTTTTGACCCTGTTCCGGTAAGCAGGGCCAAGGAGAGGCTGTTCCCAGGTGAATGGCACAGAACAGTACACTGCTTCTAACATGTCTCCACTGGTTAACAAGTATCTGCAGGTGGCCTGTCTCCTACGACACAAGAATGCATTAAGTTCCCGTGCTATGACCATAGAAGGGAGAGGAAAGTTGATAAAATACATATCTAAACCCAAGGACCAGTGCCATATTGCACTCGATCGATCGGGCTGTGATTGATTACGAGGGGGAATTTAGCGCAGATCAAATGTGTATATATTTTTTTAGAGATACTGTACTGGGTGGTGAAGGAGGGGGGTATTTGAACTGTACAGGGTGGTGAAGTGGGGGTATTTGTACTGTACTGGGTGGTATTTGTACTGTACTGGGTGGTGAAGGAGGGGGTATTTGTACTGTACTGAGTAGGTGAAGGAGGGGGTATCTGTACTGTACTGGGTGGTGAAGAAGGGGGTATTTGTACTGTACTGGGTGGTGAAGGAGGGGGTATTTGTACTGAAGTGGGTGGTGAGGGAGGAGGGTATTTGTACTGTACTGGGTGGTGAAGGAGGGGGGTATTTGTACTGTACTGCGTAGTGAAGGAGGGGGTATTTGTAGTGTACTGGGTAGTGAAGGAGGGTGGTATTTGTAGTGTACTGGGTAGTGACGGAGGGGGGTATTTGTAGTGTACTGGGTAGTGAAGGAGGGTGGTATTTGTAGTGTACTGGGTAGTGACGGAGGGGGATATTTGTACTGCACTGGGTAGTGAAGGAGGGTGGTATTTGTAGTGTACTGGGTAGTGACGGAGGGGGGTATTTGTACTGTACTGCGTAGTGAAGGAGGGGGGTATTTGTACTGTACTGGGTTGTGAAAGAGGGGGGTATTTGTACTGTACTGGGTAGTGAAGGAGGGGGGTATTTGTACTGTACTGCATAGTGAAGGAGGGGAGTATTTGTACTGCACTGGGTAGTGAAGGAGGGTGGTATTTGTAGTGTACTAGGTAGTGACGGAGGGGGGTATTTGTACTGTACTGGGTAGTGATGGAGGGGGTATTTGTACTGTGTAGTGAAGGAGGGGGTATTTGTACTGTGCTGGGTATTGAAGGAGGGGGTATTTGTACTAGACTGGGTGGTGGAGGAGGGGGTATTTGTACTGTACTGGGTAGTGAAAGAGGGGGTATTTGTACTTGACTGGGTGGTGGAGGAGGGGGGTATTTGTACTGTACTGGGTGGTGAAGGAGGGCGGTATTTGTACCGAACTATGTGAAAGGAGGGTGGTATTTGTACTGTACTGGGTTGTGAATGAGGGGGGTATTTGTACTGTACTGGGTGGTGAAGGAGGGGGGTATTTGTACTGTACTGGGTAGTGATGGAGGGGGTATTTGTACTTGACTGGGTGGTGAAGGAGGGGGGTATTTGTACTGTACTGGGTAGTGATGGAGGGGGTATTTGTACTGTACTGGGTAGTGAAGGAGGGGGTATTTGTACTTGACTGAGTGGTGGAGGAGGGGGGTATTTGTACTGTACTGGGTGGTGAAGGAGGGGGGTATTTGTACTGTACTGCATAGTGAAGGAGGGGAGTATTTGTACTGCACTGGGTAGTGAAGGAGGGTGGTATTTGTAGTGTACTAGGTAGTGACGGAGGGGGGTATTTGTACTGTACTGGGTAGTGATGGAGGGGGTATTTGTACTGTGTAGTGAAGGAGGGGGTATTTGTACTGTACTGGGTAGTGATGGAGGGGGTATTTGTACTTGACTGGGTAGTGAAGGAGGGGGTATTTGTACTTGACTGGGTGGTGGAGGAGGGGGTATTTGTACTGTACTGGGTGGTGAAGGAGGGGGTATTTGTACTGTACTGCATAGTGAAGGAGGGGAGTATTTGTACTGTACTGGGTAGTGAAGGAGGGGGGTATTTGTACTGTACTGGGTAGCGAAGGAGGGGGTATTTGTACTGTACTGGGTAGCGAAGGAGGGGGGTATTTGTACTGTACTGGGTAGTGAAGGAGGGGGTATTTGTACTGTACTGGGTGGTGAAGGAGGGGGGTATTTGTACTGTACTGGGTAGTGAAAGAGGGGCATATTTGTACTGTACTGGGTGGTGAAGGAGGGGGTATTTGTACTGAACTATGTGAAGGAGGGGGGGTATTTGTACTGTACTGGGTTGTGAAGGACGGGGGTATTTGTACTGTACTGGGTGGTGAAGGAGGGGGGTATTTGTACTGTACTGGGTGGTGAAGGATGGGGGTATTTGTACTGTACTGGGTGGTGAAGGAGGGGGTATTTGTACTGTACTGGGTTGTGAAGGACGGGGGTATTTGTACTGTACTGGGTGGTGAAGGAGGGGGTATTTGTAATGTACTGGGTGGTGAAGAAGGGGGGTATTTGTACTGTACTGCATAGTGAAGGAGGGGGTATTTGTACTGTACTGCATAGTGAAGGAGGGGGTATTTGTACTGTACTGGGTGGTGAAGGAGGGGGGTATTTGTACTGAACTATGTGAAAGGAGGGGGGTATTTGTACTGTACTGGGTTGTGAAGGAGGGGGGTATTTGTACTCTACTGGGTGGTGAAGGAGTGGGGTATTGGTCCTGTACTGGGTGGTGAAGGGAGGGGGGATGAGTACAGTAGTGAAAATACAGTAGGATAATTACAGTTCTTCATTGAACACTCAAACAAACAGGTAAATCCTAATCTATGTCTTCTCCAATTAGCTTTAACGTGCTGCAAAGTATGTCAAGGTGTGTCTCAGCAATCAGTATGCAAACTAGCTCCACCTCTAAAACTCCAACCTTTCCCTCCGTGGTCTCTCGTAGCCCCTCCCCTCTCCTCTCCAAGCCCCTGTAGACCCTCCTTCTTCTCTGCCCCCTGTGTAGTGGTGCTCAGGTTAATGGAGAGCTGTATGGGTGGGCAAGGCCAGGCCAGGCGAGGTGCGGCCCAGCCCGAGTGAGCTTCCTTCCCGTGGGTGTCTTATCTCTTCCTGTGCCTCCGCCCCATGGGGTTTCATCTCCTCCTGGGCCTCCGTCCCGTGGGGGTCCTCATCTCTTCCTGAGCCAGGGCTGATTTACTGCAGACTATGGGGGTCGTTAGGATGAGTAAGTGCTGGAGATTGACAGGCATATCTCCATAGCCGGCCATTTGGACTGGGATGGTGGAAGGGTGAGCAGCGAGGTCCTGCCCATTTGGAAGACAGACAGTGCAATCAGAGGCATGTTAATCATGTCTGCTTGTCTCGTTAATCAGAACAAGCACCGTCGCTAACCCTCTCACCAACTCTGCAAAAGCATTTCCATTTCCAATTTGGATACCCTCCAATGAGTGGGATAAAAGTTCACTGTCGGAGCAGTGTCGAGGTGTCTCCCAAGTTGTGGGCAGAGTTTTTCACTTAATCTGGTTAGTTTGTGGAAGCTGTTGGAAGATGAATGATACATATTCCTCTCAAAGGCCTGTTGACAAAGGACTGATTCCTTTCCAAGTCATTTGTACTGTGAATAATGTAAAAGAAGGTGAGATGCTTTGCTTACTGCTCCCTTGAAGTTCTGCATAAGGTGACATTAATATTTAATGCACATGAATTAGCATTTCATATTTGCCTGTTTGCTTGGCCTACAACAAAAGCAAACAAACAAGGTGGGGAGAGTGAAGTGGAAAGCCAGACTCTCTTCCCTTTGGTCACAATCCCAAAAGGACCAGGGCATCCCCTCCAACATCCCCTGAATCTTCAGCATGCTCCTGGTGTCTACAGCAGATCACATGTCACCTTCAACCATGTCTCTCTCTGAACACCTTGACATGCCTCTTAGACCTGAAATGTCACAGCATCAACACAGAGACACCAGCCTCATTCACAATTAAATTAAATACATGCATGTTTACCTTTCTCCCAACAACTTGATTTGTCAGTCCAATAGACATTTAACATTTCAACCAAGGTGCTGGTTTGATGACTTGGTAACAGGTACAGGATGATTTTAAATGGCTGTGGTGCTGTGAAGAATGCCAAAAGGCTTGATTTTGTTGCATAGCCTAATGGTGTTTAGAGGATGAGAGTACAGGTGAAAATTATGCTGGGCTTCGAAAACAGTCTTTGAAACAAAATATCAGAGGAATACAGCAAACATAAATTGTTTATAGAAAAATATAAGTCCATATGAAGTGGAAACATACTGTAGTACTGCATTTGAATCATTTAGCAGATCCTCTTATCCAGAGCAACTTACAGTAGTGAGTGCATCCATTTTCATAACAGTCCCCCACGGGAATCAAACCCTCAACCCTGACATTGCAAGTGCCATGCTCTACCATCTGACCTACACAGGCAATTGTTTTAAAAAAAAGCAACGTCAAGCCTCATTTTAGTATTGAGATACAAAAATGCCATTACAATGTACATGTTATAGCTACCATAAAAATAAAAACATGAGAAAAATACCACGAGACGCATCTTAAAGGGAAGTTTCACAATCATTCAACTTCATATTCATCATCTCCAGCACCAGCCCAATATCAACATATGCGAAAATGGCACGTTTCCATGGTTCTGTAGTAAAATAGATAAGTGTTTCCAATGAGATCATCAAGACACAATTAGTAGACAATTAGTAGTCAATGCCTCCACAAAAATGGTTAAAATCACATAATGCACACCGATGATGTCATTGGTATCATTGGTCATTGGTATGCTGCTCAAAGAGCTCGCTAACAGGTACATGGCAGCCATCCACTGAGGGAGCTCAGGGATCTGACAGAGGCTGTTAGGGCTCAGATCTTCTGTTAACTCTGAGGAGGCCACATGAATTCACACAAAACACATAAAGCCATGCTAGCATGTTTAAATACTTCTGGCTCTAGTTTGGCTGTGTCAAAGTAGTCATTGATTAATTCAGTCTTTGAATTTAGGCATCACATGATGTCTGTTTGTTTCTGCTGGACAGTGATAATCTTCTGGTAGCCCCAGTCCATGGCTATTCCCTATCCCCTGGTGGAATGTGTTGTTTATTTCAAAACGACCCGCCGTCCAATCACCAACGGTACAGCAGTCTGCCATACAGCTGCTCCAGAAAGATGAACACATAACAATACAAACATCTAAACACAGTAAATAAATAAATATAGGTTTGATCGACAAGAAAATCAGCTCCATGGATAAAACAAAATGTAAGTGTTTGTTTTGTAAAACCTGCAGAGGGATTGTTTTTCCCAACTTTTCCAGTGCTTCAGCCTTGGGAAGGACTCACAGAATCTCAAATTCTATTGGTCTTGAAAGGGCATGCTTCATTTTCAGAGGGGGAAAAATGATTATTCTTCTGCAGAAATGAATCTCTGATGACAGGTTAGTCACTCCATGTCCCATCCCTTGCTGGTATGTGGTTAGAGTAAAACTGGTTAATACATTTTTCATCATCACCGATAGATCACTGTCCGGGGGCAGAGACGTGGCCTGACTCTCTGTCGGCTGATGTAACATTTCATTACTGGACTTGTTGTATGTCGCTTTATTTCATGCTGCATCTACTGGAAACTCAATTAGACACAGAGGTAATGGATAACTGCTATAGGAATGCCATCACTCCAGGAGGACTTCACGTTAGGTCCAGAATGGAGAATAACACAGAGGACAGGGCTTGGAAATATAATTTTCCAACTGCTGTGTCACTCTGTTTCCTACCTTTCCAATATCATATTTCAGTGATATACTATTTAATCAAATTAACAAAATCCTGTTATTCTTTTCCTCTACACTAATGTGATCAACATCATTAACAGCCAGTGGCCATGCGGTGTAGGCGGTAGTTAACCACACAACTGTAAGCATAATGATGCCTGTAAAGTCTCCCAGATTCAGGGCTTGACTAAACATTTTCTGCTGCTCGAGTTCCTGCACCTCCTATAGAACAAAAGCTCAAATTATTGAGGAGTTCCTGCACCTCCTATAGAATATAAGCTCAAATTATTGAGGAGTTCCTGCACCTCCTATAGAATATAAGCTCAAAGTATTGAGGAGTTCCTGCACCTCCTATAGAATATAAGCTCAAAGTATTGAGGAGTTTCTGCACCTCCTATAGAATATAAGCTCAAAAGTATTGAGGAGTTCCTGCACCTCCTATAGAATATAAGCTCAAAGTATTGAGGAGTTCCTGCACCTCCTATAGAATATAAGCTCAAAAGTATTGAGGAGTTCCTGCACCTGAATATAAACGGTACCGGCACCCAAAATGAGTACCGGTACCCGTTTCAGTCCAAGTCAAGCACTGCCCATATTGTACTCCTATTAATTCAGTTCAAGCTCATGTTCAGTTAATGTTCATGTTCATGGAAGTATTGCAGCCTCTCTTCTCTCATCAGCTCATCTCTCCAGGTGAACATCACACCACCCACCTCATTAATGACAGAAAAGGATGATGATATTTCTAGATTAATTACTTTAATAGGACTAACTGTTAGAACAATCTGCAGTTGCAAATCTTCGTAATAATACTGTCACGTCTCTCTTCTGCGGGAACAGACCAAGACGCAGCGATGTAGCCAGAATACATATTTAATTATACACGGGAACACGACGGAACAAAACAATACACGGAGAACGTAACGATGAACATAACTGAACAAACAAACACAGCTATGAACATACAATAACCCACCCACCCAGAGTGAAACCTACTAGCCTAAATATGGTTCCCAATTAGAGACAACGACACACAGCTGCCTCTAATTGGGAACCATTACCCAACATAGAAATACGACACCTAGAATGAACAAACCCTACACAAAGACAAAACCAAAACGCTCCAGCCTGAAACTCGGGACTGGGCGTTACAAATACCAACCCCCAAGATCTGCAGTTCATAATTACAGTACCCAATTAAATTGATAAATATCCTACTCATAATTATCAAACTCACACACTTTTTAAAAACCATAACCACACTTTATTACTACCCACGATTACTAAAAGGATACACACAAACTTCCAATTTAACAGCAGTCAGCACACGGAAGTAAACAGTATTCAACTTAACTAATTTTCACACGTGGCTCTTCCTCTTAGCATTGGTAGAGCTTGTTGACTCTCAGGACGTCAATGTCAGACATGCCTAGTCTCTGTCCGATGGCCACAGACGAGTCTGGAATGGGAGTGATGGTTTCCTTTCCATAGTTGTTAGTGAAAGCGGTTCTATCATAGTGCATGACAGAGGAGTAGTCGTATGTAGTGTTCAGGTTGTTGGTGTCCTGCTTCTGGAAGTTATCGACGGCGTAGTCATAGATGTACTGCCAGTTGATTCTGATATACTGGTCACGGTCACTCCTGGTGTGCTCGTGGTAGAAGCCCAGGGAGTGAAGCAGCTCATGCTGGATGATACCATGTTGAACACAGCCAAACTGTGCAAGAGACAATGTCTGCCTGTCCCCAACAGTCCCCATGGAACTGAAACACCCACCGCTGCTCTGAATGTCCAGGTAGGCAGTCTGTCTCCGACGTGGGAGGAAGCGGATGCAGGTCTTGCCATGGAAGTACTTCATGGACGTCTCAATCGTCTCTACCTCCAAGCTGGAATATACATTGCTGAGGTTGTACGGCACGTACACCAAGCCGTCAATCGACTTCCTCCAGAGACAGCTGTACTGGCTGCTGAAGCACTTCATGGCGTTCCTGGTTCTAGGAGCCAGAATGTCTCCTTCCAGCAGAAGCTCATTAGTTCCATTGTTGGACTCCAGGATCGTTGAAGTGATGGACACATGGTCCAGGTCATCGTGGATCTCATTTCCACTGGCCTGTGATAGGCCCAGAAGCAACAGCAGCAGGCTAAGAGAAGGTCTCTGGTCCATCTTTCGTCAGAGTTTGGAGATACTGTGGATGGATGGGTCCTTGGCTTTAGCTGTGGAGATTCCTTAGATTACTCCTTCACCAAAGCTTGATGGCAGTGTTCTGTTAGAGCTGAGTTTATATACAGGTGTCCCATAGGTGTGACTGTGTAGGATTAAGGGTTGGGGATGATGCTCACTGTCTTGGAAAAACAACCAGAGGGAGTACTCCACAAACTAACCCACTGTTTTAATAACAATGGGTTAATCCGTGTGGGTCAAGTTACATTAAACTTCTATTTTTTAAGGTAGAAGTTGTCTCCAGTCCAACCACATATCCTGGAATAGATTTCCTCATCATCCGATAATAACATTAACCATAAAGGGGATCAGATTACATCACCGTCCGATGATAACATTAACCATGAGGGGGATCAGATTACATCACCGTCCGATGATAACATTAACCATGAGGGGGATCAGATTACATCACCGTCCGATGATAACATTAACCATGAGGGGGATCAGATTACATCACCGTCCGATGATAACATTAACCATGAGGGGGATCAGATTACATCACCGTCCGATGATAACATTAACCATGAGGGGGATCAGATTACATCACCGTCCGATGATAACATTAACCATGAGGGGGATCAGATTACATCACCGTCCGATGATAACATTAACCATGAGGGGGATCAGATTACATCACCGTCCGATGATAACATTAACCATGAGGGGGATCAGATTACATCACCGTCCGATGATAACATTAACCATGAGGGGGATCAGAAAGTATCTGACCCCAGATCAGTGGTTAGGGACAAACTATATCTAGTCCAATTCTTTGGAGCACATGTTTGGTTTACATTGGGTGTGACAAGCTTAACGAGATGGATCTCACTTAGTTGTGTTGTTTTAAAACAACCAGTAGAGCTCAATTAGGTGAGTATATAATCATATTAATTTGGGTAGCTCATGCACTTTAAATCCCCAAACTCCCTCTACAAAAGGACTTAATCTTCAATGATGCTGTGGTGCAAGCTGTACGTTGGCTTTCTTAGCGCTACGCATTTAGTGAGATTCCTAGCATATTAGCACACTATTTACCACCTGTCACTTAACACACCCGGATTAGAAGACTGTGTGTGTGTAAATACCAGTGTGCTTGAGTGAGTGCGTGTATAGAAAAAGATTGTGAGAGAGTATGAGGGAGAGAGCTCTAGTTATATTACTTGGTTACTAATGAAACGTTGTGACTGATTAATTATGTTATGTTAGAATCATTAATAATTCCCATTCTGTTATTTGGACTTCGGTGCACATAGTGCATTGTGATGATAAATGACAGGACCGTTCGCTGTTTGTTCACATAACACCTCTGGACAACAGTAATGAATCAAAGAAGGCTGGAAAAGGCTGACAAATTAATGTGACACGGGGTCAGGTAATAAAATAAAATGAAAACAGAATGAAACATTTAGGACATAATGTGCTTGAGTAGTCATTTTGTGTCAAAATCTATTAAACAAACAATAGTTAGTTGTTTAAGCCCCCCTTTTAATGGCAATTATTTTTGCTAGTAAAGTTGACATTTTCAATAGAGAACTTATTGTTTATTATGCACAAATGATGTTAGCTACTGTGTTGATTACTCATGATTTATGAACAAAAGCACAGGGCAAGCCCAGCGGGTTGAGAAGGGGGAGTTGTTAGAGACAGGAAAATGGGTAGAGCCAGGCATCTGACTGTGTACAGGGATTTAAAAATCCCATGAAATTTGACATCCAGCCCTGGGTTGGAGTTGAGCAACCTCATTGAGAGGGGAGAGGATAGGGATGAAGAGAAGAGACAAAGGACATGCAGGGAGAGAGAGGAGAGGATGTGGTTGATATTGGCACTCAGAGAGGAGGTTGAGAGAGGAGAGAAAGGAGAGAGTGAGAGAGGAGAGAGAAGAGGTTGAGAGAGGAGGGAGAGGAGGGGGAGAGAGGAGGAAGAGGAGTTTGAGAGAGGAGGGAGAGGAGGGGAAGAGAGGAGGGAGAGGAGGGGGAGAGAGGAGGGAGAGTGACAGAAGGAGAGTAGAGGAGGCGGACAGAAGAGCTGCCAGCAGTGCTTTAGACAATGGAGGGAAACGCAGGCTGACAGGTAAACCCAGGACGATTGACCGGCTTGCATCCAGCTGTCACGTAGAGCTCATCTGGCAGCACCAGCGCCTTTCTGCCACCCACACCACACGTACCCATGCACGTCAACCAGCCAGGGGGAGAACAGGACATGAGGAGCCCTACATATGGCCAAGCTGGTACAGCTGTGCCCCAGCCACACACTAGGCTCTTCTAATGAGCAACATGTTATCATAATGCAGCGTGCAAGGACATGGGAGTGATTATCAACTGACACACAGTGGATGTGTTGCCATGCATGTACCTTGTCCTCTTGTTGGTTGAAGGACTAGTCCATCATTGTACCAAAATATGTCAGTTGCTCATTACGATTAGAATTGGGTTAGAATGTGGGACAAAGTCAATGGAGGAGATTCCAAACACGCACCGCCATTACAGGTCGTCACTATCTGGGCAAGCGGCAAAGCCGTAAAACCTGCCAATTTCTACAATATCTCTTCTTCAAATCTGATTTGAAACCTGTATAGACCTAACCCTAACCTTAACGCCACTGCTAACCTTATGCATAACCATAACCTTGAATTAAGACAGAAAAAATATATTTTGCTTTCATCAAATGTTACAATAGAGCCAATTTTAACTTTGCTGCTGGACCATCTGGTTCTAACCACCATTTCAGCATACTACACCGCTATGGTTTAGTGTTACTCTGAGATACACCAGTTAGACTACTGCCCTCTACTGGTTTCTTTAGATTACAGATCGGAACAGAGATGGGACCAGTGTCACAATTCAGTGATAACAGCCAGCCAATGTAACCTTCACAGACAACTCTGCCGGGAGGACAGCAGGCGGGCGGTGACCCCTAGACAACAGGAGGGGAAATTAGGTCAGTGGTATTTCAAGAAATATAATTAAGGGGTTATGAAATATAAAAGAGAGAATGGATTTGATTTGTCCCCCAAGAACAAGTTTACAGGCCCAAGAAAAGCAGTTTGCCTGTCTCTGTATTGATCGAGGAGTGTATTGATTTGTTTCTAAGCCGTGTAAGTTTGTTTAAGATGGATCTATGGAGCGTGAGCACAACTATCTTGTTCTGAAAAGCAAACACAGCTGGTGATGGGAGGACGCGACGAATTTCAAATCCTTTAACAAAACTACAAACACAAGAACCTCCCGAAACGTCAATAGGAATGAACTGATATAACAGCCTCTGCCAGCGGGTGAGCTGATAGTTCCTGCAGTTACACTGGATTCCATAACAGCATAAAAGCTGAACCCTCTGTCTCAACAGAGCGCAGAAAGACATACAAAGCCTTGTGCAGTACTATAGCGCAGGCTTTTTCATTAAGTTAGGTGCTCAAAGAATTTGTGCTGCAGATGCATAGCCGTAATGAAAGTGTCATCCTTTGCACCCTCTATGTTCCTCTACAATGCCGATCTATCAGGAGGATGGCCCTGTGAGGAGAGACTACAATGCTGATCTATCAGGAGGACGGCCCTGTGAGGAGAGACTACAATGCTGATCTATCAGGAGGATGGCCCTGTGAGGAGAGACTACAATGCTGATCTATCAGGAGGACGGCCCTGTGAGGAGAGACTACAATGCTGATCTAGCAGGAGGACGGCCATGTGAGGAGAGACTACAATGCTGATCTAGCAGGAGGATGGCCCTGTGAGGAGAGACTACAATGCTGATCTATCAGGAGGATGGCCCTGTGAGGAGAGACTACAATGCTGATCTATCAGGAGGATGGCCCTGTGAGGAGAGACTACAATGCCGATCTATTAGGAGGATGGCTCAGGGAGGAGAGACTACAATGCTGATCTATCAGGAGGATGGCCCTGTGAGGAGAGACTACAATGCTGATCTAGCAGGAGGACGGCCCTGTGAGGAGAGACTACAATGCCGATCTATCAGGAGACGGCCCTGTGAGGAGAGACTACAATGCTGATCTAGCAGGAGGATGGCCCTGTGAGGAGAGACTACAATGCTGATCTATCAGGAGACGGCCCTGTGAGGAGAGACTACAATGCTGATCTAGCAGGAGGACGGCCCTGTGAGGAGGGACCATAATGAAAGATATGGTCATGTGAAAGCCAGGAGCCAAAACTGTGATCTGTCTCTCAGCTCATCATCAGGGCATGGTCCACTGAGGCTCTGGTGGTGGGGAACATATGGAAGAGTACAGCAGGCAACCCAGCAGCAGTAGGGTCACACACTGTGTCTGTCTGGCTGTGTGATCACACAGTTCACAGTACTGACACTGTTACAGACTACTAACGCCACTAAAGGAACTCCGACACACATCCTCATTTACTACCAATACAATGAGTACAGTCCTAAGTTTTCCTGACCACGTGACCTGATCAGGGAAACCTCTCAGACCTAATCCCCAACATAATGGTCATGCATAACAGTAAGGTCTGTTCACATTCAAGGCCACCCTGCCAGTCATTTACTGGGATACATTGTCATTAAATCATATCAATACTGGTCTCAATAGAACGTTAAGACTAAAAGGTTATACTGCAATAGAAGGTTATACTATGGCATGTTTATCAGGGGTTGAATTCAGTTCCCTACACTCTCTTTCATGTCTAGTCCAGGACAAAGAAACCAGATGCAAGAATGAAGATGTTCCAATATCTAAATGAGGACTGAGTAACTGAATAGTTAGGACACTAATAAGTATGCAGTCTCATGATTAAGTGAACGGAAAGAGATTTAACGCTTCTCTCCCCAGACAACACAACTCAGCTTCCTCAAGGCCAAAATCTTGGTTTCTGGACAGGATTATCCTACATCCCTCAAGTGAAACTGTGTCAATTTCCCCTTTCTGCCAGTCAGTGGGGGTAACCGCTGATGATGTGTCTGTATGGGAAGACCTCAATTGCATACTCCACATGTCCTCTCTCCTCATCTCCTCAAAACCCATCGGAGGAGAAGGTCAGAAGGGAGGGACCTCTGGCTTTCTCATCCAATAGGGTTTGAGAAGGAGACGAGGAAAGAGGAGGGAGTACACGAGCAGTATGAAATTGAGATCTTCCCTGTATGTCTGTCTGCAGATGGTGAGCCACCGCAGCATGGTTCTGTTCTGGAGGGAAAATCCTCTCCTCTGAGGCTCACTTTCATTAATGTGCTAATGAACGCCTGCTAATTCCATCAGCTAATGTGCTGTGACAGATCTGGGCTCTTCTCCCCTGCCTGACCCAGCCCGTCTGCACACAACACTATTCCCATCAGAGACACTCAGTGGTAGCAGTGAGGGTAGAACATCCAGTCGTCCGGGTTAAATCTTCAGTCACTGAAGAAGTCTATATCTTTGCTAAATGTGTTGTTCTACTGTGCCCTGGTGGGTATCTGCATAGAGGACAATGTCTCTTGATTACCTCATAAACCAACAATAAGCATTAGATTAATCCTGAGCTGTTAATATCTTCTCTCATTTTATGTTCTCTTTGCAAAATGGAGAATCAAGTTTTAGAACCTAATATGGGCTTGAAGAAATATCAAAGTCCTTTGAAGTTTCAAAGGTGCAAAAGAAATGAACTAAAGGTATAATGATATTCCATAAAAAGGGTGACAAAATAAAATGTAGCCATATCTATCACAATTAGTGAGACTGAAGATTTATAGTTTCTTAGTTTAAACACCAGCTGGGAGACTTGACCTGTTGGTCAGCAAAGCATCCCCTGAAGGGAAGACAGTTGGACAAGTAATTAGCAAATTAATGAGCAATGAAAACCAATACTTTTCTAAGCAGCTCAGTACACACTGAGGGACCTCTCAGCCACTGAGGAATCTCTCTGCAAATTTCCAGGGCAACTGTTTAGAAAACTTTAACCTAGCCAACTTTTTGGCGCAGGTTAACCTCCATGTTGAATTGAGGAAGCCTACAGATACTAGCTTAAGTCTTTGGCAGATGCTGTGTAACACATTGTGGATGTGTTTGCTATGTTCCACAATACCTTAGCTCTTTATCTTGACTTTGCAGAGTCATTTCGCAGAGAGTCACAGTGTAGCATGGAGAACAACTGTTGTTTCACTCGTTCTCTCGGTGTGTGTGTGTGTGTGTGTGTGTGTGTGTGTGTGTGTGTGTGTGTGTGTGTGTGTGTGTGTGTGTGCGTGTGCGTGTGCGTGTGCGTGTGTGTGTGTGTGTGTGTGTGTGTGTGTGTGTGTGTGTGTGTGTGTGTGTGTGTGTGTGTGTGTGTGTGTGTGTGTGTGTGTGTGCGTGCATGTGTGTTTCATTCAATAACATCCTGTTGTATAACAGAGTGATATGAGGACACCGGCGTGTTCAGCTTATACCCTCAACAACAAGACAGACTGCATTCGGCAGAAACTGCCACATGTCATCTCCTGTGTCCACTTCCAGCTTGGAAGAATGGCTACCCAGAGCCCCCTGTCACACATACAGTAGCAGGCCAATGAAGCATCACTCAGACACAATAAAAAAAACTGTACATAACAGAGAACTGCAGCACCCACTCCCTCTGGTGAGGACAGCACAACTCTGACTGCTCTGCAGAGAACCAGGCAGGCACTTTGGACCACTAAGGCCGTGACAGATACAGAGGATTAAAAAAAAACACATGGCTCTAAATAGCCACCTGTTTGCGCACATGACCACGCATTAGAGCGTTCTCTAAAATGACCACACACACATACCTGCTCATATGGGGACACACCGAAACCACGCATATTAACGTACTGTAACATATCCAGACATCAGACAGACTACAACCGCTGTGATCAAAACGTTGAGAGTATCAAACCACCAGTTGTGTGTGTACTGTGTAGGTGTGTAAGGAATATGACAAGTCCCACCGCCCCTCTGTAATGCCTGAGCTGCGGATCAAACGCACCATTTTGTTTCCTGCCTGCAGCGTCTCAGGGCGGCTTCATCCCGAGCAAACACAAACAGACTCAGCAAATCTGTTTACCCAGGTGAAACCACTACCTCTACCATCTGGCATGGAGGAGTGTGCCAGCATGTAGTCCATGCTAACTTATTGACTTCTGCTCCACACTGAACCACTCAGCTGCTACCCGCCCTTCGGCTGCTTATCAACATCGGCTTTCTTATTTAACACTCTTCAACCAGAAAAAATTATACTTATTTTAAAAGAGAGAGAGAGAGAGAAAAAAGGAACATTGTTTGTGAATGTCAGGGTCAGTGATAGCCCTTGTCTGTTGAGAAGGTCAGTGTGTGACCAGCGAGTAAACCAGAGGGACAAGGTCTGCCCTCATCGTAACACTGAGGAGAAAAACAAGGTACTGTGTACACCACCTCCACAGGCAAAGGGAAATGGCAAAGGAGACAATATGGCTTTTGTCAGTGCTTTCCGGGATCCTTGGGAAATCCCTACCCTAACCCTAACCTTAACCCTAAACTTAACCCTAACCTTAACCCTTAACCCTAACCCTAACCCTAACCTTAACCTTAACCTTAACCCTAACCTTAACCCTAACCTTAACCACTTCAACTTCAATGAGGTATGGACTTCCCAAGGATTCCAGATAGTATGGACCATTATGCTTTACTATACATATACATGATATGTTTTGATGCCTAATAGGCTAGTTTGTCTATTTACGGACCCATTAATGACTTCGTACAGACAATTTGTATCAAATCTAATTTTATTGGTGGAATGCACATATTTAGCAGGTGCAGCAAAATGTTTGTATTTCTAGCTCCAACAATGCAGTAATATCAAAAAATTCACAACAATACACACAAATCTAGAAAGTAAAATAATGGAATTAAGAAATGTAGAAATACTAGGATGAGCAATGTTAGTGTCTGGAGTATAAATATATATACAGTGCCTTCGAAAAGTATTCAGACCCCTTGACTTTTTAAACATTTTGTTACGTTACAGTCATATTCTAAAATTAATTTAATTTTTTTTTTCCCTCATCAATCTACACACAATACCCCATAACGGCAAAGCAAAAACAGGTTTATGTAATTTTTTGCTAATGTATTTGTAAAAAATAGGAAATTTCACATTTACATAAGATTTCAGACCCTTTACTCAGTACTTTGTTGAAGTAGTTTTGGCAGCGATTACAGCATCGAGTCTTGGGAATGACGCTACAAGCTTGGCACATTTGTATTTGGGGAGTTCTTCTCTGCAGAACCTCTCAAGCTCTGTCGGGTTGGATGGGGAGCGTTGCTGTAAAGCTATTTTCAGGTCTCTCCAAAGATGCTCGATTGGGTTCAAGTCAAGGCTGTGGCTGGGCCACTCAAGGACATTCAGATACTTGTCCCAAATCCACCCGAAGCCATTGGAAGGTACTCCCATCTCCACAGAGGAACTCTAGAGCTCTGTCAGAGTGACCATCGGGTTCTTGGTCACCTCCCTGACTAAGGCCCTTCTCCCCCAAATGCTCAGTTTGGCCGGTCTTGGTGGTTCCAAACTCCTTCCATTTAAGAATGATGAAGGCCACTGTGTTCTTGGGGACCTTCAATGCTACAGAAATGTTTTGGTACCCTTCCCCATATCTGTGCCTCGATACAATCCTGTCTTGGAACTCTACCAGCAATTCCTTCGACCTCATGGCTTGGTTTTTGCTCTGACCTGCACGGTCAACTGTGGGACCTTATTTAAAGAAGTGTGTGCATTTCCAAATCATTTCCAATCAATGGAATTTACCACAGGTGGACTCCAATCAAGTTGTAGAAACATCTCAAGGATGATCAACGGAAACAGGATGCACCTGATCTCAATTTAGAGTCTCATAGCAAAGGGTCTGAATACTTATGTAAATAAGGTATTTTGTTTTATATAAATAAGCAAAAATGTAAAAAAACATATTTTGCTTTGTCATTATGGGGTATTGTGTGTAGTTTTTATTTTATATAATCCTTTTTAGAATAAGGCTGTAATGTAACAAAATGTTGAAAAAGTCAAGGGGTCTGAATACTTTCCGAAGGCACTGCTGATGGCAGGTACAAACATTATGGACGGTATATGGATAGAATATGTAGGATATCTGTAGAATATGTAAGACAGAATAGTACGTGTACAACAATAGTTGAATAGGATGGCTTTGACTAGAATACAGTATATACATATGAATTGGGTATAACAGTATGTAAACATTATTAAAGTGACCAGTGATCCATGTTTATGTCCATATGGCAGCAGCCTCTAAGGTGCATGGTTGAATAACCGGGTGGTAGCTGGCTAGTGACAGGGACTAAAGTTCAGGGCAGGGTACTGGGCGGAGGCCGGCTAGTGGTGACTTTTTAAGTGTGATGTCCTTTTGATAGAAGTTGTTTTTCAGTCTCTCGGTCCCAGGTTTGATACACCTGTACTGACCTCACCTTCTTGATGGTAGCGGGATGAACAGGCCGTGGCTCTGGTGGCTGAGGTCTTTGATGATCTTCTTGGCCTTCCTTTGACACTGGGTGCTGTAGATGTCCTGGAGGGCAGGCAGTGTGCCCCTGGTGATGCGTTGGGCAGACTGCATCACCCTCTGGAGAGCCATGCGGTTGCGGACGGTGTATTTTACCGTACCATGCGATGATACAGCCAGACAGAATGCTCTCAATGGTGCATCTGTAAAAGTTTAGGTCTTAGGGGACAAGCTGAATTTCTTCAGCCTCCTGAGGTTGAAGAGGCGCTGTTGCGTCTTCTTCACCATACTGTCTGTGTGGGTGGACCATTTCAGATTGTCGGTGATGTGTACCCTGAAGAACTTGAAGCTTTTCACCAGAGCCTCTGCAATGTCGATAGGGGCGTCCTCCCTCTGCTGTCTCCTGAAGTCCACGATCAGCTCCTTTTTTGACGTTGAGGGAGAGGTTATTTTCCTGGCACCACTCCGCCAGGGCCCTCACCTCCTCCCTGTAGGCTGTCTCATCATTGTTGGTAATAAGGCCTACCACTGTTGTGTCATCTGCAAACTTGATGTTGGAGGCATGCGTGGCCATGCAGTCGTGGGTGAACAGGGAGTACAGGAAGGGGCTGAACCTTGTGGGGCCCCTGTGTTGAGGATCAGTGTAGCGGAGGTGTTGTTGCCTAACTTCACCACCTGGGGGCAGCCCGTCAGGAAGTCCAGGTTCCAGTTGCACAGGGCGGGGTTCAGACCCAGAGACCCGAGCTTAGTTGGTGTTTAAGGCTGAGCTATAGTCATTGAACAGCATTCTTACATAGATATTCTTCTTGTCCAGATGGGATAGGGCAGTGTGCAGTGCGATGGCAATTGCGTCATCCGTGGATCTATTGGGGTGGTATGCAAATTGCAGTGAGTCTAAAGTGTCATGTAAGGTAGAGGTGATATGATCCTTAACTACCCTCTCAAAGCACATAATGATGACAGAAGTGAGTGCTACGGGTCGATAATCATTTAGTTCAGTGCCTTCACTTTCTTGGGTACAAGAACAATGATGTACATCTAGAAACAAGTGGAGACAGCAGACTGGGATAGGGAGAGATTGAATTGAATATGTCCGTAAACACTCCAGACAGTTCTGCATATGCTCTGAGGACGCGGCTAGGGATGGCTTCTGGGCCAGCAACATTGCGAGGGTTAACACGCTTAAATGTCTTACTCACGTTGTCCACAAAGAACTGGAGGTCACATTCCTCGAGAGCGGCGGTGGCCTACGTCGGCGGCACTGTGTTTTCCTTGAAGCAGGCAAAGAAGGTGTTTAGCTTGTCCAGGAGCAAGACGTCGGTGTCCACGACATGGCTGGTTTTCCCTTTATAATCTGTGAATGTCTGGAGTCCATGCCACATAAGTCTCATGTCTGAGTCTATGAATTGCAACTCCACTTTGTCTCCGTACTGACGTTTTTCCTTTTTAATTGCTTTATGGAGGGTATAACTGGACTTTTTGTACTAGACCATATTCCCAGTCACCTTGCCGCGGTTAAATGCAGTGGTTCGTGCTTTCAGTTTGAAGTGAATGCTGCCATCTATCCACGTTTTTTTGTTTGGATAGGTTTTAATCGTCACGGTGTGAGCAACATCCCCTATACACTTCCTGATGAACTCAGTCACTGTGTCAATGTATACGTCAATTTTATTCTCAGAGGCAATCCAAAGAAAACCGTGGCTGTTCTTTTTTTCTTTCTTCGACTACAGTAGTGCATGTATAAAAATGGGAACCTATGACAACCTTTAATTAAAGTCCCATTGCAGGCCCAGTCTGACGTTCATTATCCAGGGCTGATGGGGCAGGCCTTGGGTGCAGCTGGAGCTCCTGGTGTCTGACTGCAGCTCTCCTGCTAATGACCTGTAGGGCACTGGCTGGCTTCTGGCTGGCTTCTGGCTGGCTGGGTGGATGGCTTCTGGCGTGGTGTAGAGATAAAGGGAGGTACAGCTCTGTGCAGATGTGCAGTCAATTAGGGCAGCCTCACCTCCTCCTTAATGTCTTCCTCTCTCTATCCTGCCTCCCTCCCTGCCTCTCAAATGGAGCCTGTTGTAGCCTGTCTTACAGCCCGCTGGTTCTGAGAGGAGGACGCCACGGTAAACAACACTACAACAACAGAAAAACCTCCAGCTAATGTCTCCACAAAGGCATCATCCCACCTGCTCCCCCCTTTCTTCTCCTCTTGTCTTGTTCATTCATTCACTCCCTCTCTCCTCTCCAGACTATTCAGATACAAATCACTCATAATAGTTCCTCCTCCAACCTTACCCCCTCCAACTCATCTTGATGTGTTCCATTATGCTTGGCCCCAAACAAATTAGCACAGGCTGTCATTATCAAGGACGACATTGAGAAAAAAACAGGGGGCGGTGGGTTGGTGAGGAGAGACAGTTAAATGTCTAGGTTACTATTCCCAGTTCCTGGAACATGAGAAGCCATGGATTTGTATTGTGTTGATGGCTGGGGGTTCATACTGGTGGGAGAGAGTGAAGACTACTTCTACACCACAGGAGGCTGGTGGCACTTTAATTGGGGAGGACGGGCTCGTGGAGCGGAATATGTGGAATGGTATCAAACACAGTACATGCACTCTGTTCAAGACATTATGAGCCATCCTCCCCTCAGCAGCCTCCTCTGTTCTACATCTAGTTTACCATTTTGAGATGTGGCAGTGACACGGATTCACTTTGAAAAGGGCATCATAATAAATGAAATGTTAAAATTACCTGTCTGTCTGCAAGTGAACTATACTTATTGGTCTCTATTGAGCTGACATAGTAGGCAGAAATGTACAGATTTATGACCAGAGCAGAGCCACGTAAACAGCTCCTCAGACCCTGCTGGCATTTTATACCACCGACCCAAAATGAAATATTTTTTGCAAAAGTAGTTTTCAGTTTCTATTCATGGGGTTGATTTGTGACTGCATCCTTGGATGAGAACAGGACACAGTTATGACAGGCCAAGAAACCTTCCCAGAACTATACTCCTGACAATGTCCTAGACATGGCAAATGGTTGTGGGAGATATGCGTCTTGCTCTATAACGTAGGTCAAGAAACATGTGACATGTCTCACAACCACAACCTGAACCCCAAAACATATTCTCAATGCAACTAGGATATCTACAAAGCTGTGTCTGTCCATCTGAGAATATAGTTATGTGAGTAGCATTGGCAAAATGGTGAGGACACAATCGTTTTTCAGGTATCAACTGCTGATAATAATAAGATAACCTATGTTCATGTTGTTCGAATATGAAACATGATTAACCTTCTGTGTTGACCCATGTATTTGTATTCATCCAAAAGGCCTGTGTTCCATCGAGCATGAACACATCCATAATGACAATGAGGATGAATCACATCACCTCATTTAATTCCTGCCAGACCTTTTTAATGGTGCAAGTACGATTCCATACAGGAGCTCATTTGGCACTATGTGCTCTTTATTAAAATAAGAGACATTGAATGTTCTGTGTGTGTGTGTGTGTGTGTGTGTGTGTGTGTGTGTGTGTGTGTGTGTGTGTGTGTGTGTGTGTGTGTGTGTGTGTGTGTGTGTGTGTGTGTGTGTGTGTGTGTGTGTGTGTGTGTGTGTGTGTGTGTGTGTGTGTAAAGGCATCCGCATACATAGGTTCGGTTTGCTCCTAGCAGAAACCATCTGTGCTCTCATACTTCCTAAAGACCTTTGCTTGAAAAAATGAAAAGAAAGCAGCAATATTACTGTTGTTTGTCCCTCTTGAGCATAGCTGCAGGTTGTAGGGGTGCTGAGGGGGGTGCAAAACACTCTGAAAATCCCCCCCAAAATTTTTTATAGAAATAATAACCCACATTTTCTATTATTTTTTGTTGGTTCACAAAAGTAGTGCACTGGGCTTTTACTAGCGGACCGATATAAACGTCTGTAGTACGGGCAAATACATTATTGCTTTGGTGAAAAAGGTAGTTGTAATAATTAAGAACAGTACCTTGCAGGATTCAATAGTTGTTGCCCTGCCCCTTTCTCTGTGATCATCATTCTAATGGAATCCAGAAAGAACTAAACCCTGTCAAAAGGTTATGGGCAAAGACGCATCAAATGAAATATTTTTCTTCATCAAATAACATGGAAAGCAACCACTTTTTGTGCAGCATTAATTGACCATCCTTACAAACCACTCAATGTAAATGTACTGTATATTACTGTAATGTACACAGGCTGGTCAACTAGGTTTGTACCTGCAGACTTTCTATCACCATGAAGGAAAACAATGACCGATACAGTAATTGAGTACATTGAGACATCAAGTGGTTTGTGTCGCGGTGCTGTGATGATGTGGCTCAGTTGTGCGAGCATGACACTTGCAACGCTAAGGTTGTGGGTTCAATTCCTTTGGGGGACCAGAATGAAAACTTATGCACTCACTACTGTAAGTTGCTCTGGATGAGACCGTCTAGTAAAAGGAATGAATTGTTTTCACATAGAAATAAGTTGCATTTGCAAAAGTATGTCAAGAAACTGGAAAAAATATATTAAGAAAGTATTATCAGGTGAACTGTTTTGTACAGATAATTATCAGACACAAGTTACAAATGCTGGTAAACCCTCACATAGAAATACATTTAGTCAAAACATTTTCACAAAAGTAGTGCACTGGGCCTTTACTAGTAGCAGACCAATATAAACGTCTGTAGCACCGGGCCTTTACTAGTCCTGTATTAACAGACCTATATAGACGTCTGTAACACTGGGCCTTTACTAGTCCTGTATTAACAGACCTATATAGACGTCTGTAACACTGGGCCTTTACTAGTCCTGTATTAACAGACCTACATAGACGTCTGTAACACCGGGCCTTTACTAGTCCTGTATTAACAGACCTATATAGACGTCTGTAACACTGGGCCTTTACTAGTCCTGTATTAACAGACCTACATAGACGTCTGTAACACTGGGCCTTTACTAGTCCTGTATTAACAGACCTATATAGACGTCTGTAACACTGGGCCTTTACTAGTCCTGTATTAACAGACCTATATAGACGTCTGTAACACTGGGCCTTTACTAGTCCTGTATTAACAGACCTATATAGACGCCTGTAACACTGGGCCTTTACTAGTCCTGTATTAACAGACCTATATAGACGTCTGTAACACTGGGCCTTTACTAGTCCTGTATTAACAGACCTATATAGACGTCTGTAACACCGGGCCTTTACTAGTCCTGTATTAACAGACCTATATAGACGTCTGTAACACTGGGCCTTTACTAGTCCTGTATTAACAGACCTATATAGACGCTCTGTAACACCGGGCCTTTACTAGTCCTGTATTAACAGACCTATATAGACGTCTGTAACACCGGCCTTTACTAGTCCTGTATTAACAGACCTATATAGACGTCTGTAACACCGGGCCTTTACTAGTCCTGTATTTATAGACCTATATAGACGTCTGTAACACTGGGCCTTTACTAGTCCTGTATTAACAGACCTATATAGACGTCTGTAACACTGGGCCTTTACTAGTCCTGTATTAACAAACCTATATAGATGTCTGTAGCATAATCATCATTTTTCTGCTGCATCGCCACCCAACCCTAACATATGTTTAGACTGGGAAGCGAGATAAAGAGAGATAAATCAAATCAAAGAGGGACAGAGGATGAAACTACCTCTCCCTGGCCTGCTGTCCCTTGACAAACAGCTCTGACAGTCCGCTGTCCACACCCATCACACACACACACACACATATGCACACGCGCACACACACACACACACACACACACACACACACACACACACACACACACACACACACACACACACACACACACACACACACACACACACACACACACACACACACACACACACACACACACACACACACACACACACACACACACACACACACACAGCTCTTCACCTCAGTAGTCAGAGAAATATCACTTGGTGTTACTGGGCATGTTTAGGCATGTCAGTTAGGAGTGACAGTTATGTGGGAGTCACATATGGGTCAATATAACCTACACCCTCGTCTATTTTAACCTCTGGCCCCCTGTGTGACATGCCGGGGAGAGTGAGGCTGCTGATGCGTGATGCATGACTTTATGCATGTCATTCCTCAAGCCGCCAGGACAGTTACATGCACGTTGCTTTCCTGTGCCGCGAGCAGGTTAGGGATGTCACAATATTGACTCTCCAACTCCCCTCTGACACAAACCAGCCTGATTATCATGGATATGGATTCCAGCCTCAATACAAAAACACTAGACCTCTCTGCTGCAGTGCTAAACTCTACTACTGGACTACTCTCTACTCCTGGGTTACTCTCTACTACTGGACCACTCTCTACTACTGGGTTACTCTCTACTACTGGGCTACTCTCTACTACTGGGCTACTACTGGGCTACTCTCTACTACTGGGCTACTCTCTACTACTGGTTTACTCTCTACTACTGGACCACTCTCTATTACTGGGTTACTCTCTACTACTGGGCTACTCTCTACTACTGGGCTACTCTCTACTACTGAGCTACTCTCTACTACTGAGCTACTCTCTACTCCTGGGCTACTCTCTACTTCTGGGCTACTCGCTACTACTGGGCTACTCTCCACCACTGGGCTACTCTCTACTCTTGGGCTACTCTCTACTACTGGGGTACTTTCGACTAATGGAGTACTCTCTGCTACTGGACTACTCTTTACTACTGGAATACTCTCTACTACTGGGCTAATCTCCACCGTTGGGCTACTCTCTACTACTGGGGTACTTTCGACTAATGGAGTACTCTCTGCTACTGGACTACTCTCTACTACTGGGCTACTCTCTACTACTGAACTACTTTCTACTACTGGGCTACTCGCTACTACTGAGCTACTCTCTACTACTGGGCTCTTCTCCACCACAGGGTAACTCTCTACTATTGGACTACTATCTACTCCTGGGCTACTCTCTACTACTGGGCTACTATCTACTACTGGGCTACTCTCTACTACTGGGCTACTATCTACTACTGGGCTCCTCTCTACTCCTGGGCTACTCTCTACTTCTGGGCTACTCGCTACTACTGGGCTACTCTCCACCACTGGGCTACTCTCTACTCTTGGGCTACTCTCTACTACTGGGGTACTTTCGACTAATGGAGTACTCACTGCTACTGGACTACTCTTTACTACTGGAATACTCTCTACTACTGGGCTAATCTCCACCATTGGGCTACTCTCTACTACTGGGGTACTTTCAACTAATGGAGTACTCTCTGCTACTGGACTACTCTCTACTACTGGGCTACTCTCTACTACTGAAATACTTTCTACTACTGGGCTACTCTCTACTACTGAGCTACTCTCTACTACAGGGCTACTCTCTACTACTGGGCTACTCTCTACTACTGTGCTACTCTCTACTACTGAGCTACTCTCTACTACTGGGGTACTCTCTACTACTGGGCTACTCTCTACTACTGGGCTACTATCTACTACTGGGCTCCTCTCTACTCCTGGGCTACTTTCTACTTCTGGGCTACTCGCTACTACTGGGCTACTCTCCACCACTGGGCTACTCTCTACTCTTGGGCTACTCTTTACTACTGGAATACTCTCTACTACTGGGCTAATCTCCGCCATTGGGCTACTCTATACTACTGGGGTACTTTCGACTAATTGAGCACTCTCTGCTACTGGACTACTCTCTACTACTGGGCTACTCTCTACTACTGAGCTACTCTCTACTACAGGGCTACTCTCTACTACTGGGCTACTCTCTACTACTCTGCTACTCTCTACTACTGAGCTACTATCTACTACTGGGCTACTCTCTACTACTGGGCTACTCTCTACTACTGGGCTACTCTCTACTACAGGGCTACTCTCTACTACTGGGCCACTCTTTACTACTGGGCTACTGTCTACTACTGGGCTACTCTCTACTCCTGGGCTATTCTCTACTACTGGGATACTATCTACTACTATCTACTACTGGGCTACTATCTACTACTGGGCTACTCTCTACTACTGGGCTACTATCTACTACTGGGCTATTCTCCACAACTGGGCTCCTCTCTACTACTGAGCTACTATCTACTACTGGGCTACTCTCTACTACTAGGCTACTCTCTACTACAGGGCTACTCTCTACTACTGGGCTACTCTCTACTCCTGGGGTACTCTCTACTCCTGGGCTATTCTCTACTACTGGGATACTATCTACTACTGGACTACTATCTACTACTGGTCTCCTCTCTACTACTGGGCTACTCTCTACTACTGGGCTACTCTCTACTACTGGACTACTCTCTACTACTGGGCTACTCTCTACTCCTCGGCTATTCTCTACTACTGGGATGCTATCTACTACTGGGCTACTCTCTACTACTGGGCTACTATCTACTACTGGGCTACTCTCTACTACTGGGCTACTATCTACTACTGGGCTACTCTCTACTACTGGGCTACTCTCTACTACTGGGGTTCTTTCGACTATTGGACTGCTATCTACTACTGGGCAACTCTACTACTGGGCTAATTTCTGCTCCTGGGCTACTCTCTACTACTGGGCTAATATCCACCACTGGGCTACTCTCAACTACTGGGCTACTCTATTACTGGGCAACTCTCTACTGACGGTGTGCTCTCTACTAATGGTGTACTCTCTACTACAGGTTTTCTCTATTCTTCAGCGCTACACTCTACTACTGGGCTGCTCTCTGCAACAGGGCTACTCTCTACTACTGGGGTACTTTTCACTACTGGACTACTCTCTACTACTGGCGTATATTCGACTACTGGACAACTCTCTACAACTGGGCTGCTCTGTACTATTGGTCTACTCTATACTTCAGGGCTACTCTCTTCAACTGGGCTACTCTCTACTACTGGGCTACTCTCTACTACTGGGTTCCTCTCTACTACTGGGCTACTCTCTACTACTGGGCTACTCTCTACTACTGGGCTACTCTCTACTACTGGGCTATTCTCTAGTACTGGGCTATTCTCTAATACTTGGCTATTCTCTAATACTGGGCTACTATCTACTACTGGGCTACTCTCTACTGCTGAAATACTCTCTGCTACTGGGCTACTCTCTACTACTGGGATAATCTCTAATACTGGGTTACTCTCTACTACTGGGCTACTCTCTACTACTGGGCTACTCTCTACTACTGGGCTATTCTCTAATACTGGGCTATTCTCTAATACTGGGCTCCTCTCTACTACTGGGCTATTCTCTAATACTGGGCTACTATCTACTACTGGGCTACTCTCTACTGCTGAAATACTCTCTGCTACTGGGCTACTCTCTACTACTGGGATAATCTCTAATACTGGGTTACTCTCTACTACTGGGCTACTCTCTACTACTGGGCTACTCTCTACTACTGGGCTATTCTCTAATACTGGGCTATTCTCTAATACTGGGCTATTCTCTACTACTGGGCTATTCTCTAATACTGGGCTACTATCTACTACTGGGCTACTCTCTACTGCTGAAATACTCTCTGCTACTGGGCTACTCTCTACTACTGGGATAATCTCTAATACTGGGTTACTGTCTACTACTGGGCTACTCTCTACTACTGGGCTACTATCTACTACTGGGCTACTATCTACTACTGGGCTACTTTCTACTACTGGGCTACTATCTACTACTGGGCTACTATCTACTACTGGGCTACTATCTACTACTGGGCTAATCTCCAACACTGGACTACTCTCTACTACTGGTGTACTTTCGACTACTGGACTACTCTCTACAACTGGGCTGCTATCTAATACTGGTGTACTCTATACTTCAGGGCTACTCTCTACTACTGGGATACTATCTACTTCTGGACTACTCTCTACTACTGGGCTACTCTCTGCTACTGGGCTACTATTTACTACTGGGCTAATCTCCACCACAGGGCTACTCTATACTCCCGGGGTACTCTCCACAACTGGGATACTCTCTACTACTGGGCTACACTCTACTACTGGGCTACTCTCTTCTACTTGGCATCTCTCAACGACTGAAATAATCTCTACTACTGGGCAACTCTCTACTACTGCGGTACTTTCTACTACTGGGCTAATCTTTAATACTGGGCTATTCTCTTCTTCTGGGCCACTCTCTACTACTGGGCTACTCTCTACTACTGGGTTACCCTCTACAACTGGGCTACTCTCTACTACCGGAGTACTTTCGATAACTGCACTACTCTCTACTACTGGGGTACTGTCTTCCACTTGTCTACACTCTACTACTGGGCTACTCTCTATTTCTGGGGTACTCTCTATGACTGGGCTACTCTCTACTTCTCTCTACTTCTGCTGAAATACTCCCTACTACTGGGCTCCTCTCTACTCAAATCAAATCAAATTTTAATTGTCACATACACATGGTTAGCAGATGTTTAATGCGAGTGTAGCGAAATGCTTGTGCTTCTAGTTCCTGACCATGCAGTAGTATCTAACAAGTAATCTAACAATTTCACAACAACTACCTTATACACACAAGTGTAAAGTATTGAATACGAGTATGTACATATAAATATATGGATGAGCGATGGCTGACCGGCATAGGCAAGATGCAGTAGATGGTATATAGTACAGTATATACATCTGAGATGAGTAGTGTAGGATATGTAAACATTATATGAATGGCATCATTTAAAGTGGCCAATGATACATTTATTACATTCACTTTTTAGTTATAAAAGTGGCTAGAGATTTTAGTCGAAGGCCGAACGGCATAGGCAAGATTCAGTAGATGGCATAGAGTACAGTGTATACATTTGATATGAGTAATGTCGGATATGTAAACATTATATACAAAATTGTTTAAAGTGGCTAGTGATACATTTGCTACATCCAATTTTCTATTATTTAAAGTGGCTAGAGATTTAAGTCAGTATGTTGGCAGCAGCCACTCAATGTTAGAGGTGGCTGTTTAACAGTCTGATGGCCTTGAGATAGAAGCTGTTTTTAAGTTTCTCGGTCCCAGCTTTGATGCACCTGTACTGACCTCGCCTTCTGGATGATAGTGTGTTGAACAGGCAGTGGCTCCGGTGGTTGTTGTCCTTGATGAACTTTTTGGCCTTCCTGTGACATCGTGTGGTGTAGGTGTCCTGGAGGGCAGGTAGTTTACCCCCGGTGATGCGTTGTGCAGTCCTCACTACCCTCTGGAGAGCCTTACGGTTGTGGGCGGAGCAGTTGCCGTACCAGGCGGTGATACAGCCCGACAGGATGCTCTCGATTCTGCATCTGTAGAAGTTTGTGAGTGTTTTTGGTGACAAGCCAAATTTCTTCAGCCTCCTGAGGTTGAAGAGGCACTGTTGCGCCTTCTTCACCACACTGTCTGTGTGGGTGGACCATTTCAGTTTGTCTGTGATGTGTACGCCTGGGAACTTAAAACTTTCCACCTTCTCCACTACTGTCCCGTCGATGTGGATAGGGGGGTGCTCCCTCTGCGGTTTCCTGAAGTCCATGATCATCTCCTTTATTTTGTTGACGTTAAGTGAGATGTTATTTTCCTGACACCACACTCCGAGGGCCGTCACCTCCTCCCTGTAGGCCGTCTCGTTGTTGTTGGTAATCAAGCCTACCACTGTATTTTCATCAGCAAACTTGATGATTGAGTTGGAGGCGTGCTTGGCCACGCAGTCATGGGTGAACAGGGAGTAGAGGAGAGGGCTGAGAACACACCTTTGTGGGGCCCCAGTGTTGAGGATCAGCGTCCCGTCAGGAAGTGCAGGACCCAGTTGCACAGGGCTGGGTCGAGACCTAGGGTCTCAAGCTTAATGACGAGTTTGGAGGGTACTATGGTGTTAAATGCTGAGCTGTAGTCGATGAACAGCATTCTTACATTGGTATTCCTCTTGTCCAGATGGGTTAGGGCAGTGTGAAGTGTGATTGCGATTGCGTCGTCTGTGGACCTATTGGTACTGTAAGCAAATTGGAGTGGGTCTAGGGTGTCTGGTAGGATGGAGGTGATATGATCCTTGACTAGTCTCTCAAAGCACTTCATGATGACGGAAGTGAGTGCTACGGGGCGATAGTCATTTTGCTCAGTTACCTTAACTTACTCCTGGGCTACTCTCCACTACTGATATTCTCTCTACTGCTGAAATACTCTTTACTACTGGGCTCCTCTCTACTACTGGGCTACTCTCTACTGCTGAAACACTCTCTACTGCTGAAACACTCTCTACTGCTGAAACACTCTCTACTGCTGAAACACTCTCTACTGCTGGTATACTATCTACTACTGGGCTTCTCTCTACTACTGGGCTACTCTCTACTACTTGGCTACTTTCTAATGCTGGGCTACTCTTTACTACTTGGCTACTCTCTACACCTGGGCTACTCTCTACACGTGAGCTACTCTCTACACCTTGGATACTCCCTACTACTGGGCTACTGGGCAACTCTCTAATTTTGGGCTACCCTACTACTGGGCTAATCTCCAATTCTGGGCTACTCTTTACGACTAGGCTACTCTCTACTACTGGGCTACTCTTTACTACTGGGCTACTCTCTACTACTGGGCTACTCTCTACTCCTGGGCTACTCTCTACTCATGGACTACTCTATACTTTGGGCTACTCTACTGCTGGGCTACTGTCTGCTACACTCTACTACTGGGCTACTCTCTACTACTGGGCTACTCTCTACTACTGGGGTACTTTAATAACTTGTTTAAATTGTGTTACTCAGTGACTACGACCTATTGTAAAATAAACAATGTATATACACATAGAGATTAAAAATTATAATGAGAGTAAGCCATTTTTTTTTTGCCGTCTTGTCAGGACTGACCTTGGGTAAAACAACACATATTTAGTCCTTCTAAGAGCCAACTAAAAACCCACTAGACAGAGGAGCTGTCTTTGTGATGAAGACAACTGAACATTGTGTGACAACGATGTCTAATGTGACCTCGTTGAAGACAGAGAACAGAAGAAGATACAATGATGGGGTGGCAGGTAGCCTAGTGGTTAGAGTGTTGGACTTGTAACCGGAAGGTTGCGAGGTCAAATCCCTGAGCTGACAAGGTAAAAAATCTGTCATTCTGCCCCTGAACAAGGCAGTTAACCCACTGATCCTAGGCTGTCATTGTAAATAAGAATTTGTTCTTAACTGACTTGCCTAGTTAAATAAAGGTAAATTAAATCAAATACAATTGTGCTGCAAACAAACTGCATTCTGGTCTTGGGAGACACTGAGTCTGAACCATCAAGGTTCTCTGAGGAAAGCTTAGCTGAAATGGATCAATGACTGTGTGAAGAAAAACTCTCAGCTCAAATCTGTCAAGTCTCCACCTCCAGAGAAATAAAGACAGACACAAAGCCAGATGTTTGTGAGTCAGGCAGGTAGTTAGGCAAGTAGGCAGGCAAGCATCATCCACCCATAAACTAGGGATCATGCTGTGAGGGAGACTCAAATCACAACCATAACCACACAACACAACCCTCTCAGAGTGGCATTTACATTTGATGTGGGCTCCAGTAGGAGGGAGGGGATCTGACAGGCTGCATTGCATTCCTCCATACCCCTGATCCATCAGGACACACCGACAAGCAGGAGAGGCTGCCAGGGCTTTCAAACTGCAGCTCATAAAAATAGCAGCATAATCAATAGCTTCCCCTTGTTAAAAATGCTATTTCCATCTGTGAGTCGCTGAGAGGGCCCCTTCACAGGGGAGAGCCACATATCATTCTATACATGCCACCGGCACCATGACTTAAAAGAGCCCACTGTCACAGAGTCATATTGATTATGAGTGAAAATGTGATCATTTTGTATTAACTCAGCCCTCTGAGCCCTGTTCTGCCAGGTCGGCTGCAGGGAATTAATGCTTTCGTATCACACTTAAGAAAAATATGGGCCCTTGCTCATTTCACCCCCTCTCAGACAAAGAGGTATATGTCAATCACAGCCTGGTCATGGCGTCCAGAAGAGAACAAGACCCTGGGAATTAGATTAAAGTCATTATTTAAAAGAGATTCTTTCCCCCATTTTAAAATATGTATTATTGCCTCTGACAGCACACCACTTTAATAAAGCCCTGGCATTTAAAATATCAATTTCTGGCAATTAGATGTCATTATTAAAAAGAGATAGAGTAGTGAGGGAGGGGCACTGCTGTCCAATTGAAAATCCCAGGCTCTCTTTAAAGGTCTGAATCATTATAATGGTGTCCATGTTGAACATGTTTTTCATTCAAGTCATGGGCTGACTGAACAGACTTCCAATCCAACCGTTGAGAGGGAAAATCATCAAAATGGACATCCTTAAAGACCAGTGAAGGCTTAATGGTCAATTCTCTGACGGGCTATTGTACCAGAGCTTTTAAAAAATCTCTCTCTCCACACTACAACTACACACGTACTGCACACACACATAAAAATGTGCATGCACACACACACACCACACACACACCACACACACACACACACACACACACACACACACACACACACACACACACACACACACACACACGCACACACGCACACACCACACACACACACCACACACACAACATAGCCACATCAGTATACGACTTGGATTTTGTCCACTTCTTAGTTTTATTTAGGTTCAGCAGTTTTTCGAAGTACAGTGACTGTAAGTCTCATTGAAATAAAGAGGTGCAGATGAAAGAAGATAGTTTGGTTATAGCTATGTCAGCATGACAGGGGGATATAAGTAGCTGCAGTGTAATGTTGGATACAGCGTGACTGCCCCTGACTCCACAGGGCGCTGGGAAGTTCATAGTTATAGCCCACAAACACAGACTCAAACCTGGGCCACTCAGCACTTATTGAGAGCTCATTCCTTCTCACAAAATGCCACTAAATAATGAAGACTGCCCTATAGGATAATAACCCGTGGTGTTATATTAAGAAGAAGGATTCTACTTCTCCTACTGTAGATTCAATAAATCAGCAACTATCCTGCCCACAATACTTTCCCCCTCAAATTGCCCCAGCCAGATTTCCCTTGAACGCATTTGGTCCACCACTCAGAGGCAGCAGCAGGTGAAATAAAAGCAGTGACATTACACTCTTGGTCTCACATCCCACAGACAACCTTATCTGGACTCACAAACACTACCATTCAAACTTCCCTAAATAATAAATGGACAAGGAGGGAAATTATATTTTCTGTTTGCTTCCAAATTTATTTTCTGCAGATGGGAGTTACTGCACATAAGGGTCATGTTCAAAAAAGCTATGGGTGTTTCAAGTGTGCTATGCTTTTTCAGTTAGTTTGATCAGTAGGTAACTACACTAAAACAGCAGCAAATGTGTTCAAAATGTAATTTGAGTTGTTGAAATAGCTCTGTTGAAACAGCTTTGTACCAAGCAACCGATCAACATATTGGAGATGAGAGAGAGACAGAGAGACAGAGAGATAACTACCTTAGGAAAATCCTTTGCATTATGATTAACAGCAGGCTCGTACATTTCCTCAGTGAAAACATTGTTCTGAGAAAATATCAATATGGCTTTTTCCCAAATTATCATACGACAGACCACATATTCACCCTGCACACCCTGCACAACCAAACCAAAACAAAGGCAAAGTATTCTCATGCTTGTTTTGATTTAAAAAAAGCCTTTGACTCAATTTGGCATGAGGGTCTGCTATACAAATTGATGGAAAGTGGTGTTGGGGGAAAAAGATATGACATTATAAAATCCATGTACACAAACAACAAGTGTGTGGTTTAGTAAAATAGGCAAAAAACACACACATTTCTTCCCACAGGGCCGTGGGGTGAGACAGGGATGCAGCTTAAGCCCCACCCTCATACAGTTGAAGTCGGAGGTTTACATACACCTTAGCCAAATACAAACTTCTTAGGGAGTAGCTCCCGAGGTGACGGTTTTGGAGAGCCTGGCGTGCCCAAAGTAAAATGCCTCCCACTCAGGCCCCAAAAATAGGATATGCACATACTTAGTACCATTGGATAGGAAACACCCTGAAGTTTCTAAGAGTGTTAGAATATTGTCTGTGAGTATAACAGAACAGATATGGCAGGCGAAAACCCGAGGAATTTCTGTCCTGGAAAAAGTGATTTTGACACATTGCCTCATTTTGAACCCCTCCCTTATGAAAATGGCCATATAAGGGAGTAAAATTTCAGTACCTATTGCTTCCACTGGATGTCAACAGTCTCTAGACAGTGTTTTGATTCTGTTTAGTTGCTTTAGATGGCAATAGAAGAAGAATTAGGAAGTGGTCACACAGAAGTCAACAGAAGAGAATGCGCGTTCACCGGCTTGCTAGCGCTGTGTTTTTTTCCTTTCCTATCGCCCAGTTTATATTCCGGTTGAAATATTACACTAAATATACATAAAAGTGTTCGTAAGGATACATTATCAATGATGTTTGATTGTTCTTGGACACGTTTATAGGTATAGGTTGAACGAGTTCTCTTCACGTTTCAATGGGCGAGTGGACGCTGTATTTTCTCATCATATGCACCAACCAAATGGAGATTTATGGATATAATAAATTACTTTTTCCTAACAAAAGAACCATGGATTGTCTTCGTTGGACACTTGGGAAGCCCTCAGCAGAAGTTCTTCAAAAGGTAATTGATTTGTTTTCGCTGTGAAATGTGTTTTGTGTGGACCGCATGGTTTATGAATTCATGGTAATGGAAAAATATTGAAGGTGCTACCCTCAAACAATCAAATGTAGTGCTTTCGCCGTGAAGCCTTTTTGAAATCTGACAACGCTGTGATATTGCCAAGAACCAGAACTTTTGATGACTATGCAACACTTGTATATTGATGAATGTTTAATAATTCAACTTTTGGATTTTGAATTTGGCGCCTTGCATTTCACCGGGTAGTGTCGCGAGTGGGGCGCTAGCGCTCCCTAAGAGGTTAAACAATTACTGACATTTAATCCTGGTAAAAATTCCCTGTGTTAGGTCAGTTAGGATCACCACTTTACTTTAAGAATGAGAAATGTCAGAATAATAGTAGAGGGAATAATTTATTTCAGCTTTTATTCCTTGCGTCACTTTGCCAGTGGGTCAGAAGTCTACATACACTCAATTAGTATTTGGTAGCATTGCCTTTAAATTTAACTTGGGTAAAATGTTTTGGGTAGCCTTCCACAAGCTTCCCACAATAAGTTGGGTGAATTTTGGCCCATTTCTCCTGACAGAGCTGGTGTAACTGAGTCAGGTTTGTAGGCCTCCATGCTCACACACGCTTTTTCAGTTCTGCCTACACATTTTCTATAGGATTGAGGTCAGGGCTTTGTGATGGCCACTCTAATACCTTGACTTTGTTGTCCTTAAGCCATTTTGCCACAACTTTGGAAGTACGCTTGGGGTCATTGTCCATTTGGAAGACCCATTTGTGACCAAGCTTTAACTTCCTTAATGACGCATTGTGCAGACCTCACTACCCTCTGGAGAGCTTTACGGTTGTGGGCTGAGCAGTTGCCGTACCAGGCGGTGATACAGCCCGACAGGATGCTCTCGAATGTGCATCTGTAAAAGTTTGTGAGGGTTTTTGGTGACAAGCCAAATTTCTTCAGACTACTGAGGTTGAAGAGGTGCTATTGCGTCTGTGTGGGTGGATCATTTCAGTCTATCCGTGATGTGTACGCCAAGGAACTTAAAACTTTCCACCTTCTCCACTACTGTCCCGTTGATATGGATAGGGGGGTGCTCCCTCTGCTGTTTCCTGAAGTCCACGATCGTCTCCTTTGTTTTGTTGACGTTGAGTGAGAGGTTATTTTCCTGACACCACACTCCGAGGGCCCTCTCCTCCTCCCTGTAGGCCGTCTCGTCTAATGGCGAGTTTGGAGGGTATTAAATGCTGAGCTGTAATCGATGAACAGCATTCTTACGTAGGTATTCCTCTTGTCCAGATGGGTTAGGGCAGTGTGCAGTGTGATTGCGATTGCGTGTTCACAAGGTCCTTTGCTGTTGTTCTGGGATTGATTTGCACTTTTCGCACCAAAGTACATTCATCTCTAGGAGACAGAACACGTCTACTTCCTCAGTAGTATGACGGCTGCGTGGTCCCATGGAGTTTATACTTGCGTACTACTGTTTGTACAGTTGAACATGATACCTTCAGGCGTTTGGAAATTGCTCCCAAGGATGAACCAGACTTGTGAAGGTCTACAATTTTTTTTTCTGAGGTCTTGGCTGATTTCTTTTGATTTTCCCATGATGTCAAGCAAAGAGGCACTGATTTTGAAGGTGGGCCTTGAAATACATCCACAGGTACTCAAATTATGTAAATTAGGCCATCAGAAGCTTCTAATGCCATGACATAATTTTCTGTAATTTTCAAAGCTGTTTAAAGGCACAGTCAACTTAGTGTATGTAAACTTCTGACCCACTGGAATTGTGATACAGTGAATTATAAGTGAAATAATCTGTCTGTAAACAATTGTTGGAACAATTACTTGTGTCATGCACAAAGTAGATGTCCTAACCGACTTGCCAAAACTATAGTTTGTTAACAAGAAATTAGTGGAGTGGCTGAAAAACGAGTTTTAATAACTCCAACCTAGTGTATGTAAACTTCCGACTTCAACTGTATGTATCAACGAATTGGCGAGGGCACTATAAAAGTCTGCAGCACCCGGCCTCACCCTACTACAATCTGAAGACAAATGTCTACTGTTTGCTGATGATCTGGTGCTTCTCTCCCCAACCAAGGAGGGCCTACAGCAGCACCTAGATCTTCTGCAGAGTTTCTGTCAAACCTGGGCCCTGACAGTAAATCTCAGTAAGAACTAAATAATGGGGTTTCATAAAAGGTCAGTTGCCAGGACCACAAATACAAATTCCATCTAGACACTGTTGCCCTAGAGCACACAAACACTAAACCTAAACATCAGCACCACAGGTAACTTCCACAAAGCTGTGAACGATCTGAGAGACAAGGCAAGAAGGCCTTTCTATGCCTTCAAAATGAACATGAAACTCGACATCCCAATTAGGATCTGGTTAAAAGTACTTCAATCAGTTATAAAACCTGTTGCTTGTTATGCTTGTGAGATCTGGGGTCAACTCACCAAACAATATGTCACAAAATGATATAAACACCCAGAGTTCACAGAGTTCTGCAAACAATTTGTTAATGTACAACGCAAAACTTTAAACAATGCAAGCAGAGCAGAATTAGGACTATACCTGCTAATTATCCAAATCCAGAAAAGAGCTCCAACCAGCTAAAAGGAAGTGCTGCTACACATTCCACCACATGCCCTCACCTACAGAGAGATGGACCTATAGAAGAGTCACCTCAGCCAGGATCTGGATCTGGGTCTCTGTTCACAAATACAAACATAACCCACAGAGCACCAGGACAGCAACACAATTAGTCCCAACCAAATTACAAGAAAGCAAAAAGATAACTATTTGACACTCTGCAAAGAATCAACCAAAAAACAGAGCAAACTGGAATGCTATCTAGCCCTAAACAGAGAGTAAACAGTAGCAGAATACCTGAACACTGTGACTGACCCAAAGTTAAGAAAATCCTTGACTATCCTTGACTCAATAGCATAGCCTTGCTATTGAGAGAAGCCGCTGCCCACAAAATGAGGTGGAAACTGAGCTGCACCTCCTAACTTACTAAAGGTATGACCATATTAGAGACACATATTTCCCACAGATCACGCAGACCCACAAAGAATTTGAAAACAAATCTAATTTTGATAATCTCCCATATATGTTACTCGAAATGTCGCAATATGCAATCCTAGCAGCAAGATTTGTTTACCCGTGTCATGAAAACAGGTCAACCACTTGAGCACAAACAACATTGTAAATACAACCAATATTTATTTATTTCCTTATCTTCCCCTACTATTAATACTACAACTTTTTGCACATTGTTGTAAACACTGTACATAGCTGATAATAACATTTGAAACATCTATATAATTTTGAAACCTTAATGAGTGCAGTGTTTGCTGTAAAGAAAATGTAAACAAAATCTTTTGTTATCTGTTTCACTTGCTTTGGCAATAAAGCCCCATTGAATTAAGAGAGAGAGAGAGAGAGAGAGAGAGAGAGAGAGAGAGAGAGAGAGAGAGAGATTGCGAAAGGGAGAAAAGTCAATTATTTTTCTCCTTCCACCTGTGAAGGCTTGGTGAAATTGTGTTTGAATGTGTGTGTGGGTGGGGGTGCCAGTTCTGACAATAGTCAGGTATAGCCACAGTGAAGCCGTAATCCCTGTCCCACTGCTGGGAGACACCAGACCGGTCAGCCTGCTGCTCACCACAAATGGACTGGATTACCTTGAGTTCCCGGGGACGACAAACAGATGTCACATCACACCTTCGCTGTCAATTCTAACAGACAGGTGGAAATTGCTCTCCAATCTGTAGCAAATCAGGTGTTGAGAGTGCATTACATTGAGACAAGCCTATACGGAAAACCACAGCACTTTCTGCTGTTGTCAAGCTCATTGGAGGGGTGAAAGTAATCTTATCATTAAAACATCCCAGACATGTGGCAATAGTGATTTCACTCCTCACATGTTTTAATTGATTTCATCCATCAATTTCACCACCCTCCAAAACTTCTGTGTCTGATTGCATCTCCCTGCTGCCTGGGAATGGATTCACTACAAGAACTGTGGGAATCTCCAGCCTGCTCATCCATGGTTCCAATCCTGTTGGATCACTTTGGATCAGAGTGGCTTGTGCTCAGTCACACAGCTCTCAGCCAGCCAGGACCTGGGCCTCATTGGTCAGAGGGATAATACTGAGAGGGATCTCTCTCTATCAGATGCTCGTACCAGTTGGTGTAGCAGAGCCAGAGCTCAGGAGAGAGAAGAGAGAGAGAGTCCAGCTCTGTCCATGTGCACAACAGAAATAGACCTGTCCAGAGTCACATATAGAGATTATGTACAGCTCTGGGCCTGGGTTTGTCAACTGTCCTTCACCAGCACCACAGGCAGGTCTGTCCACTGGCCTGCACCAGCACCACAGGCAGGTCTGTCCACTGGCCTGCACCAGCACCACGGGCAGGTATGTCCACTGGCCTGCACTAGCACCACAGTCAAGTCTGTCCACTGGCCTGCACCATCGCCACAGGCAGGTCTGTCCATTGTCCTGAACCACAGACAGGTCTGTCCACTGGCCTGCACCATCGCCACAGGCAGGTCTGTCCATTGTCCTGAACCACAGACAGGTCTGTCCACTGGCCTGCACCAGCACCACAGGCAGGTCTGTCCATTGTCCTAAACCACAGACAAGTCTGTCGACTGGCCTGCACAAGCACCACAGGAAGGTCTGTCCACTGGCCTGCACCAGCACCACAGGCAGGTCTGTCCACTGGCCTGCACAAGCACCACAGGCAGGTCTGTCCACTGGCCTGCACCAGCACCACAGGCAGGTCTGTCCACTGGCCTGCACCAGCACCACAGGCAGGTCTGTCCACTGGCCTGGACCAGCGGATATGATAGGGAATAGGAGTGGACAGGATATGGAACAGGATAGGGGATATGGTAGGGAATAGGAGGGGACAGGAGAGGGGATATGATAGGGAATAGGAGGGGACAGGATAAGGGATATGATAGGGGACAGGAAAGGGGACAGGATAGGGGATATGATAGGGACTAGGAGGGGACAGTAAAAGGGATATGATAGGGAATATGAGGGGACAGGATAGGATAGGATATATGATAGGGAATAGGAGTGGACAGGATAGAGGATATGATAGGGGATAGGATGGGACAGGATAGGGGACAAGAAAGGGGATATGATAGGGGATAGGAAGGGACAGGATAGAGGATATGATAGGGAATAGGATGGGACAGGATAGGGGACTAGAAAGGGGATATGATAGGGGATAGGAAGGGACAGGATAGAGGATATGATAGGGGATAGGATGGGACAGGATAGGGGACAAGAAAGGGGATATGATAGGGGATAGGAAGGGACAGGATAGAGGATATGATAGGGGATAGGATGGGACAGGATGGGGGACAAGAAAGGGGATATGATAGGGGATAGGAAGGGACAGGACATGGGACAGGATAGGGAATAGGAGGGGACAGGATAGGGGATATGATAGGGGACATGAGAGGACATGATATGCGGCAGGATAGGGGACAGGATAGGGAACAGGATAACAGGATAGGGAACAGGATAGGGAACAGGATAGGGGACAGGATAGGGGACAGGATAGGGACAGGATAGGGGAACAGGATAGGGACAGGATAGGGACAGGATAGGGACAGGATAGGGAACAGGATAGGGGACAGGATAGGGGACAGGATAGGGGACAGGATAGGGAACAGGATAGGGGACAGGATAGGGGACAGGATAGGGAACAGGATAGGGGACAGGAGTGGATAAGGTGGTAGAGCGAGGTTGCTACAGTGGCAATAAAAAGTATGTGAACCCTTTGGAATGACCTGGATTTCTGCATAAATGGGTCATACAATTTAATCTGATCTTCATCTAAGTCACAACAATAGACAAGCTCAGTCTGCTTAAAATAATAACACACAAATAATTATACGTTTTCACGTCTTTCTTGAACACACCGTGTAAACATTCACAGTGCAGGGTGGGAAAAGTATGTGAACCCTTGGATGTAATAACTGGTTGACCCTCCTTTGGCAGCAATAACCTCAACCAAACATTTTCTGTAGTTACAGATCAGACTGGCACAATGGTCAGGAGGAATTCTGTACCATTCCTCTTTACAAAACTGTATCAGTTCAGCAATATTCTTAGGATGTCTGGTGTGAACCACTCTCGCGTATTTTCTTCTGTTGAAGCCATTCTGTTGATTTACTTCTGTGTTGTAGGTCGTTGTCCTGTTGCATCACCCAACTTCTGTTGAGCTTCAATAGGTGGACAGATAGCCTTACATGCTCCTGCAAAATGTCTAGATCAACTTGGGAATTCATTTTTCCGTCGATGATAGTAAGCTGTCTAGGCCCTGAGAGAGCAAAGCAGCCACAAACCATGATGCTCCCTCCACCATACTTTACAGTTGGGATGAGGTTTTGATGTTGGTGTGCTCTGCCTTTTTTTCTCCACACATAGTGTTGTGTGTTCCTACCAAACAACTCAACTTTAGTTTAATCTGTCCACATAATATTTTGCTTGAAGCGTGGAGGAACATCCAGGTGCTCTTTTGGGAATTTCAGATGTTTTTTTGGACAGCAGTGGTTTCTTCCATGGTGTCCTCCCATGAACACCATTCTTGTTTAGTGTTTTATGTATCGTAGACTTGTCAACAGAGACATTAGCATGTTCCAGAGATTTCTGTAGTCTTTAGCTGACACTAGGATTCTTCTAAACCTCATTGAGCATTCTGCGCTGTGCTCTTGCAGTCATCTTTGCAGGACGGCCACACCTAGGGAGAGTAGCAACAGTGCTGAACTTTCTCCATGTATAGACAATTTGTCTTATTGTGGACTGATGAACATCAAGGCTTTTAGAGATAGTTTTGTAACCCTTTCCTACATAATGCAAGTCAACAGTTCTTAATCTTAGGTCTTCTGAGATATCTTTTGTTCAAGGCATGGTTCCCATCAGGCACTGCTTCTTGTGAATAGCAAACTCAAATTTTGTTTGTGTTTTTTTTCTAGGGAGGGCAGCTCTAACCAACATCTCCAATCTCGTATCAGTGATTGGACTCCAGGTTAGCTGACTCCTGACTCCAATTTACTTTTGGAGAAGTCATTAGCCTTGGGGTTCACATACTTTTTCCAACCTACACTGGGAATGTTTAAATTATGTATTCAATATAGACAAGAAAAATACAATAATTTGTGTGTTATTAGTTTAAGCACATTGTGTTTGTCTATTGTTGTGACTAAGATGAAGTTCAGATCAAATGTTGTGACAAATTTATGCAGAAATCCAAGTAATTCAGAAACGTTTTCTTGCCACTATAAATGACAGTGTGACATGCCCCAGTGCCAGTCCTTCAAAAACGAATAAAAACGTTAACTAGGCTACCCATTTGCAGTCTTGGCTCCTGACAGAAGAGGAAAATGTTGACAATGATAATGACACAATTAACAACTCAGCCAGTATCTCAGGAGCCATCGCAATCTGTGAGACTGAGCTCTGGCCAATAAATGTGTGGCATAGTTTTCTTCTTTCTCAGTTTGGCTTGGCGTGGCATGGAGGAAAGGCTAATTAAACAATCATTGTACAGCAGACTCGTGGAGTCCCCATCCTCCTGTCCTGTTGACTTTGTCATGCCGCTTATCCTCTCTCTACTAGAAAGCCCCTCGTCTGATGCCATGCTGGGAGAAGAGCCTTTGTCACACACTGTTGGTCCTCCTCTCTCTCTCATTTCTGTGAGAAGAGAGAGTCAACATCAAAGCAGCAGGCAAGAGAGCAGAGCACACAGAGAACGGCTGACTTTATTTACCATTTATACGGAGTTAAGTCTCACGCTGAGCATAATGTGTCTGATTGTGACTGTGAATAGCACCTGCAATGCAGGGAGTCGTAATTTGGAATCGTACCTCCAAGAGAAAGATGATGAATCTCATCATAAAGTTTTAGTACCAGCCAAGTGGAACTGGAACCAGCAGATGTTTGATTGTAATGAGTACCTGTGAAAAACAATCAAGATTTGTGAGATAATCTACTTGAGCGGGCTACAAATACACAGACCGTGATCACAGAGTAAAGAAAGATGTGATAAGTTGTTTTATATGTATTGATTACTATTTTTTTATGTTGCTAATTTTCAATGTTGCTATTTTTCAGTGATACTATTTTTCAAAGTTACTATTTTTCAGTGTTGCTATTTTTTATAGTTCAATCATCATGTAGAAGAAGACAAATCTGTAAATAATGCATCATCGCAAGTCATGACTTTTCCCACGGCAACCTTATCCTTTGGTTCTTTTTCCAATGACCACAGTGAGACCACACCTCAGCTCATGTCACTGATATTCCTCCTGTAACAGTGACCACAAGGCAACAATGCCCAGTCTCCTGCCACAGTCTCTGCTGCTTCACCATAGAGCATGCTGAGACCACACCCAGTCTGTCCCCCTTCCCTTCAGCGGTGGCAGGGAGAGAGCCATGCGCATGTGCCAGCGCTGGCCGTCAGCAGATGGGGAGGAGGAGGAGGGTGAGCGCTCAGTCACACCACTCAAGATGGATGTTTCCCATCATGCAGCTCAATCAGCCACCCAATGATTCATTTCACAGACACTTGGGTAATTATAGGAGTCTGCTCTTCACCTCTGGGATGAAACTGTGTGAGCGAGGGAGGGAGGGAGGATATAGGGAGCAGGAGATAGAGTGAGAAGTGAGTGAGTGACTAAAGAAAGGAGAGATTGAGGGAGAGCAGAGACCGAGACAGAGGAGAGTAAGGAGGGATAAGATGAGTCGGCTATATGCATCATTTAGCTGGTATCAACTGTCTTGTTTGGGGGAACCAGTATTGTCGGTTACTATGTAATTAGGTGGAGTAATTGTTTGTGTGACCTTGTTGAAATGCTAACAAAACACGACTAATACAAGAAAATAAACAGAGGAGAGAAAATAAGCAGCAGAGAAAACCTGAGGGACAGGGATGAAGACAAAGAGCATGAAAGCAATAGTGTGCAGAAAATTAGAAGGAAAAGGGTTTCAGTAGGAAACAGAAAAAGGAGGGTGAGTTATGGAGAGAAAGGGCTGCTGGAGGGGCTAGTCATGGCAAGAGTACAAGCTCCCCCTGTTGGCGGAGTCGACACACTGACAACACGGCTCTACATCAGAGAATGGAAGCTTCCTCTTCATTATTCCCCCGATGCTGACGGACCTTAAAAAAAACACAAGTATTCAAGCAAGCTGACATTTTATAGTCTCACGATATCACTATACTCTAGCTAGCTAGAGGTGAATGACACATTACACAAATAGAATAGGTTCTCTCATTGGTTCCCAGCTGACCAAATTCAGAAGAATGATTTCATTACATTTATATAAACTCTGCAGTTTTCAGTGTGTTCAACGAATAAGTGAGAGTGAATGAAGTATTGATTAGGACAACAACAACAAAATAGTTGAGTATGGCTGCCGGGTGACTGCATGGGAGAATTAATCTGAGGTGCGGGAGCCGTTTCAGTCTCTGAGCTGTGTGACGAATCTAAAGAGTGCTCATTGATTGTGTTGCTTGCTGATGAACTATTCATAGCGGAGGCTTATTATAGCATATCAGTTCAGTCGACTGTTTAGCCATTGATTGTGCTGCCATAGAGAGAACCAAACCAGAGAGCAGCCTCTGTGCAGCATACCACCAGTGGTGGAAAAAGTACAGAATTATCATACTTGAGTAAAAGATACCTTCATAGAAAATGACTCAAGTAAAAGTGAAAGTCACCCAGTAAAATCCTACTTGAGTAAAAGTCTAAAAGTATTTGGTTTTAAATATACTTCAGTATCAAAAATAAATGTAATTGCTAAAATGTACTTAAGTATCGAAATGTATTTGTAATTGCTAAAATATACTTTAGTATCAAAATTAAATGTTACTGCTAAAATGTATTTAAGTATCAAAAGTAAATGTTATTGCTAAACTATACTTAAATATCAAAAGTAAATGTACAAGTTTAAATAATTTCACATTCCTTATATTAGGAAACCCAGACAGTACGATTTTCTTTTTCTTTTTTATTTACGGATAGCCACTCAGACATAATTTACAAACAAAGCATGTGTTTAGTGAGTCCTCCAGATCAGAGGCAGATGACCAGGGGTGTTCTCTTGATAAGAGCGTGAATTAGACAATTTTCCTGTCCTGCTAAGCATTCAAAATGTAACAAGTACTTTTGGGTGTCAGGGAAAATGTATGGAGTAAAAAGTACATTGTTTTCTTTGGTAATGTAGTGAAGTAAAAGTAAAAGTTGTCAAAAATATAAATAGTAAAGTACAGATACACCAAAAACTACTTAAGCAGAGCCTGAAAGTATTTTTACTTAATTACTTTACACCACATCATACCACAGAGAAGGGGAATGTCACACAGATGAACTACATCATTCAATGTTTTAAAAGGACACTTAAATGTGTTCTGAGGTGGGAATCTATGTAAAAAATACTCAATGGGGTCATTAAAACACTTAAGGTGGAGTTCAATTAACAAAAACAAAGAGGTGCAATGGGTTCGTATAAAGCTTACTTCATAATTAAATGTTGTAACTTTTTTTACTGCATCAGGGATAGCGTACACAGACATTTCGGCTTTACAGCCTTCTTCAGTGTGTAGGTACAATTTTCTTTAATTCAAAAACAGCTTTTGTAAAGAACTTCAGATGAGCAGCAGGAGCTTGTCTGAATTGACACGAGCCAAGCCTCTGGGAGAGCAAGATGGTTCTCTTTTGAGGAGTTCAATTAATCCTCTCTCTCTCACCCCATTCCATCCTCCTCTTCCTGCACCTCCTCCTTAGACCCCTCTAGTTCTCTCTCTGTTGTGACTGTTTTTGTGTGAGTGTTGTGTGCAGAAATGCAACGCTTCGTTAGAAATTCCAAGGCTGTGGTGAGCAGGTACACGGCCATTGTGACAAGCACAATTTATGGGCTGCTCTTGAGCAGGAGAACGCATTCAATAATGTGCTGGGAAGATTGATCCATCCCCCACACAGGGCTGGGGTAATTTACAAATGCAGGTAGCCCAACTCAGCAGTTATAGCCTTCAGAGCTATAAAAATATATTGTATTAGTAGTTCTAATCCATTTAATTACAGTTTAAACTTTCCAATTTGACACTGTCATAAATTAAAACCAAGGGGTTGAAGATGTAGCCCATGCATTGTAAAGCTAGGAGTGGGACGCTGGCTGGCTGTTTGCTCTGGGACTTTCCACCGATGGGATCCATCGTAAGTTAGTGAAGCAAAAAAAGCACAATCAGTGACATAACACGCATGGTCAATGACATAACATACACGGCCAATGACATAACATATACGGTCAATGACATAACATACATGGTCAACGACACATAACATACATGGTCAATCACATAACATACATGGTCAATGACATAACATACACGGTCAATGACACATAACATACATGGTCAATGACACATAACATACATGGTCAATGACATAGCATACATGGTCAATGACACATAACCTACATGGTCAATGACACATAACATACATGGTCAATGACATAACATACATGGGCAATGACATAACATACATGGTCAATGACACATAACATACATGGTCACTGTCATAACATTCATGGTCAATGACATAACATACACGGTCAATGACAAAACATACAAGGTCAATGACATAACATACACGGTCAATGACATAACATACATGGTCAATGACATAACATTCATGTTCAATGACATACACGGTCAATGACATACAATACACGGTCTATGACATAACATACATGGTCAATAACGCATAACATACATGGTCAATGACATAACATAACAAACAACTCTCTTTCCTGTCGTCTGAGATTCCTAAAGATTGGAAAGCGTCTGCGGTCATCCCCCTCTTCAAAGAGGGAGACACTCTAGACCCAAACTGTTACAGACCTATATCCATCCTGCCCTGCCTTTCAAAAGTCTTCGAAAGCTAAGTGAACAAACAGATCACCGACCATTTCGAATCCCACCGTACCTTCTCCGCAACGCAATCTGGTTTCCGAGCTGGTCACGGGTGCACCTCAGCCACGCTCAAGATCCTAAACGATATCATAACCGCCATCGATAAAAGACAGTACTGTGCAGCAGTCTTCATCGACCTGACCAAGGCATTCAACTCAATCACCGTATTCAGTCACCGTATTCTTATCGACAGATTCAACAACCTTGGTTTCTCTAATGACTGATGGCCTGTTGTCCGGACCTCTGGCAGTCTCTATGGGGGTACCACAGGGTTCAATTCTCGGGCCGACTCTTTTCCCTGTATATATCAATGATGTAGCTCTTGCTGCGGGTGATTCTTAGATCCACCTCTACGCAGATGACACCATTCTGTATACATCTGGCCCTTCTTTGGACACTGTGTTAATAAACCTCCAAACAAGCTTCAATGCCATACAACACTCCTTCCCATGGCCTCCAACTGCTCTTAAATGATAGTAAAACTAAATGCATGCTCTTCAACCGATTGCTGCCCGCACCCGCCCACCCGCCTAGCATCACTCCTCTGGACGGTTCTGACTTAGAATATGTGGACAACTACAAATACCTAGGTGTCTGGCTAGACTGTAAACTCTCCTTCCAGACTCATATTAAGCATCTCAAATTAAATGAAATCTAGAATTGGCTTCCTATTTTGCAACAAATCCTCCTTCACTCATGCAGCCAAACTTACCCTCGTAAAACTGACTATCCTACCGATCCTTGACTTCGGCGATGTCATTTACAAATTAGCCTCCAACACTCTACTCAGAAAATTGGATGCAGTCTATAACAGTGCCATCCGTTTTGTCACCAAAGCCCCATATACTACCCACCACTGCGACCTGTATGCTCTCGTTGGCTGGTCCTCGATACATATTCGTTGCCAAACCCACTGGCTCCAGGTCATCTATAAGTCTTTGCTAGGTAAAGCTCCGCCTTATCTCAGCTCACTGGTCACCATAGCAACACCCACCCATAGCACGCACTCCAGCAGGTATATTTCACTGGTCATCCCCAAAGCCAACACCTCCTTTGGCCACCTTTCCTTCCAGTTCTCTGCTGCCAATGCCTGGAATTAATTGCAAAAATCACTGAAGTTGGAGACTTATATCTCTCTCACTAACATTAAGCGTCAGTTGTCAGAGCAGCTTTCCAATCTCTGCAGCTGTACACAGCCCATCTGTAAATAGCCCATCCAACTACCTACCTCATCCCCATATTTGTTTTTGTTTTTCTGCTCTTTTGCACACCAGTACTTCTACTTGCACATCCTCATCTGCACATCTATCACTTCAGTGTAAATTGATCAATTGTAATTACTTCGCCACTATTGGCCTATTTATTGCCTTACTCCTTACTTAATTTGCTCACACTGTATACATATTTTTATATTGTGTTTATGAGGGAAACGGGCCGGTCTTTTGGTCAAGCTACGTCGACGGGCGCATCGTGCACCTCTCCCGAGTATTTTAATCGCCAATGTTCAGTCTCTTGACAACAAAGTAGACGAAATCCGATCGAGGGTTGCCTTTCAGAGAGACATCCGAGACTGCAACGTTCTTTGTTTCACGGAAACATGGCTCACTCAGGACACGTTATCTGAGTCGGTACAGCCACCTGGTTTCTCCACGCATCGCGCCGACAGAAACAAACTTCTATCTGGTAAGAAGAAGGGTGGGGGTGTGTGTCTTATGATTAACGAGACGTGGTGTGATCATAACAACATACAGGAACTCAAGTCCTTTTGTTCACCTGACATAGAATTCATTACAATCAAATGCAGACCGCATTATCTACCAAAAGAATTCTCCTCGATTATAATCACAGCCGTGTACATCCCCCCTCAAGCTGATACATCGACGGCACTGAAAGAAATTCATCGGACTCTATGTAAACTGGAAACCACATATCCCGAGGCTGCATTTATTGTGGCTGGGGATTTTAATAAGGCTAATTTAAGAACAAGGCTCCCGAAATTTTACCAGCATATCGAATGTGCCACCCGGCTGGTAAAATCCTGGACCACTGTTATTCCAACTTCCGTGATGCATACAAGGCTATTCTCCGCCCTCCTTTCGGCAAGTCTGACCATGACTCCATTTTGTTGCTCCCAGCCTACAAACAGAAACTAAAACAGGAAACGCCCGTTCTCAGGTCTGTTCAACGCTGGTCCGACCAATCTGATTCCATGCTGCAAGATTGCTTGAGCACGTGGACTGGGATATGTTCGAATAGCATCTGACAACAACATTGATGTATATGCTGATTCGGTGAGCGAAGTTTCTTAGCAAGTGCATTGGTGATGTTGTACCCATAGCAAATATTAAAACCTTCCCCAACCAGAAACCATGGATTGATGGCAGCATTCACGCAAAACTGAAAGCGCGAACCACTGCTTTTAACCAGGTAAGGCTACCGGAAACATGACTGAATACAAACAGTGCAGCTATTCCCTCCGCAAGGCAATCAAACAAGCTAGCGTCAATATAGAGACAAAGTAGAGTCACAATTCAACGGCTCAGACACAAGAGGAATGTGGCAGGGTCTACAGTCAATCACGGACTACAAAAAGAAAACCAGCGCCGTCGCGACCATGACGTCCTGCTCCCAGACAAACTAAACAACTTCTTTGCTCGCTTTGAGGACAATACAGTGCCACCGACACGGCCCGCTACCAAAACCTGCGGGCTCACCTTCACCGCAGCCAATGTGAGAAAAACATTTCAATGTGTTAACCCTCGCAAGGCTGCCGGCCCAGATGGCATCCCTGGCCGTGTCCTCAGAGCATGCGCCAGACCAGCTGGCTGGTGTGTTTACGGACATATTCAATCAGTCCCTATCCCAGTCTGCTGTTCCCACATGCTTCAAGAGGGCCACCATTGTTCCTGTTCCCAAGAAAGCTAAGGTGACTGAGCTAAATGACTATCGCCCGTAGCACTCACTTCCGTCATCATGAAGTGCTTTGAGAGATTAGTCAAGGATCATATCACCTCCATCCTGCCAGACACCCTGGACCCACTCCAATTTGCTTACCGTCCCAATATGTCCACAGACGACGCAATCGCAATCACACTGCATACTGCCCTAACCCATCTGGACAAGAGGAATACTTATGTAAGAATGCTGTTCATCGACTACAGCTCAGCATTTAACACCATAGTTCCCTCCAAGCTCGTCATTAAGCTCGAGACCCTGGGTCTCGACCCAGCCCTGTGCAACTGGGTCCTGGACTTCCTGACGGGCCGGTCCCAGGTGGTGAGGGTAGGAAACAACATCTCCACCCCGCTGATCCTCAACACTGGGGCCCCACAAGGGTGCGTTCTCAGCCCTCTCCTGTACTCCCTGTTTACCCATGACTGCGTGGCCAAGCACGCATCCAACTCAATCATCAAGTTTGCTGACGACACTACAGTGGTAGGCTTGATTACCAACAACGACGAGACGGCCTACAGAGAGGAGGTGAGGGCCCTCGGAGTGTGGTGTCAGGAAAATAACCTCTCACTCAATGTCAGCAAAACAAAGGAGATGATCGTGGACTTCAGGAAACAGGAGAGGGAGCACCCCCCTATCCACATCGAGGGGACAGTAGTGGAGAAGGTGTAAAGTTTTAAGTTCCTCGGCGTACACATCACGGACAAACTGAATTGGTCCACCCACACAGACAGCGTGGTGAAGAAGGCGCAACAGCGCCTCTTCAACCTCAGGAGGCTGAAGAAATTCGGCTTGTCACCAAAATCACTCACAAACTTTTACAGATGCACAATCGAGAGCATCCTGTCGGGCTGTATCACCGCCTGGTACGGCAACTGCTCCGCCCACAACCATAAGGCTCTCCAGAGGGTAGTGAGGACTGCACAGCGCATCACCAGGGTAAACTACCTGCCCTCCAGGACACCTACACCACCCGATGTCACAGAAAGGCCAAAAAGATCATCAAGGACAACAACCACCCGAGCCACTGCCTGTTCACCCCGCTATCATCCAGAAGGCGAGGTCAGTACAGGTGCATCAAAGCTGGGACCGAGAGACTGAAAAACAGCTTCTACCTCAAGGCCATCAGACTGTTAAACAGCCATCACTAACATTGAGTGGCTGCTGCCAACATACTGACTTAAATCTCTAGCCACTTTAAACATAGGAATTGGATGTAACAAATGTATCACTAGCCACTTTAAACAATTTTGTATATAATGTTTACGTATCCGACATTACTCATATCAAATGTATACACTGTACTCTAAACCATCTACTGTATCTTGCCTATGCCGTTCGGCCATCGACCCAAATCTCTAGCCACTTTAATAATTATAATTGGATGAAATAAGGTATCACTAGCCACTTTAAACAATGCCATTTATATAATGTTTACATATCCTACATTACTCATCTCATATATATGTGTATATACTGTACTCCATACCGTCTACTGCATCTTGCCTATGCCGGTCAGCCATCGCTCATCCATATATTTATATGTACATACTCGTATTCATTCCTTTACTCTTGTGTGTATAAGGTAGTTGTTGTGAATTTGTTAGATTACTTGTTAGATACTACTGCATGGTCAGGAACTAGAAGCACAAGCATTTCGCTACACTTGCATTAACATCTGCTAACCATGTGTATGTGACAAATAAAATTTGATTTGATTTGATTTGACTGTACGTTTGTTTATCTCATGTGTAACTCTGTATCGTTGTTTTTGTCGCACTGCTTTGCTTTATCTTGGCCAGGTCGCAGTTGTAAATAAGAACTTCTCTCAACTGGCCTACCTGGTTAAATAAAGGTGAAATAAAAAAATAAAAATGGTCAATGACATAACTTACATGGTCAATGACACATTCGATACATGGTCAATGACAAAATGCGTGGTCAATGACAAAATGCATGGTCAATGACATAACATACATGTTCAATGGCATAACTTACATGTTCAATGACATAACTTACATGGTCAATGACATAACATACACGGTCAATGACACATAACATACATGGTCAATGACACATAACATACATGGTCAATGACACATAACATACATGGTCATTGACATATCAGAATCCCCATTACTAGCACACCTGAGTACATCCAGATGATATCAGCCGAACAAAATTATGTACTCCATAGATGTTTATCTGTTCTCAAGACACATTCCCCTTCAATGTCCATGCCTACACTATGTGCTAGGTGAAATCTAGAACCTAAAAGAGCTCTTCAGCTGTCACAATAGGAGAACCCTATAAAGAACCCTTTTTTGGGTTCCAGATAAAACCTTTTGGTTCCAGGTAGAACAAGCCTTAGGCGATATATACTGTTAATACTGCATACCGGGAGTATTTTGAAGTACAGACGGTATGATTTTCAATTCTAATTTTGCTTTGTTGTTGTTGGTCTTGTTGTTATTTTTTGGGGAGGGTTTGGGGGCACCCCCGCCTTGCGTGGCCTTTGGGGTGCGTGCAACGCCACATCTTATAACTATAAGTTAAGTATTACTATAAGAAATCTAAGATGTGACAAATAAATTATATCCAGCTCAGGGCTCCAGCTATGCATTTGGTTTGCTAAGTGGCTAGATGATCAAGCTTCTTGGTTACAGCAGAGACATTCAATCCCCTCCTGGATCAAGATTTCTGTTTTTAGAAATAGCTCCTCTTGTGTAATACCATACACCCGGTATGGTACAGAACAGTATGACTGTAAATTAACCTGGATACCGCCCAACCGTTGGTAGAACACATTTGGGTTCCATGTAGGAGCCTTTTCAAAGAATGTTCTACATGGAACCCGAAAGAGTTCTACCTGCAACCAAAAAGGGTTCTACCTGGACCCAAAAAAGATTATCCTATGGAGACAGTCAAAGAACCCTTTTGGAACCCTTTTTTCTAACAGTGTATTAGGTTACCAACCACAACAACCACATAGTACACAGTAAATAACTTAAAAGGCTTTACCCTAAAATCCCCTCCGTATTCTAAACCCAGTCCTCTCCCTGAGCATGGGCAGACCCAGACACTGATTCCTGGTGTGTCCCAGCCTCTGTCAGCTCTGCCCTACAAGGGAACCCTGGTTTCTGGAGCTGCTACTGAGGGCCCAGAAGAATCAGCCTGCTAGATGTATGAGGCACGGGCCTGTGTTGACAAATTTAATTTGTCACATGCGCCAAATACAACATGCTAACTTACAAGCCTTTAACCAACAATGCAGTTAAGAAAAAACACTACAAAAAAAATAAAGAAAAGTAACAAATAATTAAAGAGCAGCAGTAAAATTACAATAGCGAGGCTATATACAGGGGGTACCAGTACAGAGTCAATGTGCGGGGGCACAGGTTAGTCGAGGTAATGGAGGTAATATGTACATGTAGGACAGATGAGATACAAATGCAAGCTTCAAACAGCAGCATGCCACACAGTGGACTAAAACCAAAACAAAGCCCTGGCTGACGGTCTTCAACAGAAGAGAGCAGCCAGTCAGCTTCTCCCCAGTCAGACAACAGTGCTGGTGTCTCTGTAAAAGGCACAATGTATGTGTCTATAGGACAGTATTCTGAAATATTGAGGAGGGAAGCAGGAGGAGACATTTGACAAATAGGGCCAACCGTTTCTAAGCCAACCGTTTCTGTTTTGCCCCGAAGATGGGCAAGGTTTTGTTGATAATAGGTGAGAACTGAAAGGTGTAGAGGACAGTGTGGGGACTCCTCTTGGTGAGCTGCATGGTTCAAAGGATCTGGTAGGGATGGGGAATGGAACGGGAGGCTGGGTGGAGTGTTGACAGACAGGCAGGAGGAACAGGGAATGGAACGGGAGGCTGGGTGGAGTGTTGACAGACAGGCAGGAGGAACAGGGAATGGAACGGGAGGCTGGGTGGAGTGTTGACAGACAGGCAGGAAGAACAGGGAATGGAACGGGAGGCTGGGTGGAGTGTTGACAGACAGGCAGGAGGAACAGGGAATGGAACGGGAGGCTGGGTGGAGTGTTGACAGACAGGCAGGAGGAACAGGGAATGGAACAGGAGGCTGGGTGGAGTGTTGACAGACAGGCAGGAGGAACAGGGCCTGGAACGGGAGAATGGGTGGAGCATTGACAGACAAGCAGGAAGAACAGGGAATGGAATGGGAGGCTGGGTGGAGTACTGACAGACAGGCAGGAGTAATAGGGCCTGGAACGGGAGGCTGGGTGGAGTATTGACAGACAAGCAGGAAGAACAGGGAATGGAACGGGAGGCTGGATGGAGTATTGACAGACAGGCAGGAGGAACAGGGAATGGAATGGGAGGTTGGGTGGAGTACTGACAGACAGGCAGGAGGAACAGGGAATGGAACGGGAGCTTGGGTGGAGTATTGACAGACAAGCAGGAGGAACAGGGAATGGAATGGGAGGCTGGATGGAGTATTGACAGACAGGCAGGAGGAACAGGGAATAGAATGGGAGGCAGGAGGAAAGGGCATGGGATGGGAGGCTAGGTTGAGTATTGACAGATAGGCAGGAGGAAAAGGGCATGGGATCGGAGGTTTGGTGGAGTATTTACAGAAAGGCAGGAGGAACATGGCATGGAAGGGGAGGTTGGGTGGAGTATTGACAGGCAGGCAGGAGGAAAAGGGCACGGAATGGGAGGCTGGGTGGAGTATTGACAGACAGGCAGGAGGAACATGGCCTGGAACAGGTGGTTGAGTGGAGTATTGACAGACAGGCAGGAGGAACATGGAATGGAATGGGAGGTTGGGTGGAGTATTGCAGACAGGCAGGAGGTACATGGCATTGAACGGGAGGTTGGGTGGAGTATTGACAGACAGGCAGGAGGAACACCACTATCTACTGGCCGGACAGACTCCTCTTTACCAATCAACACCACTATCTCCTGGCTGGACAGACTCTTCTGCCCACTCAACATCGCTATCTGCTGGCCGGGACTCATTTGTCAAATTAGACATTTCCCTAATGGTTGTATGGTCTCTATGGAGAAAACATGGCAGGGGGCGGAGTATCATTGTTCCTGACCGAGACCACCACAGAGGCAGCCCTCACCCTCAGAGAAAAGAGAGAAGCGGAGGGGAGGAAGAGGATAGGAGAGAGAGGAGGGGAGGAAGAGGATAAGAGAGAGGAGAGGAGAGGAGAGGAGAGGAGAGGAGAGAGCAGGCATGGCTCTCTCTCAGGGGAGGCCAGGGTCACACAGAGACACACAGTGCCAAGGTCAGAGGGCACGGTGGAGCTTTTCCCTCAGGGCAGGTCAATTCACGGTAACGTGTTCCATCATAGCTTGCTGTGCTTATTTTGGAGGGATACGTGATCTTCCATAGCACAAAATTCACCTGGGCTTTAGTGCTTATTCAGGGAAATTCCATGTTATTTCAACAATAAACAATGGCCAATATAATATTTACAATGATCCCATCTATAAAAACAGTTACATTACATGATATTTCCCATTCATTTGCTCTCTCTAGTTCATCAGGGAAAACGCATTGCAGAGGACACAACCACATACTATTCACTTATGAGTCTCTCTATGCAGCATCTCAGCCAGTTTCCTCATTTAAATGGAAATAAAGATCATCATCAATTCTATTAAAGAGGCAGTGGTAGAGCTGGGAGTGAGGAGCTACAGGGTTAGAGTTAATGGGCCTCACCTTGTGTTGGGAGTCAGTGTGGGGTGTCATGACGCTAGCCCTCTAGCAGAGATGAGAGACCCCCTCTCCTGTCAGGAGGGGGCAGTTTTATAACTTTAACAACAACGTAATGAATTCCGTGCAGAGACTCTTCACTCCATGACCATGCAGTACGGAGAGAGAGTTTCACAGTAAGACAAAGGGACTCTCCCGTCCAATTCTACTACATCCCAGAATTGGAGAATTAAATATTATTCCAAATTTAGAGAATGTGGAAACGGTCGGTGGAGAAGTCAGCTGCGACCCTGTCCGTTAGTGACCTCATGAAGACAATACAGCCACATTACCCTAACTCTGTTTATACAGGTTCCTCAGTTTTGAAGCTTGCATCTGAATGTTGGATAAAATGTTTGATGAAGTATAAGAATACTTTTGAAAAGATAACAATGTGATTTAGACTTCTAAAATGAAAAGTGTTCGTTTTATGGTAACGTGTGCCCAGTCAGTGGCTCCGCCCAAGTGAATAGACATTGGTTGGAAATTATGAACCAACTCCTTTTCCACTCTTGAATAAAATCCCTAGTGATGAAAAGTCACCTCAGTTCCAAAAGGGCTAATTCTAATTTCAACTCTACAGTCCAGAAAACGTGAAAGGTTGCGCCCCACGTAAAATGGCATGAACTCTGAACTATTGATCACTCAAGAAGAAGTGAGTCCTAGATTACAGCCTAACAGACTAGAAAGGATAGCAAATCTAGTAAGAACATTGACCGACGCAGAAAACCACAACATCTCACTCCACGAAGACCTGGAAGAATCTACAAAGGACAATGGCGAGCTCGACTGGGCAAACCAGAACCTCACACCACCAGCTCAACTATCGAAGCCAACTTCACGTAAATACAATGCATTACCTTTCTCCTTTCGAGCGATCGTTAGTGAGAAAGGACTTCCTGATGGGCTGCTCAGGTGGTGAGGGTAGGTAGCAACACATCTGCCACTCTGATCCTCAACACTGGAGCCCCTCAGGGGTGCGTGCTCAGTCCCCTCCTGTGCTCCATGTTCACCCACGACTGCATGGCCAGGCACGACTCCAACACCATCATTAAGTTTGCAGACACAACAGTGGTAGGCCTGATTACCGACAATGACGAGACAGCCTATAGGGAGGAGGTCAGAGACCTGACCGGGTGGTGCCAGAATAACAATCTATCCCTCAACGTAACCAAGACTAAGGAGATGATTGTGGACTACAGGAAAAGGAGGACAGAGCACACCCCCATTCTCATCGACGGAGCTGTAGTGGAGCAGGTTGAGAGCTTCAAGTTCCTTGGTGTCCACGGTGTCCCGGAGTGCCAAGTCTAGGACCAAAAGGCTTCTCATCAGTTTTTACCCCCAAGCCATAAGACTCCTGAACAGGTAATCAAATTGCTACCTAGACTATTTGCATTGTGTGCCCCCCCAAACCCCTCTTTTACGCTGCTGCTACTCTCTGTTTATCATATACGCATAGTCACTTTAGCTATACATTCATTTACATACTACCTCAATTAGCCTGATCAACCAGTGCCCCCGCACATTGGCTAACCGGGCTATCTATCTGCATTGTGTACCGCCACCCACCACCCGTCAACCCCTCTTTTACGCTACTGCATCTCTCTGTTTATCGTATATGCATAGTCACTTTAACCATATCTACATGTACATACTACCTCAATCAGCCCGACTAACTGTTGCCTGTATATTGCCTCGCTACTGTTATAGCCTCTGTACTGTATATAGCCTCGCTACTGTTATTTTTCACTGTCTTTTTACTGTTGTTTTTATTTCTTTACTTACCTATTGTTCACATAATAATTTTTATTTAAAATAAGTTGTTTTTGTTCAGTCCACTAGGGATGGTATTTACTGTATAATGTGTATAATATTCTGTAATTGTTTAATTAGTTAGTAAATAAATAATTGAGCCAATTTGTGTATGGATGATTCATAGTAAAGGCTGGGTTCGTGCAGATAACCCACATTTTTACGACGTTCTGATGAGACTGATATTAGGTAAAGAATAATTAATGACTGCTATTGATATGAAAGATCTTCAGATCTTTAAGTGTGGATTCAGGAGATAACCGCTCTATATAAACTAACTCTTCCGTGGTGGCCCAGGTTATTAACAAGTTAAGTGTTGCATGGTTTAATTCACGTAATCAATCAAACGTTAGGTAATCGATTTGATAAAATAGCTTGTCATCACATTAAAGAAGCCAGAGACACGACAGGGGCTATGAGGCTGTATGGGGATGTGGTTGTGGTCTACTGGGGCGTTTCTCCCCCTGCGTCGTCCGTAGTGGGGCATGTAAGAGCCACGCTGTTTATGGCGCTCCATAAGGTTTCATGATGGCCCATCTTTGGCCAGACATCAGGGAGAGAAAGAGAGCTGAAGCTAGAGAAGCTATAGTGGAACAGCCCATAACACTACAACCACAAAAGTCTTACCAGAGAAGCATGCATTCACACGTCGTCTCCTGGCTCAGTGACAACAAGTTCATCTAAATAAAACAACCAGGCATCCCAAATGAACTGTCTGAATAGTGGTTCTCAAAAAATGGCCCTGAATTCATTTGTGGCTGAGCGGCGCTGCATCCCGCTGCGTTGTGCCCTTATTGCTTTTGACTACAGCCCAGCCATGCACGACATCCATAAATCTTAGATGACTCTCTAGTAGCTCTTACACAGGAAAGGAATGAGAACACGGCCTCCTGCAGCCCCACAGGACTGACTGGAGTCACACAAACAACAGCCAAACAAGAGGTGAACAAACAGACAGACTCTGACCTCTCCTCAGATGTTTAACAAGATGTTTGCAGTACATTTCAAAGGAATGTTGAACTGTTTGCAATCAGTATGCTAAATCATATGTCATACCGGTAGTGTTGTGTAAAATTTATTTGTATTTATTTATTTGTATTTAACCTTTATTTAACTAGGCAAGTCAGTTAAGAACAAATTCATATTTACAATGAAGGCCTACCAAGCATTGTGAATACAGCTACACATTTCAATAGCAACATTATCATAACAGAAAATCATGACCCTGTTATTTAGTATCATAACAGTCATTTCCATAGACTTACACAAGGATTTTAAAACAGGGCTTTGTTCCTACTCTTAGTAACATAAAATGACATCCAACACAAAGCAATAGTGCCATCTAGTGCAGAGTTTGTGTTACTGCCCAATGCAAATGTATTTATTCTTTACCATGGGTTTCACCACAACCCCATCTACAAAACAAAATGGAACCATGCAGTCATTCTGATCCCAGTCTCTATCTTAACATTGACATACTGGGGATTAGAGCCATCTCCTCTAGGAAGTCTCAATGAGTTTCATCATGCAATAAAATCAACCAGATGTCTTGTTAGTGATTATAAACTTGGTGGTTCGAGCATGAATGTAGGATTGGATGAAAGCCATGATATATCAGACCATATACCACGGGTATTGCATAAACATTCCAGTTTATAAAAGCAATAAGGCACCTCTGGGGTTTGTGGTATATGGCCAATATACCACTCCGAAGGGCTGTATCCAGAACAGCCCTTAGCCGTGGTATATTGGCCATATACCACACCCTCTTGGACCTTATTACTTAAATAATTAAATCTGCTGATCTGGTCCATTGGACAAAGCACAGATGAAGCAGAAAGTGATCTGTGGTCACATTCAATTAAATCTCCTTTGATGATTAGTGTTGTATCCCATCACTATGGTTACAGTAGGTGCCAAACGCTCTGATCATTAAGTAGTGACACATTTCAGTGGAGTGTTGTTTTATTATCATATTCCCACAAGGGCATTTCTCCTGTCAAACTCACGTAGCAGTAGGTAGGTAGTTCAATTGATCTGCATCTCACTAATGGCTCATGATACAGACTTCTATATTGCTTCAGTATGTTTAGAACTACATGAGTGAAACCTCTGAAATACATTTAGAAGCTCCAGGTGATCACACACTACATATATATGGTAAATGAAAAGGAGATGCGTTGTGATGTATTTATTCCACTGCCAATGATAATGACTAACTGTCAGAGCTAGTAGTCTGACGCCCTCCATTGAGTTAATGTAAAACACTGCACAGAATCAGCTTTGCCGTCCAACTGCACTTTCCAACACTGGGCTTAGAAACAGAGTCTTCATTGCCAGGCAACTCCGTTATCCATGTATTCTTGGTAATAAAAAAATCTATCTGCATGGCAGTTGGCAGGCTTCCTGAGAAGGTGGACCTGGCTCTTGGCACATCCTAAGGAGCTGGACGTGCCCTCACTGCTGGTACTGGGGCTGTACTATGTGTAAAGGTTGTATGTAACTTCAGGTTCAAGGGAACCATAGTTAAACAGTGCCCCTCTCACCTCTAATGGAGTACACTCAGCACCAACCTAGGAAATGCGTAAGGAAACCTCAACCCAGTGGGGACTGTAATGCAAAAGGCCTGAACCCAGTGGGGACTGTGATGCCAAAGGCCTGAACCCAGTGAGGACTGTGATGCAAAAGGCCTGAACCCAGTGGGGACTGTGATGCAAAAGGCCTGAACCCAGTGGGGACTGTGATGCCAAAGGCCTGAACCCAGTGAGGACTGTGATGCAAAAGGCCTGAACCCAGTGGGGACTGTGATGCAAAAGGCCTGAACCCAGTGGGGACTGTGATGCAAAAGGCCTGAACCCAGTGGGGACTGTGATGCAAAAGGCCTGAACCCAGTGGGGACTGTGATGCCAAAGGCCTGAACCCAAAGAGGACTGTGATGCAAAAGGCCTGAACCCAGTGGGGACTGTGATGCAAAAGGCCTGAACCCAGTGGGGACTGGATGCCAAAGGCCTGAACCCAGTGGGGACTGGATGCCAAAGGCCTGAACCCAGTGGGGAGTGGATGCCAAAGGCCTGAACCCAGTGGGGACTGGATGCCAAAGGCCTGAACCCAGTGGTGACTGGATGCCAAAGGCCTGAACCCAGTGGTGACTGGATGCCAAAGGCCTGAACCCAGTGGTGACTGGATGCCAAAGGCTCAATAACATTTGGATGTTTCCAGAGAATTCATCTTCTATTCTATCATCTTCTATTGAGTTAATGACTCATGGCTGGGAGGGGGGCCGGGGTAATTTTTCCATTTGTCATGATAACTAGTCCTGACCCACTACCCCTTCTAAAGAGAAAAATTGGATTTAGGGTTAGATGTATGGAGTCTATGAAGCCACCCGGGAAACAAACACTTTGAAGAATGTCTCTGTGACATTCATTTCTCAAAAGCACTACTCCTTACAAATTTACCCGTACCGTCTATTAGATGTTGGCTCCTGTATTTTCACTCGTTTTTGTTCTGAAATGCCATTGCACAGCAGTTCCTCTCTCTAATATCAATCAGTCGTCCATTTCTTTCACAGAGAGGGAAAGAAAAAACACCTAATGGCCAATCCTGTGCAATTTCCATGATGAATTCTGGAAATCATCTGGAGATGAGTTAGAGCAGGAAATGACAGACCGAGGCTCAATCCTCCAGCCAACAATAGCTGAACACTGACCAGGGGAATAAAACACATCCGCTCACAGAGGACGACTTCCCCTATAAAGAATCTCAGAGCCATTAGGGAATCACATTCTCAACCCTTTTCAGGTTGGAAATAACTGTCTGTGAGGCCTGTAATTCTCGTTCTTGCTATCGAAGATTAAAGGCATGTCTAAGAAAACGTCCCCAATAAATGTCAGCGTCAATGCAATGCCTACTACACACTGAGTGTGCAAAACATTAGGAACACCTTCGTAATTCAGATTCAGATCAACTTTATTATCCCACCAGGGGTACATTAATTTAGTCCTGTGCTTAAAAAGACCGTACATAAAACATGAAAACACAGATACTACACAAACTGCACCCCCTTTACCACTCAGAACAGCAGTTTGTTGGGGCATGGACTCCACAGGGATGCTGGCCCATGTTGATTCCAATGCTTCCCACAGTTGTGTCAAGTTGGTTGGATGTCTTTTGGGTGGTGGACCATTCTTGATACACACAGAAAACTGCTGAGCGAGAAAAACCCAGCAGCATCTCTGTCTCCCTGCCCAGCAGCAGCCAGTTCACCTTGACAGTGTTCCATACCCCAGGCGTGTGGCTGGGCGGGAGGAAGACAGATGGAACTGCAGCCAGGAGCCACAGAGAAGCCCCAGCAACTGCACAGGGATAACACCACTACACAACTCAGAACACATCTCTCTCAAAAGGAGATGATAAAAAACACACAGGTAATACATGTGCACTGTATGTCTTTATGCACAACGAGATTACAGGAGTATTAACGAGTTGAAAGGAGTATTAACAAGATTACAGGAGTATTAACGAGATTACAGGAGTATTAACGAGTTGAAAGGAGCAATAACGAGATGAAAGGAGTATTAACAAGATTACAGGAGTATTAACGAGTTGAAAGGAGCATTAACAAGATTACAGGAGTATTAACAAGATTACAGGAGTATTAACGAGTTGAAAGGAGCAATAACGAGATGAAAGGAGTATTAACAAGATTACAGGAGTATTAACGAGTTGAAAGGAGCATTAACAAGATTACAGGAGTATTAACGAGATTACAAGAGTATTAACAAGTTGAAAGGAGCATTAACAAGATTACAGGAGTATTAACGAGTTGAAAGGAGCATTAACAAGATTACAGGAGTATTAACGAGATTACAAGAGTATTAACGAGTTGAAAGGAGCATTAACAAGATTACAGGAGTATTAACGAGATTACAGGAGTATTAACGAGTTGAAAAGAGCAATAACGAGTTGAAAGAGAATTAACGAGTTGAAAGGATCATTAACGAGTTGAAAGGTGCAGTAACGAGTTGAAAGGAGTATTAACGAGTTGAAAGGTGCAGTAACAAGTTGAAAGGAGTATTAACGAGTTGAATGGAGCATTAACGAGTTGAAAGGAGTATTAACGAGTTGAAAGGAGCATTAACGGGTTGAAAGGAGCATTAACGAGTTGAAAGGAGCATTAACGAGTTGAAAGGAGCATTAACGAGTTGAAAAGAGTATTAACGAGTTGAAAGGAGTGTTAACGAGTTGAAAGGGATGTCGAGGAAAGCTGGATTGACAGATTGTGGTTTTCACACTTTAAGGGCCAAGTTTAATACGATTGCGTTTTGTCCTCTTCACATGTTTAAAAGACGTCCGAGACCACGGTAAACTTAGCATATGTCGGCTCAATGGGAATTTACCTTTAAATATCAATCGCACTGTAACGCAGATCTTCCGTGGTCGGGATTTATTCTAAGAAGTATTACAGGATGCAGAGATGTAATGATCTAACGTTTTTCAATGAATACAGTGGGGGAAAAAAGTATTTAGTCAGCCACCAATTGTGCAAGTTCTCTCACTTAAAAAGATGAGAGAGGCCTGTAATTTTCATCATAGGTACACTTCAACTATGACAGACAAAATGAGGAAAAAAAATCCAGAAAATCACATTGTAGGATTTTTTATGAATTTATTTGCAAATTATGGTGGAAAATAAGTATTTGGTCAATAACAAAAGTTTATCTCAATACTTTGTTATATACCCTTTGTTGGCAATGACAGAGGTCAAACGTTTTCTGTAAGTCTTCACAAGGTTTTCACACACTGTTGCTGGTATTTTGGCCCATTCCTCCATGCAGATCTCCTCTAGAGCAGTGATGTTTTGGGGCTGTCGCTGGGCAACACGGACTTTCAAAGATTTTCTATGGGGTTGACATCTGGAGACTGGCTAGGCCACTCCAGGACCTTGAAATGCTTCTTACGGCCACTCCTTCGTTGCCCGGGCGGTGTGTTTGGGATCATTGTCATGCTGAAAGACCCAGCCACGTTTCATCTTCAATGCCCTTGCTGATGGAAGGAGGTTTTCATTCAAAATCTCACGATACATGGCCCCATTCATTCTTTCCTTTACACGGATCAGTCGTCCTGGTCCCTTTGCAGAAAAACAGCCCCAAAGCATGATGTTTCCACCCCATGCTTCACAGTAGGTATGGTGTTCTTTGGATGCAACTCAGCATTCTTTGTCCTCCAAACACGACGAGTTGAGTTTTTACCAAAAAGTTATATTTTGGTTTCATCTGACATTCTCCCAATCCTCATCTGGATCATCCAAATGCTCTCTAGCAAACTTTAGACGGGCCTGAACATGTACTGGCTTAAGCAGGGGGACACGTCTGGCACTGCAGGATTTGAGTCCCTGGCGGCGTAGTGTGTTACTGATGGTAGGCTTTGTTACTTTGGTCCCAGCTCTCTGCAGGTCATTCACTAGGTCCCCGTGTGGTTATGGGATTTTTGCTCACCGTTCTTGTGATCATTTTGACCCCACGGGGTGAGATCTTTCGTGGAGCCCCAGATCGAGGAAGATTATCAGTGGTCTTGTATGTCTTCCATTTCCTAATAATTGCTCCCACAGTTGATTTCTTCAAACCAAGCTGCTTACCTATTGCAGATTCAGTCTTCCCAACCTGGTGCAGGTCTACAATTTTGTTTCTGGTGTCCTTTGACAGCTCTTTGGTCTTGGCCATAGTGGAGTTTGGAGTGTGACTGTTTGAGGTTGTGGACAGGTGTCTTTTATACTGATAACAAGTTCAAACAGGTGCCATTAATACAGGTAATGAGTGGAGGACAGAGGAGCCTCTTAAAGAAGAAGTTACAGGTCTGTGAGAGCCAGAAATCTTGCTTGTTTGTATGTGACCAAATACTTATTTTCCACCATAATTTGCAAATAAATTCATTAAAAATCCTACAATGTGATTTTCTGGATTTTTTTTCCTCATTTTGTCTGTCATAGTTGAAGTGTACCTATGATGAAAATTACAGGCCTCATCTTTTTAAGTGAGAGAACTTGCACAATTGGTGGCTAACTAAATACTTTTTTTCCCCACTGTACCTTTGCAAACAAAGTGCTTTGAAACAGGAACAAATATTCTGGCCAAGTACTGTTGCTGACATGGACCTTCCAATCTGTTTCATGAATGTGATGCGTTCTGACTTAGTCATCAGCAGCCCTGTGTCTAGGGACCACCAGCTCACCCAGGCAATAAAACCAGCCTGACAGCAGATGCAGATGTCATGTGGAAATATAAAAAGTAGCCCTGCCTTGGAAGGTGTTATACTGCACACCTGTGTGTGTGTGTGTGTGTGTGTATCCACATGGGGTGGGGGGAGAGAGCACATCTGCTAGGGCAGCTGTCTGCAGGGCAGTGAGTTGCCTGATAGTGTGACAGAGAGATAAATCACAGGACACATAGAGCAAGGAGAGGCACATTTAACACACTTCCACATTGGGCAACATCCTTATAATGAATACCACATCCTTATAATGAACACCACATCCTTGTAATGAACACCACATCCCTGTAATGAACACCACATCCTTGTAATGAACACCACATCCTTGTAATGAACACCACATCCTTATAATGAACACCACATCCTTATAATGAAAACCACATCTTTATAATGAATACCACATCCTAGTAATGGACACCACATCCTTGTAATGAACACCATATCCTTGTAATGAACACCACATCCTTATAATGAACACCACATCATTATAATGAACACCACATCTTTATAATGAACACCACATCCTTATAATGAACACCACATCCTTATAATGAACACCACATCCTTATAATGAACACCACATCCTTATAATGAACACCACATCCTTGTAATGAACACCACATCCTTATAATGAACACCACATCCTTATAATGAACACCACATCTTTATAATGAATACCACATCCTAGTAATGGACACCACATCCTTGTAATGAACACCACATCATTGTAATGAACACCACATCCTTGTAATGAACACCACATCCTTGTAATGAACACCACATCCTTGTAAAGAACACCACGTCCTTATAATGAACACCACGTCATTATAATGAACACCACGTCTTTATAATGAACACCACGTCCTTATAATGAACACCACATCCTTATAATGAACACCACATCATTATAATGAACACCACGTCTTTATAATGAACGCCACGTCCTTATAATGAACGCCACGTCCTTATAATGAACGCCACATCCTTAAAATGAACGCCACGTCTTTGTAATGAACGCCACGTCCTTGTAATGAACGCCACGTCCTTGTAATGAACGCCACGTCCTTGTAATGAACGCCACGTCCTTGTAATGAACGCCACGTCTTTGTAATGAACGCCACGTCCTTGTAATGAACGCCACGTCCTTGTAATGAACGCCACGTCCTTGTAATGAACGCCACGTCCTTGTAATGAACGCCACGTCCTTGTAATGAACACCACATCCTTATAATGAACACCACATCCTTATAATTAACCCCACATCCTTATAATGTTGTGGTAGCCTAGAGTTTAGAGCGTTGGGCCAGTAACCGAAAGGTTGCTGGATCGAATCCCTGAACTGACAAGGTAAAAATCTGTCGTTTTGCCCCTGATCAAGGCAGTTAACCCACTGTTCCCCGGTTGGCCGTCATTCATAATAAGAACACATAGGATGGGTGTTGTAGGCAGCAGAGGACTGGTGAGTAAACAAAACAAAAGTTCCTATACTGCCTGTACAACGCCCATCCTACATATTTATACTGTACATTATAGCTGGATCTTATGATTTCATTTTTCCCACACTGAGGGACATGAACTTGTCGATGTCAATCTTAAAAGGAACAGCTTCAATTCCTACTTCAAAGACTGCTTGATTGGTAGCCCAAATGAGTTTTATATTGGTCTTGCAAATTAATCCCACCCCTGCAACTAAAACTTAATCCATAGAGGTTGATTCTCAGTAGTGTGTTCCATGTACTGTGCTCTCAGCTCCTCAATGTGGTAGGGCAGAAACAGACAGTACCCTCCAGTAGAGAACTGTAGGTTACACTATGCTGAACTACTACATTGAATGTACCTACAACCAGTGGTGGAAAAAGTACTCAAAAGTTCTACTTGAGTAAAAGTAAAGATATCTTCATAGAAAATGACTCAAGTAAAAGTGAAAGTCACCCAGTAAAATACTTGTCACGACTTCCACCAATGGTGGCTCCTCTGCCGGTTCGGCCGGTTTTCGGCGGTCGTCGTCGCCGGCCTACTAGCTGCCACCGATCATCTGTTTTCTTTCTGTTCATTTTCCTGATTGTTTGCACCTGTTTTCGTTTTGGTTAGTAGGGCTATTTAAGCCGGTTTAGCCCGCCTTCTTTCGTGCGGGATTGTTTTCTGTTTTTGTGAGCGCTTGTGTTTGTCCCATGTTTTGGGCTACTGTTGTGTCTGTTGTATGCCGTCTTGTTTTCGCCTGTGTGTTTGGGCGTTGGACATTGTATTTGCTTGGACACATTAAAGACGGTTGTACCGTTACTCTGCTCTCTGCGCCTGACTCCACACACATCGCTCTTAGCGCCGTTACAGAATCCCGCACCAAAAATCATGGAGTCAGCAGGAGCCACTTCGCCTCCTCAACCATCGATGGAGGAGCGTGTCCTCCATCACACCACCGTTCTCCACCGAATCGGGTCAGCGATGGAGCTAATAATGGAGAGAATGGACCGCTGGGAAAGGAGTGGTTTGCTTACCTCGCCTCCAGATCCTTCTCGGCAAGATCAGACCCCTCCAGCGGCATCCGGATCCAGCTCGCTCCGTCTCGCCCTCCCAAGGGAGTACGATGGGACGGCGGCTGGATGTAAGGGGTTCTTGCTCCAGTTGGAGTTATACCTGGCCACCGTCCGCCCGACTCCCTCCGGGGAGGAGAGCGTGAGCGCCCTCGTCTCCTGTCTGACAGGTCGAGCCCTGGAGTGGGCTAATGCAGTGTGGAATGGCCCAGACTCTGCAAGGGACAACTACCCAGAGTTCACCCGCCGGTTCTGGGCCGTGTTCGACCACCCACCTGAGGGCCGAGCGGCGGGTGAACGGCTGTTTCACCTGAGGCAGGAGACAAGGAGTGCGCAGGACTTCGAGCTGGAGTTCCGGACCTTGGCTGCTGGAGCGGGGTGGAATGACAGGGCCCTGATCGACTGCTATCGGTGTAGTCTCCGGGAGGATGTTCGCAGGGAGTTGGCTTGTCGTGACGCCACCCTCTCCCTCGACGAGCTAATAGACATGTCCATTCGACTGGACAACATGCTAGCGGCTCGCGGGCGGTCGGAGAGGGCCCTGTTCGTTCCACCACCCGGCCCTCCCGCTCCAATCCCTATGGAGTTAGGGGGGGCTGCATCGAGGGGAGCCGGAGGAGGAGGCTCCTCCTGCACCAGTTGTGGTCGGAGAGGGCACACTGCCGATCGGTGCTGGAGGAGCTCCTCTGGGAATCGAGAGGGCAGGCAGAGCACTGCTCGGTCACCTCAGGTGAGTCAGCACCAGACTCACCCAGAGCTCCCTGTTGGTCACATGTCTTTACTCATCTCTTTCCCAGAGTTTTCCCCCCCTCTCCAGCATAAGGCGCTAGTCGATTCAGGCGCAGCTGGGAACTTTATGGATCGCGGACTCGCTTTGAGACTAGGTATTCCGCTAGTATCGATAGATCAACCCATCCCCGTTCACTCCCTAGATAGCCGACCGTTAGGGTCAGGGCTGGTCAGGGAGACCACGGTTCCGCTGGACATGGTAACGCAGAGGGGTCATGCGGAGCAGATTAGTCTATATCTTATTGACTCACCTGCGTTTCCAGTGGTGCTGGGGATTCCCTGGCTGGCTATGCACAATCCTAGGATTTCGTGGAAACAGGGGGTTCTCAAGGGGTGGTCAGAGGAGTGTTCAGGTAGGTGTACAGGAGTTTCCATTGGTGCCACAACGGTGGAGAGTCCAGACCAGGTCTCCACAGTGCGCATTCCCTCTGAATATGCCGACTTGGCTATCGCCTTCTGTAAGAAGAGGGCGACTAAATTACCACCTCATCGATGAGGGGATTGCGCGATAAACCTCCAGGTAAACGCAACACTTCCCAAGAGTCACGTGTACCCGTTGTCACAGGAGGAGACAGTGGCTATGGAGACATATATCACTGAATCTCTGGAACAGGGGTACATTCGGCCCTCCATATCACCCGTCTCCTCAAGTTTCTTTTTTGTGAAGAAAAAGGAGGGAGGATTGCGGCCGTGCATTGATTATAGAGGTCTAAATGCCATCACAGTGGGGTTTAGTTACCCACTACCTCTCATCGCCACGGCGGTTGAATAATTTCATGGCGCGCGTTTTTTCACAAAGCTGGACCTAAGGAGTGCATATAATCTGGTGCGTATCCGGGATGGAGATGAGTGGAAGACTGCGTTTAGCACAACATCTGGCCATTATGAGTACCTAGTCATGCCGTATGGTTTGAAGAATGCGCCAGCCGTCTTTCAATCTTTTGTTGACGAGATTCTCAGGGACCTGCACGGGCAGGGTGTGGTGGTGTATATAGATGATATTTTGATGATATCTATTCCACCACACGCGCCGCGCATGTGTCTCTGGTGCGCAAAGTACTTGGGCGACTGCTGGAGCATGACCTGTACGTCAAGGCAGAGAAATGTGTGTTTTCTAAACAAGCCGTTTCCTTCCTGGGATATCGCATTTCCACCTCTGGGGTGGTGATGGAGTGTGACTGCATTACAGCCGTGCGTAATTGGCCGACTCCGACCACGGTAAAGGAGGTGCAGCGGTTTTTAGGGTTTGCCAATTACTACCGGAGGTTTATCCGGGGTTTTGGCCAGGTTGCTGCTCCCATTACCTCACTGCTTAAGGGCGGCTCGCTTGCGATGGTCGGGCGGAGGCGGACAGAGCTTTCAGTCGCTTGAAGGAGCTGTTCACCAACGCTCCTTGCTGGCTCATCCGGACCCCTCTTTAGCGTTCATAGTGGAGGCTGGAGTTGGAGCCGTGCTATCACAGCGCTCGGGCACGCCACCGAAACTCCGTCCCTGCGCTTTCTTTTCTAGGAAGCTCAGCCCGGCGGAGCGTAACTATGACGTGGGGGACCGGGAGTTGTTAGCTGTGGTCAGGGCTCTGAAGGTGTGGAGACATTGGCTTGAGGGGGCCAAGCACCCTTTTCTCATCTGGACTGACCACCGTAACCTGGAGTATCTCCGGGCAGCGAGGAGAATCCGCGGCAAGCTAGGTGGGCCATGTTCTTTACTAGATTTCAGTTCACGATCACCTATAGGCCAGGTTCCCAGAATACTAAGGCCGACGCGCTGTCCCGTCTCTATGACACCGAGGAGCGGTCCATCGAACCTACTCCCATCCTTCCCGCGTCATGTCTAGTGGCGCCGGTGGTATGGGAGATAGACGCGGACATCGAGCGGGCACTGCGGTTAGAACCTGCGCCTCCTCAGTGTCCTACGTGCCGCCAGTACGTGCCACTTGGTGTTCGGGATAAATTGATTCAGTGGGCTCATACGCTACCCTCTTCGGGTCATCCGGGGATTGAGAGGACAGTGCGGGGTCTTAAGGGGAAATACTGGTGGCCCACTTTGGCGAAGGACGTGAGGTTTTATGTCTCCTCCTGTGTGGTGTGCGCTCAGAGTAAGGCTCCAAGACACCTGCCTAGAGGGAAGTTACAGCCCTTCCCCATTCCACAGCGGCCGTGGTCTCACCTGTCGGTGGATTTCCTCACCGATCTTCCCCCCTCCCAGGGGAACACGACGATCCTGGTCGTTGTGGATCGGTTCTCTAAGTCCTGTCGTCTCATCCCGTTGCCCGGTCTCCCTACGGCCCTGCAGACTGTGGAAGCCCTATTTACCCAAGTCTTCCAGCACTACGGGGTGCCTGAGGACATCGTTTCTGATCGGGGCCCCCAGTTCACGTCCCGTGTGTGGAGGGCGTTTATGGAGCGTCTGGGGGTCTCGATCAGCCTGACCTCAGGTTTTCACCCTGAAAGTAACGGGCAGGTGGAGAGAGTGCAGGTTCCTGCGGTCGTATTGCCAGGACCGGCCCGGTGAGTGGGCGAGGTACGTCCCATGGGCGGAGGTGGCTCTGAATTCCCTCCGTCACTCCTCAACGAACATGTCACCGTTTCAGTGCGTGTTGGGCTACCAGCCGGTCCTGGCACCGTTTCATCAGAGCCAGACTGAAGCTCCTGTGGTGGATGAGTGGGGGTGCAGCGCTCGAAGGAGACCTGGAAAGCCGTCCAGGAATCACTGAGACAGGCTGGTGGGCGGCAGAAGAGGAGCGCTGACCGTCACCGCAGTGAGACGGTCCTGGCACCGTTTCATCAGAGCCAGACTGAAGCTCCTGTGGTGGATGAGTGGGTGCAGCGTCGAAGGAGACCTGGAAAGCCGTCCAGGAATCACTGAGACAGGCTGGTGGGCGGCAGAAGAGGAGTGCTGACCGTCACCGCAGTGAGACCGCAGTCGAGAGCCAGACCGGGTCTGGCTCTCGACCCGGAACCTGCCCCTCCGCTTGCCCTGCCGGAAGCTGGGGCCGCAGTATGTGGGGCCATTTATAGTCCTGAGGAGGATAAAAGAGGTGTGTTATAGGTTACAGCTTCCATCTTACTACCGTATTAACCCCTCGTTTCATGTGTCTCTCCTCAGGCCGGTGGTAGCTGGTCCCCTGCAGGAAGGTGAGGTGCCGGAGGTCCCTCTGCCCCCTCTGGACATCGAGGGGCCCCCGGCGTACACAGTCCGCTCCATTCTGGACTCCAGGCGCCGGGTGAGGGGCCTGCAGTACCTCGTGGACTGGGAGGGTGCTGGGTACCGGTGAAGGATTTATTGGATCCGTCACTACTTGGGGAGTTTCACCGCCTGCATCCAGATTGCCCTGCGCCTCGCCCTCCGGGTCGTCCTCGAGGCCGGTGTCGGCGCGCTGCGGGAGCTGCGCGTCAGGGGGAGGGTGTACTGTCACGACTTCCACCAATGGTGGCTCCTCTGCCGGTTCGGGCGGTTTTCGGCGGTCGTCGTCGCCGGCCTACTAGCTGTCACCGATCATCTGTTTTCTTTCTGTTCATTTTCCTGATTGTTTGCACCTGTTTTCGTTTTGGTTAGTAGGGCTATTTAAGCCGGTTTAGCCCGCCTTCTTTCGTGCGGGATTGTTTTCTGTTTTTGTGAGCGCTTGTGTTTGTCCCATGTTTTGGGCTACTGTTGTGTCTGTTGTATGCCGTCTTGTTTTCGCCTGTGTGTTTGGGCGTTGGACATTATATTTGCTTACTCTGCTCTCTGCGCCTGACTCCACACACACCGCTCTTAGCGCCGTTACAATACTACTTGAGTAAAAGTTTAAAAGTATTTGGTTTTAAATATACTTCACTTCTTGGGGCCCAGTGGGGCGCTAGCGGGCTCGTCCCGACACTACCAGGGAAAATGTAAAGCGCCAAATTCAAAATCCCGAAGTTGAATTATTAAACATCCACCAATATACAAGTGTTCCATACTCATCAAAAGCTCTGTTTCTTGGCAATATCACAGCATTGTCAGATTTCAAAAAGGCTTTACGGCAATAGCAGCACATTTCATTGTTTGAGGCTAGCACCTCACATATTTTTCCAATAGCCATGTATCGATTAGCCATCATGGCACACACATAACACATTTCACAGCGAAAACAAATCAATTACCTGTTGAAGAACTTCTGCGGAGGTCATCCTAAGTGTCTAACGAAGACAATCCATGGTTCTTTTGTTAGAAAAAGTAACGTATTTTATCCATAAATCCTCCATTTGGTTCGCGCGTTATAATCAGAAACGACAGCCTCCACTAGTCCATTGAAACGCGGCGCGAACTCGTTCATCTTATACCTATAAACTTGTCCAAGAACAATCAAACATAGTTTTAAATGTATCCTTAGGAACACTTTTACGTATATTTACTATTATAAATCAGCCGGAATATAAACTGATCGATAACGACGGTAAAAAAGACACTCCGTGACTTCTCGTGCGCGCGCGCTGGGTACTGTTGTCATCAAGAGGGGACCCACTTGTTTGGTTGTTTTCTCTGGTCTAATTCATCCAAAATGGAAAATATACACCATCTCGAGGCTGTTGACATCATAAGGAAGCGACGTGTACTGCATTCATATGCCTTTATATGGTCATTTTCAATAGGGAGGGGTTCCCAAATGAGCAATGTGTCAAAATCACTTTTTCCAGGACAGAAATTCCTCGGGGTTTTGCCTGCCATATGCGTTCTGTTTCACTCACAGACAAATGGTTAACAGTTTTGGAAAATTCAGAGTGTTTCCTATCCAATGGTACTAAATATATGCATATCCTATTTTCTGGGCCTGAATGGGAGGCATTTTACATTGGGCACGCCAGGCTCTCCAAAACGGTCACCTCATGCACTGCTCCCAAAGAAGTTAAGTATCAAAAGTAAATGGAATTGCTCAAATGTACTCAAGTATTAAAAGTAAAAGTAAAAGTATTAATCATTTCAAATTCCTTATATTATGCAAACCAGACAGCACAATTAATGTTGTATTTTTTTTTATTTACGGATAGCCAGGGGCACACTACAACACTGACATTTACAAACAAAGCATGTGTGTTTAGTGAGTCCGCCAGATCAGAGGCAGTAGGGATGACCAAGGATGTTCTTTTGATAAGTGCATGAATTGGACCATTTTCCCGTCAAAATGTAACAAGTACTTTTGGGTGTCAGGGAAAATGTATGGAGTAAAAGTAAAAGTTTACAAAAATATAAATTGTAAAGTAAAGATACCGCAAAAAAATACTTAAGTAGAACTTTAAAGTATTTTTACTTAAGTACTTTACACCACTGCCTACAACACATCTGTACATTTCTAGTGGTTGCTGGGCAAAATGCACAAGCCCTATGAGTGCATGGATAAGTAGTCAGCCGGGTCACCATGTCCTGATGGTCCCATTAGGAACAACGTGATGAAATGAAGCGAGTGAGAAAGCAGTGTCTTTAGTGCTAGTGGAAATCTAATGTCTTTCCCAAGGCAAGAGGAAGAGCCTTTATTGCTTATCAGATGAATGTACGTTTGAGGGGTTGCTTTGTATTCAACCACAGACAGAGGGAGGAGGATAGTTACCACTATGAAGGTTAAAACTCGTCTTCTCAAGGGCTCTCTCTCCAAGAGAACTATACTTTCGTAATGATGTCCAATATGGCCATCGAATGGTGTGGTGGTCCTAAAACCATAGCCAAGGAGCAGAGAGTTTGAACAGAGCCACAGGAACCAAACCAGATGAGGTAAGGAAGATGGATCTGCAGTAATGTGGTTAGTCCACAAGGCAGCTGCTCCAGCCACTGCAGATGGTGGGATCCATGATGCAATGGTCTCATGGGCACACCCAGACTTCCTCAAACATTCAAAGATTGATCCTCAGGCTTATGCCCTACTGTATCTTCAGATTTGACACACCATATTATTCCTGATTATCCATATATGACATCCACAAAGGTCAGAGGATTGAATGAGGGGGCTTTGGCTCATGGAGCATCATACATTTCAGGTCAAGACAATAAAGGTCTTTTACATTCTGTGGCTTTTGCCCTCCCTCCTGCTGCCTTTTTCAATACAATTTACTGCCCTTGTTGAAGACAAACTTCAGTGGCTCTTGTCTAAGATTTTATGGTCTTGTCTCTGCCGCCCAGCTTCGAGCCTTCACAGCAATCAATCTTATCATTTTGATGCAACAAGAGCCAAAAGAAAGACAGAAATCGTCTCTCTGACAATGTTTCACGTTTGAAGGTTATTGTGGGATCGTCATCTCATCCAGTAGAGGAGAGTGGGGTCCTTGTTTCTAGGTAACCAAACACAAAATTAATTGTGACAAAAAAATTGTAAGAAGCCGTAATTTCATGGAGTCTGTAAAAGAAGAAACCACATCAAAAATTGGTAAGCAAGTTAGGTAAAAAAAAATGATTTTCACAAAGTCAAATAATTTGTGTTAGAAGTTTAATGATGCTTGTATCTAAACTAAAGTAGATCATTTTAAGATTGTTTTATACATCAGATGGGGTCTCTATAAGCTACAGTATAAGGTCATAAACCTAGCATGAAAGTGCATCCTTGTAGCTGTGTGGGCTAATACAGTAAAAATGCTTGCCTTAGGGTACATTGAGCCAATTGCCACAGGGTAAGTTAAGCCAATGGCCACCATACAATTTTCTTTTACCTTTATTTAACTAGGCAAGTCAGCTAAGAACAAATTCTTATCTTCAATGACAGCCTAGGAACAGTGGGTTAACTGCCTTGTTCAGGGGCAGAACGACAGACTTTTACCTTGTCAGCTCGGGGATTCGACCTTTCAACCTTCCGGTTACTAGTCCAATGCTCTAACCACTAGGCTACTGATGATTCGCCAATCAAATGATGATTACATTTAGTCAGTTTACTACACAATATGCATAGTATTTTTGCTATGTGTCATGCATATGAACTCAAGACTGTTTATTGTTACAGAGCAGACATCATCATGCCCCGTTTATACAGACGTAAAACAAGAAGGGGTCTAGCCCCCCTTGAGGTTCTTGAGAGAGCAGCCAAGGAAGTGAGAGAAGGGAAGAAATCCATTTGAGCAGCAGCAAGGGAAGAAAAAATTGACTGAATGACTCTGAAGAGGTACACTGACAAAAAAGACAATGAACATTTATCTGTGCTAAAGAGAGGCTTTGTCAGAGTAGCAGAGGAACACAAGGTCGTGTCTGATGACATGGAGTCTGAGCTTGATAAACATACCAAGAATCTCACGGACTAGTTTCATGGGCTTTAGTAGGCTCAAATGCAGAGAAACTGCCTACGAATTGGCACGTCAAAACAACATCCCTGTCCCAGACAACTGCTCAAAAAATGGAAGGTTAAGTGATATTGAACAGAGAGATTTATATCTGAATGTAGGCATACATTCAAAATATACAATATACCACACCCCCATTCCTTGAATTAAACTTTGACTTGTCAGCACCATCAGCCACTGTCAGAGGACACCATCACCCGCTTACCTCAAGGCGGCTCAATTTACCCTGTCCCTATGCTCAACTTTCCTCATACCCAGGGTAAGTTGTGCCAAGAGACCACTTTTATGGACTCGCTATGTTTTCAAAATTGTTAAGTTTACGATACAAAACATCCTGAAATGTATGTAGATATCTTTGTTCGAAAGAATACTATATATCCCTTGATGTAGTGATGTTGTGTCACTGGTGTAGAAAGGAGGAGGCAGGAGACAGTCGCAGGTTTAGAACTACTGAATTGATTTAAGCACCATCGATTAAAGCGGGACGAAACCCAAACGCTGTTGTGCTCAAAATATGTCTTCATAAACAAAAAAGGCACAGGGCGAACCCAAAGTGCAAAATATAAAGTATTCATGAAATAGTAGGAGAGTTTCTCTCAGGAAAACAAGTAACATTTACAATGACCAAAATAGACAAATGGCAGAGGGAGTATATATACAGTGATAGAGTGGGGATTGGAACCAGGTGTGTGTAATGATGACGTGTCAAGTCCGGGGTTGATGAGTGAAGGGCGTTTGCCAGCAGTAGGTTCGGCAGCAGCTAGAAGGCCGGCGACGCCGAACGCCTGAGCCGGACAGGAGGGGGAGCCAAAGCGAATGCGGGTGTGACATGCTGAATGTAAATAATCCCTCAATTTACCCCACTCTCCCCTAAAACTAACCCTATACTGAAATGGTCCTTTAATGTACTCAAGCTTTCTATATCAGAAATTACATAACGGAAATAAGGTTAGACTGCATTAGGCTTTTTGACAGAATACCTGCATTTCCTTTTAATATCCGTTTCAAAGCGTCTTAGGTTTGAATTAGCCTAACGAATGTTTCTCACTCTAAGTTCCTCCCTGGTCCTCGCCCGTCCTCCTCTACGGCTGGTATATTTTACTCTGGCATGTGCCACAGTTGAGTCCCATTAATCAGGCCTCATTGTATGAGAGCTGAATGTTAAAATTCTCACTCCTCTCCACTCCACATTAACCTTGTAGCTGCTTCAATTCCATCTGCACCCCCCAACCCTCAAAAACTTGGCAATTGTTTGGAGTGAGAGTGAGCGTGGTGAGTGTGTGTGTGTTGTGCTCTCACCAGTTAGTGTGGCAGTTGCCGCCATGCTATAAATAAGATTTGCCACAGGGAGAGGTGGGAGCCAGTGGAGGGTTCTGACAGCAGAGGGCACAGTGGCCTTGTCTCCCTGGGAGATGCACATTCAATCTGGACCCAAAACCAGCCCAGCCCACATGGCACCCAGGTAATAAGCCAAGCACCCAATTACTGTATGCAAAATGTCAGTATTACCCCTGGAAGAGGTCTATGTGACGAATGAACAACGGTTCAAGACTGAAAAGCACAAACTGGTTTCCCAGATTAAACACGGTGTGCATAGAAAAGCAATACCACTGAAATTGGCAGCACGGACCCCTGGGAATATACACTGTCCAACTGGATGGAACAAAATGCACATTGGATACATGGCTGGAAATTACCCTAGTCAAGCAATGTTGCTCCCAAAGGTGTTGTCCTATTGAACATCCAAACCCTACAGCGCCATGTGGAAGTAACAATGAGAGTAATCAAAGTCTTACCTTGACCCTGGGCATCCAGCATCTGGCCACAGAGGAGGAGGAGGAGTGGGAGGACAGGGAGAGGCATGCCTGCTGGAGGACCTATATGTCCCACACTGCCCTGCCTGGGGGCCATTGCACCATTGGATTCTGGGAACACAAAGGACCAACTGAGTTAAACCATAGAAGAAGAACAAGTCATGATATCCTAATACAGTATCACAATGTAATACTTGATGTCTTGTCTTCTTTAGCAGTTTAAAATACATATCCTCCTTTTGTGGGAGGACTAAGACAAACCATAAGGTCACCTGGCTACAAGAAGCAATACATCTTTCAATAGACATTATGATGGCAAAAGAGTTGACAGAGCCAGATGTCCCTGAAATATAACAATATAAATTATTGTAATATAGAATAAATATTTCAGATTTTGTTGTTGTAAAACCCCGATAGAGGTCTGTTAATACACTCTGTAATATGAGATGAGACCCAGCCAAGTCTGTTTTAATTCACTGAGTGTAACACTGCTAAACATATAGCAAGTCATTGGCCCGAATGAACCACTCATTAAACACAAAGCTTTTATAAACCATCAATTCATCAAATATTAAGGAAACATTTGTAATCATGCACTTCTGGGGGGAAATTTATGGAGTTACCATTATATTTAATCAAGTATTGTTTTTTTTCATGAGCCAAGTGAATCAAATATGCCAGCAGATATACCGTGGAACAAGTAAAACGCTTGGCAGAATGGTCAGGCCAGAATAATTATAGTATACAAGAGATAATAGATGATAGATGAAGATGAGCTCATTAAGCAGCTGAACTTTCCTACACTGTACCCGGTCTGGCTTCAGTCCCCAGTTCATGAGAAATAAGATTGTTTCTCTTCAGAGGATAGATGTCTGTCAGAGGACCACCCCCAAAGACACAAAATCCATTCTCATTTCTAACCATGGCGTTGTTTGAAGTTAAAGCAGATATTTAACATCTTGACATTCATAAAAAGGATAGTGCCATTTTTCTCCCAGAAGTTGCTGACCTCTGTCAAAGAGACAATGTGTGAATAGAAGAAGTGGATATGTGACATCACGATGTACAGGTACAGTATATTCTAAAAGTCTCCATGTATCTATTTGAAGACCACAGGCCTCCAGGTGATATAGATACTATTCTCATCTTCATTGTATCCATATGGATGATTTGTGCATGGCAGAGTGAAAGAGCCGTTACCATAGCCCTAGTACCTCCTCTGTTTGTACTGGTAGTAAGAGCTGGGGCTGGTCTCCATCTGGGTGGAGAATGAAGGCACCACCAACTAGTATTAGCAAAGAGTGAAGAAGGACGCATTCCCAAAGTTAAGCCCTGTCCAGCCCGGCCTATAACCAACGTAGGACTACATCACATAACACAGTCCACGAAGAGCTATCAGTCACTGACATTTCACAACAAGCTTCCAAAGGATGGAGGAAAATCAATAGGCACACACATCTCAGACATTTATCTTCTCATCTAGACACCTCAGAGAGATAAATTATTGGTGTGGTGTAATCATTGACATACACACCTCAATGATGCCAAACCACCACACAGCTGTTCCAAAGACAGGAAGTAAGAGATGGTAAAGCTGTTCCAAGGACAGGAAGTAGGAGATGGTAAAGCTGTTCCAAGGACAGGAAGTAGGAGATGGTAAAGCTTTTTCCAAGGACAGGAAGTAGGAGATTGTAACGCTGTTCCAAGGACAGGAAGTAGGAGGTGGTAAAGCTGTTCCAAGGACAGGAAGTAGGAGATGGTAAAGATGTTCCAAGAACAGGAAGTAGGAGATGGTAAAGCTGTTCCAAGGACAGGAAGTAGGAGATGGTAAAGATGTTCCAAGGACAGGAAGTAGGAGATGGTAAAGATGTTCCAAGGACAGGAAGTAGGAGATGGTAAAGCTGTTCCAAGGACAGGAAGTAGGAGATGGTAAAGATGTTCCAAGGACAGGAAGTAGGAGATGGTAAAGATGTTCCAAGGACAGGAAGTAGGAGATGGTAAAGTCTGCCTAAGCAGAACAGATACAAACAAATACATATACAAAGTGATAATTTGTAAACTAGTAATTTCAGTGACAGTGTAATTGCTGTGTGTTATTAAATACAATAATTTGTCTCTCATGATTGGACAACATTTTGTCAATTTTACTTCTGAAAGTGGAAAGACATTGGGAGTCTCCTCCAAGGTCTTCAGCATGGCGCCAACTCCAGTACTATGTAAGTGATATATTATCATAAGACATAGTGTACCACTAGGAAAATAACAGTTTAGTAACTCACTTAGACCTACTCAATATCTGGTAATGGAATTCTGAAAAGTAGCCAAGTTGTAGAATCATGATCCTCCTAATGGAATTGAACAAACAGTAATCGCTGAGATCCCTATTTAGGATTCCCACTTCATTGTACAGTGTATTTACCGCTATTCAAACATATTGTTATTAAATCTTCAATGTGAAGTCAGAGTCATGTCTAATTCAGAGAGGGGAGTGGCCCTGAGAGGCCCTGAGCTGGACACAGTCCCAGGGGGAAACAGATTGGAGAGGAGCGTAGCACCAGACAGGTGGCTCCATTAGTCAGTGGTCGTGTCCGAAATCTGTCTTGCCTACTACTTACTAAAACAACAAACGGTGTCCTAATAGTACTATATACCATTTAGAACATCCTGTTTAATAACAATTTATGCAGTAAACAACAAACATCAACATACTGCTCACCCATACTGAGAATGTGTCATCTAAGGCCAAACTGTTACCCACCATTCGTTCATTTTAATACCTGGCGTCATTTTCAACTAATTATCAGCTGTTGTCAGACACACGTGGGTCTGAGAAGACTATTCTCTTCCTCAATTGCATGCAGCAGCCAATTCTAGTAGATATAAAACTGAAGTGAGCATAACATCCAGGCATTTACAGCATACTCAATTTCCTAAAGGTCAGATACTAAAAACATAATATTTTCGCAATTCCAAAAAGCCTGTTATTTAGAACGCAAGTATGGGTATTCAGACACAGCAGTGTGTTAGTCCTCTGCCTGCATGTCTCCTGGAAGAGCAAGATACCACAACATGGTAATGCAACAACCTGTCAGAGATTACTCTCCCCTATCCCACTCAATCTGTCTGCTTGGTTGGAATCACCTGGACCAGCAGTGCTGAAAGAACACACCAAGAGATTCACCATCATCTGTTCTACTAGAAATGGGGTAATGCTATAAGGGGAACTGTCCAAGGTCCTGAATCCACAGTACCAATGTGAGGGTCCTACTCTGGCCATGGGTAAGGCACAGACAGCCGTGCTGTCGGACACACTGTCAAAATGCAATTATGCAGGAGCCCTTCCGTGCCACTGAGGGAAAAATAAGTCTGTGAAAAGCATACTGCTGTCACTCTATGCATTGTTTTTAGCAAGCTGTCTCACACATCCAACATCACTATCTTGTGCTGAAACACAGAATGCCATTATCAAACTATACAGCAGTGGGCTTGAAAGAAAAAAGCTTTTAGAGGGTAATATTGTCACAAACCAATTATAGCTTTCTCAGTGGTGGTGAGGTGATTGAAAAGTGTTCCATGCTGTGACTAGAAACATTCTACCTCCCATTCCATCAGTGACCTCTTAGTATTGGCATGCCATTAACCATAGTGGGAGTCATTGCTTTACAATAAACATACATTTGTATTGATTATGCAATTGACTTAATAAAGGTAAGGTAAAGACAAATCCCTGCTTTTCTATCTTACTCTAGAGATGAACATGGTGGTGTGGTGGGGATAGCTCTATTGGTATCAGTCTGGACAATAAAGGAATGTCAAAATAAACTTCCATGAAATAAAGCACAGATTATGTTTAAATTGTACAATCACAAAGATATGGTAGTAACAATGACAGTCCTGACCCAAAACACTGCCGACTGATGTTGATGCCATAAACAGGTATTAATCAACCGAAATTCATACGTCTAACAAAGTATTTATCTCCAACTGAACAGTTCTTCAATAAATCAATATCTAAGTTGAGAGAAAAGCAGTGGCATTTGAAGACTGAAAATGACCCTCTGTCTCTCCAATGCTTCCCTACTAATACACACCTGTCCAGAGGGGGTAATCATGAGCCTACCCTACTCAGGTAAACAAATGCTCTCCACAGGGAACTATGTACACACACACACACACACACACACACACACACACAGTTTGTCTTACCTGGATCTGTGGGCTGGCACCACAAGACTGTGTCACTGCTGTATATCCCACAAGCCGGAGAGAGAATCAGGACTCTCGTTCTGCCTGACAGAGCATGGAGATCCTTCTCTCTGCCTCTCCTGCACACACACAACTGGTAAAGCGCTCTCCCCCTGCCCAAGTACAGCCCATCGGCAAAGAGAGAGGGAGGGAGGCAGAGGGGAGAGAGAGGGGAGAGAGGGAAGAAAGAGAGAGCGAGGGAGGCAGAGGGGGAGAGAAGGGAGAGAGGGAAGAAGGAGAGAGCGAGGGAGAGAGATTGCCTTGATAATGCAAATTGTCTTAAGAGGGTTGCATTCCTGGTAATCCAATCCAAGTGGAGTAAAAGCCTCTGTCTTCTCACCAGAGTTAATTAAACTGATTTGATTCTAGTCTCCCTCCATGAAACTGCTTGGCTTCTTTGCCATTCATTTATTCACATTTTGGCTCCCTAGGTCTTGATCACAAATTAACCTGCCCTGCTGTGAAGTTAATGGGAGTTAAAGTCAAATTATTTCTCTCAAATATTTTCAGGTACAGTACTGTATAAATATATCATGTGGTCTGGTTCAGCTACTGTGAACTAACTACAGTATGTCTGGTGGTTATGCTACCTATGTCTATTTTATGCTACCTATGTCTATTTGTCTGGTGGTTATTTGTGGCGATCATGATACACACAGACTATGTGACGTTTCCAGGACAAAGGTTCACTGAATGCCAAATAACACTGAATACTGTACGTACTGTAGTAGTATTGCTGTACTATTGCTGAACCTGTTGCCGTTATCTGTGCAGTAAATCTACTTCCATGACACTGCAAATGTATCCTGCTGGGGCTGTAAATCATAAGTGTGTGATTGGTACGAGCACGTTTTTCCTATTATTGTATATTATCAGCAGATTTATACAGTGAATGAAATGTATACCTGTCAAAGGCTGATGTAGCGACTCTCATTTGAATTGCAAAGGTAGTGTAGCTCAGCCTGGCCGGCGCTCCAGCTTCCTCCGGGCACTCTGGAAAGTCCACTGGAGTCCATCAGTGTAATTAATATGCCATGCTCCGGAAGAAACGCGGTGTACTTCTCAAAATTAAGCTGAAAAAAATGTGTCAGAAGGTCACGGTCAATTGATTAATATGGCAGCTGAAGGGAAGAAAGCTTTGCCTCCTGTTTTAACAGCCAGGCTGTATACTTTTCATTGTGTCCTAAACGGTGGGTCACTGGGCCCAGCCTCCCATTTTAAACTTTTTCTACAAATCTATAGGGATTTCATTTGACTATGCACTTTAAATTCAAACTGATAAATGTGCAAATTGCTTTTGTGACAGAGCAGTAAAATACAGGGTGCTGTTTCTTCAAATACCAATAAGGTCCAAAACATTCCTCCAATGGAATCCCATTAGCAGAACTCACCAAAAAAATACTGGGCACTGGGCTGTATCTCTCTCAGCACAAACCTGTCCTGCTTATTGGATTGTGTTTTGGACAGTAAATTAAAGGCACATTAATAGGTTATAGAAATTGTTCTCAGTCAAAAAGCAGTCACCCCACTTGATTTGTTGGTCTATCCCCGGAGGTGGGGCTGAAGACATTTATAACTCGTAGCAAAGATGGAGATTAGGATGTAAGATCAGATGAACGTATTGTCGCAAACGCCAGGGAACCCGGGTCTCCGGCATGGAAGGCTAACATGCTATGCATCAAGCCAATAGGGTTAACACACTTGGTGGGAATTGTAAAGTGGCTCATATGGCGAGGATCGCTACAATGCCCCCTCCTAACGACATGCCCACTTGCTTCAACTGCTCCGCCCCCTCACACATCCGGCCCATTTTCTTTTTATTTCACCTTTATTTAACCAGGTAGGCTAGTTGAGAACAAGTTCTCATTTACAACTGCGACCTGGCCAAGATAAAGCATAGCAATTAGACACATACAACAACACAGAGTTACACATGGAATAAACAAACATACAGTCAATAATACAGTCGGAAAAAGAAAAAAATCTATATACAGTGAGTGCAAATGAGGTAAGATAAGGGAGCAAGGCAATAAATAGGCCAGGGGCAGCGAAGCGTGAAAGGCAAACACCGTACGCATCGCGCCAATAGTGTTAACCCACGAGGTGGGAATTGTAACATGGCTCAAATTGCAAGGATAGCTATAGTATTAACAAACTATAGGCTACACTGTTTCTACAAAGACATGGTTAAAACAACCCTATGTTTCTGATCATGATGGGGTAAGGTACACAACTCATGAGTAGGTTTATACATTTTCAATCCCACTCAGGATTAATATTTTACCAACAGTAGCATGATTCAGATTAACTAAGGGAATTTTGAATTTGACCTTCGAGGAGTTGATTTACAGCATCTGCACGAGCTCAACTAAGCTTTTGTTCTTTGTCTCTGTTGCGACAAATTCTTTATCTGAAAGAAGTCGGTTGTTTAATAAGGCCAAACTGGAAGTATCATTTTAGCTTGTTGTTACATAAGTTTGAACGGGTATTGATACAGTCCCAATGAAAGATAACCACCCATGGGGCAAAAAAGTATTTAGTCAGCCACCAATTGTGCAAGTTCTCTCACTTAAAAAGATGAGAGAGGCCTGTAATTTTCATCATAGGTACACTTCAAGTATGACAGACAAAATGAGGAAAATCACATTGTAGGATTTTTTATGAATTTATTTGGAAAATAAGTATTTGGAAAATAAAAAATAAGTATTTGGAAAATAAGTATTTGGTCACATACAAACAAGCAAGATTTCTGGCTCTCACAGACCTGTAACTTCTTCTTTAAGAGGCTCCTCTGTCCTCCACTCGTTACCTGTATTAATGGCACCTGTTTGAACTTGTTATCAGTATAAAAGACACCTGTCCACAACCTCAAACAGTCACACTCCAAACTCCACTATGGCCAAGACCAAAGAGCTGTCAAAGGGCACCAGAAACAAAATTGTAGACCTGCACCAGGTTGGGAAGACTGAATCTGCAATAGGTAAGCAGCTTGGTTTGAAGAAATCAACTGTGGGAGCAATTATTAGGAAATGGAAGACATACAAGACCACTGATAATCTTCCTTGATCTGGGGCTCCACGCAAGATCTCACCCGTGGGGTCAAAATGATCACAAGAACGGTGAGCAAAATTCCCAGAACCACACGGGGACCTAGTGAATGACCTGCAGAGAGCTGGGACCAAAGTAACAAAGCCTACAATCAGTAACACACTACGCCGCCAGGGACTCAAATCCTGCAGTGCCAGACGTGTCCCCCTGCTTAAGCCAGTACATGTTCAGGCCCGTCTGAAGTTTGCTAGAGAGCATTTGGATGATCCAGATGAGGATTGGGAGAATGTCATATGGTCAGATGAAACCAAAATAGAACTTTCTGGTAAAAACTCAACTCGTTGTGTTTGGAGGACAAAGAATGCTGAGTTGCATCCAAAGAACACCATACCTACTGTGAAGCATGGGGGTGGAAACATCATGCTTTGGGGCTGTTTTTCTGCAAAGGGACCAGGACGACTGATCCGTGTAAAGGAAAGAATGAATGGGGCCATGTATCGTGAGATTTTGAGTGAAAACCTCCTTCCATCAGCAAGGGCATTGAAGATGAAACGTGGCTGGGTCTTTCAGCATGACAATGATCCCAAACACACCGCCCGGGCAACGAAGGAGTGGCTTCGGAAGAAGCATTTCAAGGTCCTGGAGTGGCCTAGCCAGTCTCCAGATATCAACCCCATAGAAAATCTTTGGAGGGAGTTGAAAGTCCGTGTTGCCCAGCGACAGCCCCAAAACATCACTGCTCTAGAGGAGATCTGCATGGAGGAATGGGCCAAAATACCAGCAACAGTGTGTGAAAACCTTGTGAAGACTTACAGAAAACGTTTGACCTCTGTCATTGCCAACAAAGGGTATATAACAAAGTATTGAGATAAACTTTTGTTATTGACCAAGTACTTATTTTCCACCATAATTTGCAAATAAATAAATTAAAAATCATACAATGTGATTTTCTGGATTTCTTTTTCTCATTTCGTCTGTCATAGTTGAAGTGTACCTATGATGAAAATTACAGGCCTCTCTCATCTTTTTAAGTTGGAGAACTTGCACAATTGGTGGCTGACTAAATACTTTTTTGCCCCACTGTATGTAGCTATGCGGATTCTTTAAAGTCCAAAATAAGTAAAAAAATTATCCAAACCGAAACAGTCACATCCGAAACATTTGACATCATAGAGATATATAGAGGTTTCATCTTTGTATCTGTACCATTGTGGAGTCTGTGACAGCACGGTCAGCCTCATTGAGGCTATCTCCAATTAAAAGTTGCATGCGACATGCTCAACCGACTGAGCCACAGAGACCACCATGTCTGCATACTTAAATGCATACTTAAAAAAAAAAAAGTGTAGAGTATTGAGATGCATAGCCAGCTGGGGGGCTCCAACCCTCCAAGAGCCCCAATATTAACATCTATTTGGACAAAACATAGACGTCTATGATGTCCTCTACCGTGCTGTGTTCTACTGTACTCTACTATAATGTACTGTACTCTACCATACTCTACTGTACCATACTCTACTGTACTCGACTCGACCGTACTCTGCAGTACTCGACTCTACTGTACTCGACTCTACTGTACTGTGATGTGCCCTACTATAATGTACTGTACTGTACCCTACTGGGGCGGCAGGTAGCCTAGTGGTTAGAGCGTTGGACTAGTAACCGAAAGGTTGCAAGATTGAATCCCCGAGCTGACAAGGTAAAAATCTGTCGTTCTGCCCGTGACCAAGGCAGTTAACCCACTGTTCCTAGGCTGTCATTGAAGATAAGAATTTGTTCTTAACTTGTCTCCTCCCCTTCATCTAAACTGGTTGAAGTGGATTTAACAAGTAACATAAATAAGGGATCATACAGTAGCTCTCACCTGGATTCACCTGATCAGTCTGTCATGGAAAGAGCAGGTGTTCTTAATGTTTTGTATACTTAGTGTATACTACTCACACACTGTATTGCATATTGGAAATATTTACCTGAATTCCTTCCCACCCCACTAAATGTGTCACTACCAAAACCAAGTGGGAATGTAACAATAAAGAGAGAACCATGCATCATTTTGATGAACCTTCTATTCCAGATAAATGCAAATAGCATTTCTAAAATGTATCTCCACTCTAAAATGTTCAATGTTGGTGGTCAGAATCTGCAACTTGTTGATTGATGGAATTACTGAATGAATTATGTTATGTTTAAATTATCACTTTAGCTATCTTTATTTTGGAAAAATAACCAGTGTTTTCAGTGTTGTGTCAATCATATAGATAAGTAGAGGATTCTAGATGGAAATAACTTGTTTTGGTATAGACACCATTCCACCATTTAAAAGTTGTCAACTGGGTGTGGATTCCTCTGGGTTGGGAGTGATCAGCCAATGATCAGAGAATTGTCTTTTGTTAAGCCAAGACCAAGATTTATACCAGGACATTGGTCCCGAGATTCAGACCCAGACCCAGTGAGTTGAGACCGGTCTGGGTCAGTCAAATTACCTAGTGGCATCATTGGTGGAATGCTATTAATATTGATTTCATAATTTCCTTTTTTAAGCCCATAACCATGTGTGTGAGGTATATACCTTTGGTTCAAAATAGATTTGTTGAAGACTACAAAGAAAGATGCTGTGTGACCCTGATTTAGCCCACTGCAGGAAAAGGTTAATTGTGATCTTGAGTAGTCGACAGAACAGGACCACTAGATCAAGAGTCCATGGGCCCTTTCTTATTGTAAGAAACTGAAGTAAAGAAGAGTACAGTACATTATAGTAGAGCACAGTAAAGTACAGTAGAGTATTTAATTTTTGACCTTTATTTAACTAGGCAAGTCAGTTAACTTCTTAGGGAGCGGCTCCCGAGGTGACGGTTTTGGAGAGTTTGGCGTGCCCAAAGTAAAATGCCTCCCACAGGCCCAGAAAATAGGATATGCACATAATTAGTACTATTGGTTAGGAAAGACTCTGAAGTTTCTAAAAGTGTTAACATAATGTCTGTGAGTATAACAGAACGGATATAGCAGGCGAAAACCCGAGGAATTTCTGTCCTGGAAAAAGTGTTTTTGACACATTGCCTCATTTTGAACCCCTCCCTATTGAAAACAGCAATTTCTGGGAGTAATATTGCAGTACCTATTGCTTCCACTGGATGTCAACAGTCTCTAGACACTGTTTGGTGATGTTATAGTTGCTCTGGATGGTAATAGAAGAAGAATTTCGAACTGGTCATCGGATGTAAACAGAAGAGGATGCTCGTTCACGGGGCTCGCGCGCGCTGTGTTTTTTTCCTTTCCTATCCTCCAGTTTATAATCCGGTGGAAATATTATACTAAATATACATAAAAGTGTTCCTAAGGATACATTATCAATGATGTTTGATTGTTCTTGGACAAGTGTATAGGTATAGATTGAACGCGTTCTCTTCACGGTTCAATGGGCGAGTGGACGCTGTATTTTATGATCATAACGCGCGCCAACCAAACAGAGATTTATGGATATAATAAATTACTTTTTCTAACAAAATAACCATTGGATGTCTTCGTTGGACACTTGGGAAGCCCTCAGCAGAAGTTCTTCGAAAGGTAAGGGATTTGTTTTCGCTGTGAAATGTGTTTTGTATGAACCGCGATGGTTTATGAATTTATGCTAATGGGAAAAATATTGGAGGTGCTACCCTCAAACAGTGCTTTCGCCGTAAAGCCTTTTTGACATCTGACAACGCTGTGATATTGCCAAGAAGCAGAGCTTTTGATGACTATGCAACACTTGTATATTGATGAATGTTTAATAATTCAACTTTGGGATTTTGAATTTGGCGCCTTGCATTTCACCGGGTAGTGTCCCACCACTCCGTAAGTAGTTAAAGAAGGATTTTTAAGCCTTGAGACATGGATTGTGTATGTATGCCATTCAGAGGGTGAATGGGCAAGACAAAAAATGTAAGTGCCTTTGAACGAGGTATGGTAGTAGGTGCTAGGTGGTTTGTGTCAAGAACTGCAACGTTGCTGGGTTTTTCACACTCAACAGTTTCCCGTTTACCTTGTAGAGTCCATGCCCCGATGAATTAAGGTTGTTCTGAGGGCAAAGGGAGGGAGGGGTGGGTCGTTCAACTTACACAGAATGAAAACATAGAATTAAAAATGCAAATTTCTATTAATTCCAGAACCCTCCTCCAGAACACCCCCATTCCATCCTCACATACGTTGTGCCCCCTCTAAAATAATGGCTGTATGACGCCCTAATGTCGGACATTTCCCTCCATAAAAATTGATTAGCACAAACGGCCTAGCCTAGTTGTTTGTTACGAATATTGCTATCTGACTAAACTATTCTACCAATAGTCACTTCAAACATGATTTGTACGTTATTAGTCATATAAACAAACAAACACTAGTCTGGTTCCCAGGTATATAGAAATGTTTGTATTTCTTTTGGGAAACCGCAAATTATATCTTTATACTTTTTACTTTAAATTATTTTGTATCAAGGTACACTCTGCACAAGGTCACGTGGACTTTGTTGATGGACCATAGGTGTAAAATCCATGTGAACATCAGCCAATAAATCATACATTAGGCTATGAGCAACTTTACAAGGCCATGGGCCCTTTGTGGGATCTAAAAGTGCGTACATTGTTGATACACCACAGATACCCATTTCCAGGTCTGAGATCAGAATTAAAATGATATAGAAACATTGAAGAGAAATGAGACACATATAAATCCTAAAACCTTGATGAGGTGCTCTGTGATAATTGGTGTACTCCTCTTGGGAGGCGTCTGTTATTGGTTGTTCTGTTGCGTTAACATGCTCCGGTGGAAAACCCCAGTGCTGGTCTACGCAGTAACAGAGGTAAAAGCAGAAGCAGGCAGCACAGAGGCAACAGGTCTCTGCACTGACTGTCTGCAGCATTAGGTCTCATTCTGTTCCCCTCAAGTACGACTTAGCGACCGTTATGTCTTATATGGACTTACATTATGTATTACAGATGAAGGTTCTCTACAAGGAGGATTTAATTTGTAGTTTGCCCTGCTAACCAACATGGAAAATATTACGGTAAGACCTCCTATGCTCTAATATTGCTGTACCGTTTTATGTAAACAAAACTTTTGGGTTAACACTTTGAATGTTTGAATAACTGATTACTCTGGTATATCTAGCCTACTATGAGATAAAAAAACGACAACTATTTTAGTTACTATATAATATAAATGCTGAAAGTATTACTGAGTAAAATTGTGTGTTCATAACACAGCATTCCAGATAATTCTATTAAATTACTGTACATTAAAACATGTCATATTAAATCCTCTCTCAGCCAGACCAATGGCAAGCGATTGTGAACAAAAAGCTACATTTCCCCCCGGAGCTGATAGCAGCCATTCAGGAAGACAACTCAATTTGGGTGGGCAGCCTGCTGTCCACAGGGGACGGCATCATCCGCCAGCTGGATGAGTCTGAGGACCGTCTGTGGAGAGAAGCCCTGAACCTGTCCATCCGCATGGGCAATGAGGGCACTTTCTCCGCTCTGATGCTGGGCGTCAAGTTTGACTTCAGGCAGATCTACGAGGCGCTGCTGGTGGCGGTGGACACCAACCAGCCCCGGGTGGTCAAGAGGCTCCTGGACCGCCTGGACCAGGAAAAGGGCAACAAGATGGATGTGCGCTCCTTCTCCATGGCCATATTTGACCACTCCATTGATGACTCCCAGTTTGCCCCCGGGGTGACCCCGCTGACCCTGGCCTGTCAGAAGGACCTGTATGACATTGTCACCATGTTGACTAAGAAGGGCCATGCCATCCCTCTGCCTCACTCTATCTCCTGTACCTGTCTGGAGTGCAGGAACGGCCGTCTGTATGACCTGCTGAAGTTCTCTCTGTCTCGTATCAACACCTACCGGGGCATGGCCAGCCGGGCATACCTCTCCATCACCACAGAGGATGCCATGCTCAGTGCCTTCAGACTCAGTCGGGAGCTACGCATGCTCTCCAAAAAAGAGCCTGAATTCAAGGTATGAGTTAATTGATGTTGTGGGTAAATGACAACGTGGTACTGTATTTATTTACAGTTGACTGAGAACACATTCTCATTTACAGCAACAACGTGGGGAATAGTTACATGGGAGAGGAGGGGGGATAATTGAGCCAATTGGATGGTAACTTTTTAACATCAAAGTAAAGTAAATAAAATGTGAATGTTCATGTTTCACATGAAGTCAAGAAAAGGAAGAGAGAAGGTTCACATATCTAAAGGTCTGCTGGTGTATCTAGTTGTTACAGTCTCTGTATGTCTCTGTTTGTGTTCCTCAGCCCCAGTACCTGAGCCTGGAAGAGCTGTGTCAGGAGTTCGCAGTGGAGATGCTGGCCATGTGTCGCAACCAGAGTGAGGTCACAACGATCCTGAACAACTGTGATGACGATAATGAAGATGAACTGGACGAGCAGACCTTCGAGGAGGGGATTCCAACCCTGTCACGCCTACGCCTTGCAGTCAATTACAATCAGAAACTGGTAACTACTTTACCTACCCCATACCAGCTTTATTATACTCAAACTAAATTATCTTCAAACTAATAAAAAAAATTACGTTGATAATATGTGAGCAAAATTATCCTCTTCTAGTTTGTGAGTCATCCCATCTGCCAGCAAGTGCTGTCGTCCATTTGGTGTGGAAACATCCCAGGGTGGAGGGGCAGCAAGACGGTCTGGAAATTCACGGTGTCTCTTGGGATCTTCTTCACCATGCCTCTCCTCTGTATGATCTACTGGGTCGCTCCCAAGTCCAAGGTGAGCTAAGAGTAGGGGCTGGATTCAATCCATATCGCAGAAGTTTTTCGGAAGTTCAGAGTTTATAGCTCAACTTAATTTTAAAGACAGTGTTCCAGTGTTTGCGGAGACTGCATTCGCAGTAAACGCTGCATATGTCGGCTCAATCGGAAATTGCCTTCACGTTTCAACGCGGACCTTCCACGATACTTCCCTCGATATTGATTGAATCCTGCCCTAGCGTAAAATACATTGCCTGACTGTTGCTTTTCAGATGTGTTGTAAGGATTGTGTTTCTATTTCAGATTGGAAAGACTTTGAAGATACCTGTGATCAAATTCCTGCTGCACTCTGCCTCCTACCTGTGGTTCATAATCGCCCTTCTAGCTGAGTCTATTTTCATGGAGCTGTACCGCGATGAGTTTGCATCCCGGCAGCAAAACATCCTCTACAACTCCCTCCATAGGATCTGGGTGGTCGGTAGGTCTATGTTATGTTGTAATTGTTTACTATCAATTTATCAATCTCTCATACCACAAACTCTTTACAAATTCATTGTAAAGTATAGGCTCCTTTGTACACTTGAGTATACAAAACATTAAGAACACCTGCTATTTCCATGAAACAGACTGACCAGGTGAATCCAGGTCCACTTCAATCAGTGTAGATGAAGGGAGAAGACAGGTTAAAGAAGGATTTTTAAAGCCTTGAGACAATTGAGACACGGACTGTGTATGTCTGCCAATCAGAGGGTGAATGGGCAAGACTAAAAATGTAAGTGCCTTTGAATGGGGTATGGTAGTAGGAGCCAAGAACTGCAATGCTGCTGTTTTTTTTCACACTGTGGGAAGCATTGGTGTCAACATGGGCCATCATCCCTGTGGAACGGTTTCAGAGTCCATGCCCCGACGAATTGAGGCTGTTCTGAGAGGGGGGGTGCAACTCAATTTCAATTTCAGGAAGGTGTCCTTAACGTTTGGTATACTCAGTGTATGTAGCACGTTAGAGATGAAAGTTTAACTCTAAATGCTATTAGCATAATATGAAAATATGGGAATTACATGATCCTGCCCCTCTAGGTTTCTTCTGGAGTGAGTGTAAGAATGTGTGGGCGGAGGGTCTGAGGGGTTACATGGTGGACTGGTCCAACATTCTGGACATGATAGTACTCAGCATGTACCTGGCCTCCTTCGCTCTGAGAGTCCTCATCATGGCAATTGGTTACTTTGTTTGCCAAGACCAAAAATTGGTTGAGAAGTGTGCCTACTTCACCCAAACAGGTGAGCTGTACATAACAACAATAAATCGGTATTGTATATTATATTTAATTCCGGATCATACAACTCAATATCCTGTTACTGTATATGATCACCTAAAGTACACTACTGGGCCTAATCTTACTGGTCTTTAAGAATCTTAATATATGGCTATTTCCTCGGTTATTGCAGTGCGGGATGAATGGTGGCAGGAGGACCCTCAGCTGATCTCAGAGATTCTGTTCGCTGTGACCAGCATGCTCAGCTTCACCCGACTGGCCTACATTCTGCCTGCCCATGAGTCTCTGGGGACTCTGCAGATCTCCATTGGTATAATGATAGATGACATGATGAGGTAAGACAACGTCAGGACACTTTGTATTTAGAAATGACACTCCAGAAAGTACTGCACAAATATAAAAATGAACTTAACGTTGTATAATTCAAACAACTACAACACAAATACAACACATCTTTCCTCTTGTCCTTTAGGTTCATGTTTCTCTTGATGATCATCGGAACAGCTTTTCTCTGTGGACTGAATAATATCTACGTGCCCTATGCAACTTCTCCGCATCTTGGACAGTATGACAGTTCTAACCTTTACCAGAATCTTCCAAACCTACAGAGCTCTATGCATTCATTCCTATTGCACTTTTCCTTTGGTTTCAGCTTCAATGAAACGTTCAACTTTCTCTTCTGGACCATGTTTGGTGCGTCTAATCAAGGCTATGTGGACATGCCAGATTTTGTTCTGGCTCAGTTTGTGGGCAGGGTCCTGTATGGGGTCTTCACTCTCATCATTGTCATTATCCTGCTCAATATGCTTATCGCCATGATCACTAATTCATTCCAGAAGATAGAGGTATAAAATAATAATTTGGCATCACAAATCCATATATCAAACATGTTAACATGTGCATGATACATGTGAGGGAAACTTATTAAAAACTAAAACATGTTTTAATAATGTCCTCTTTGACTGCCATCCTTTTGGTCCCTGTCAGGATGATGCTGATGTTGAATGGAAGTTTGCTCGTTCAAAGCTCTACTTGAGTTACTTCAGAGAGGGCTCCACTATACCGGTACCCTTCAACCTCGTCCCCTCTCCAAAGGCCTTGTTCTACTTACTGAGGTAGGCTGGCCACTGACTGCAACACCGGTCTCTGTAACAAGCTTTAAACTGGAAATTTTCATCAAATCGTTCGGCAAGTGTTTTTTTTTCTTTGTCATAGGGGCTTTTTCTGTTGTTGCAACCGAAAGAAAACTCCACACTATCCTCATATTGCCTCTGTGGTGGGTTATAGATATATATATTTTTTGCCAACATTACTACACAGAACCATAATCTCTACAGAATCTTATGTTTTTTCCTTTACACTTCCAGTCCAACAGTGCAATGAACAACAGTGGAGAGGCAGGGATGGACCGAGTGTCATATCGCCTGCAGGTGGTCAAGGCGCTGGTACAGCGCTACATAGAGGCAGCCCGCAGGGAGTTTGGAGAGGCAACGCGTAAAGGTAGAGGGATTAAATGGGACCACTGTAAAGCATGTTAGCCCTATACAAGTACCTTGACCTAAAGTCGAGAACAGTGACTGCTACATATCGTTCTTTGTGTTTCTATCTCTCATGGGGGTTTTTGTTTTTAAACAGATGTGGGGAACAGGATCACAGAGCTGAACAAGGGGGTGGGGAGATTTCACTCTGATATGAAGCAGTTCCATCAGAACCTGCAGAACAGCAAGTCCTGCGGCTCAAAGAGCGGTGGAGGCAGCTTTCTGGGCAAGTACATCAAAGGAGCAAAGAACAACTTCAAGAACTTTGATAAAAACGAGGCAATGGGGAATAGTCCAGACCCGTTACGAGTCCCTGTTCACCTCATAGGGGGGTTGGAGGAGGGAAAGAAAGAGGAGGGGAAAACAGAAATGATCCCAGAGGTGTTTACAGAGAAAAACACCCGCACAAACAACAGTGAGAGCTCCCCAGACGTCAGCCCTGAGTCCCATAGTGAGCAGGAGTTCCTGGAGAAAAAAACAGAGAGTACCTGCACACAGGGAACAGTGGAGGAAAACACTAACACCATGTAGTGATGTAATCCCTGCTATATAGCCTTCTGTAAATATTCAAAACAGCTATGCTTGCTTATTATGTAAGTTGCCTATCATTTTGTAAGAAACCTACCACATCTTATTATGTAAGAAACCTACCACTCCTGGGATAACTTTACATATTTTTTGGTCAGATTATGTGTGTCATAATAATGTAGCAATTAGCAAAAGCATGTTTATTAGTAGAAAAAATAATAAATGCCTGGATAACCTGACGATCAGTTTAATTTAATGTTTACATTTACTGTACCATAACATCTCTATATAGAGAAAAAACATGGTAACACTTTATTTGACACCCAGTGCCATAACACGCTACGTCATATCTCATTACAGCTGACATAACTTGTCATAACCAGTCATAACTTGTCATAACCTGTCATAATATGGTCACAACACTGTCATGACCCATATATTTACACCTGTTGTGAGATATATTGCATTATTTTATGGCTGGTTACACCTACAGTGTCAAAACCCACATTCAGTTTACTTTAGTTTGAAAGTTTGTTTCTTAAATCCACTTTATGACACTGTTAGGAAGCATTACGACCATACTGTGTCACTTTACTTGGACTAAGAAAATACACTTTATGACACTGTTATGAAGCATTATGACCATACTGTGTCACTTCACTTGGACTAAGAAAATACATTTTATGACACTGTTATGAAGCATTATGACCATACTGTGTCACTTTACTTGGACTAAGAAAATACACTTTATGACACTGTTATGAAGCATTATGACCATCATAATTATATAAGCCAGATAGGCCCTTATATCAGTCATTAGTCAAAAAGAGGTGGTCTTGTTCTGCTCCTGAAATCTGACATGCCTGACATCAATGTGTGAGCAATTACAATGATAATATTATATGGTGAATTTCATAAAATGTTATTTAACATAAATATACTGTTAACAAGTAGACTATGGTGTAATGGAATGTTTTGCCTTGTGTGGTAGGTTTTATGGGTTGTGACACTCATATCTAGGTGTCATAACCAGCCATAAAATAATGCAATATATGTCACAACAGGTCTAAATATATGTGCACTGAAGGTGTTATGACCATATTATTATTTTATTTTTATTTTTTTTATTTCACCTTTATTTTACCAGGTAGGCAAGTTGAGAACAAGTTCTCATTTACAACTGCGACCTGGCCAAGATAAAGCACAGCAGTTCGACACATACAACAACACAGAGTTACACATGGAGTAAAACAAACATACAGTCAATAATACAGTAGGAAAAAAACGAATCTATATACAATGTGTGCAAATGAGGTAGGATAAGGAACATAAGGCAATAAATAGGCCATGGTGGCAAAGTAACTACAGTATAGCAATTTAACACTGGAATGGTAAATGTGCAGTAGATGAATGTGCAAAGTAAAAATACTGGGGTGCAAAGGAGCAAGATAAATAAATGAATATGGTAGGGGATGAAGTAGTTGGTTGGGCTATGTACAGGTGCAGTGATCTCTGACAGCTGGTGCTTGAAACTAGTGAGGGAGATAAGTGTCTCCAGTTTCGACGATTTTTGTAGTTCGTTCCAGTCATTGGCAGCAGAGAACTGGAAGGAAACGCGGCCAAAATAGGAATTGGCTTTGGTGACCAGTGAGATATACCTGCTGGAGCGAGTGCTACGGGTGGGTGCTGCTATGGTTAGCAGCGAGCTGAGATAAGGCGGGGCTTTACCTATCAGGGACTTGTAGATGACCTGGAGCCAGTGGGTCTGGCGACGAGTATGTAGCGAGGGCCAGCCGACTAGAGCATACAGGTCGCAGTGGTGGGTAGTATATGGGGCTTTGGTGACAAAGCGGATGGCACTGTGATAGATTGCATCCAGTTTGCTGAGTAGAGTATTGGAAGCTGTTTTGTAGATGACATCGCCGAAGTCGAGGATCGGCAGGATAGTCAGTTTTATAAACAGGTTATGTCAGCTGTCATGACATTTATAACCGTGTTACAACGTGTTATGACACTGGGTGTCAAGTGTTACCAAAAACATGTGGAACGTAGACAGAGTAATGTAGACAGAGTAATGTAGACAGAGTAATGTAGACAGAGTAATGTAGACAGAGTAATGCAGAGAGTAATGCAGAGAGTAATGTAGACAGAGTAATGTAGACAGAGTAATGCAGAGAGTAATGTAGACAGAGTAATGTAGACAGAGTAATGTAGACAGAGTAATGCAGAGAGTAATGCAGAGAGTAATGTAGACAGAGTAATGTAGACAGAGTAATGTAGACAGTAATGTAGACAGAGTAATGTAGACAGAGTAATGTAGACAGAGTAATGCAGAGAGTAATGTAGACAGAGTAATGTAGACAGAGTAATGTAGACAGAGTAATGTAGACAGAGTAATGCAGAGAGTAATGCAGACAAAGTAATGCAGACAGAGTAATATAGACAGAGTAATGCAGACAGAGTTATGTACTGCCTGCTTATGAGTGTTTGGGGATATCTGACTGTGACGTTACCACACAGTAAAACAATGTTACCCTCCAGCTCATGACTCAGTAATTTCATGTTGTTTCAATTATAAGGGTAACTGTGTGCTTTCCAGGCTCCAGTGTGTCTGTGTACAGGTGTCAGCTTGCTGTTCACCTGCTGTTTGTGCCAGGCCTGGTGAACCCCTGGGGCGTGACCAGCCATTCATTACCAGGAGCCCTGGATCCCAGAGGGCCAGAGCACGGTCCTCAATGGGCCTGGGAAATGACTATGTTCAGGGACACCACGTGTTAGTCACTCCCCACCCCCTGGATGATCTGTAAAAAACTGTGATTTGTCAAAGCAGTTTGCTTCATTGATACTGCTCAATCAATAGACAATTCTGTAAACCATGATCATACAGTACATAGGAAGGAATTTATACATTACATTTTGGACATTGTACTATCTTCATTCCAGATAAAACAAAGATAAAAACACAAAAGACAATTTACCTTTAGCTATAAAAACAAAATCTGTAAAATGAGAACACAATCTGTGAAAATAATTGCTTCCTGGGAATCAGTCAAGTCATCTTCCTCATAGTTCTGATAGGCTGATGGGCTTCCTGGTTCTAGTGATGATAAGATATGATAAATTGATGGTATAAAGACACAGGACGAGGCCCAAATGCAGACACAGGGGGCAGAGGGTTCGAGTCTCTGATATTTATTAATAGACAAGGGGCAGGCAAGAGGCAGGTCGAGGACAGGCAGATTTTTTAAACCAGGTCAGAGTCAGATGGGTACAGGACGGTAGGCAGGCTCGAGGTCAGGGTAGGCAGAATGGTATGGCAGGCGGGCTCAGGGTCAGGGCAGGCAGAAAAGGTCGGAACCGGGAGGACTAGAAAACAGGCTAGAAAAACAGAGTACAGAAAAACACTCTGGTAGGCTTGACTAACTGGCAACAGACAGACAGAAACCACCGGTATAAATACACAGGGGATAATGGGAACAAATGGAAGACACTTAGTGGGGGATGGAGACAAGCACAAGACAGGTGAAACAGATCAGGGTGTGACAGATGGATTTCCTGATCCTAGTGATGATAAGACATGATAGGCTGATGGACTTCCTGGTCCTAGTGATAATAAGAGAACACAGAGGATGATGAAGAGTATTGGTGACTCAACGTCAACAAAACTAAGGAGATGATAGTGGACGTCAGGAAACAGCAGAGGGAGCACCCACCTACACACATTGACGGGACAGCAATGGAGAAGGTGGAAAGTTTTAAGTTCCTCGGCATACACATCACGGACAAACTGAAATGGTCCACCCACACAGACAGTGTGGTGAAGAAGGCGCAACAGCGTCTCTTCAACCTCAGGAGGCTGAAGAAATTCGGCTTGTCACCAAGAACACTCACAAACTTCTACAGATGCAGAATCGAGAGCATCCTGTCAGGCTGTATCACCGCCTGGTACGGCAACTGCTCCACCCACAACCGTAAGGCTCTCCAGAGGGTAGTGAGGACTGCACAACGCATCACCGGGGGGTAAACTACCTGCCCTCCAGGACACCTACACCACCCGATGTCACAGGAAGGCCAAAAAAAGATCATCAAGGACAACAACCACCCGAGCCACTGCCTGTTCACCCCGCTATCATCCAGAAGGCGAGGTCAGTACAGGTGCATCAAAGCTGGGACCGAGAGACTGAAAAACAGCTTCTATCTCAAGGCCATCAGACTGTTAAACAGCCACTACTAACATTGAGTGGCTGCTGCCAACATACTGACTTAAATCTCTAGCCACTTCAAATAATAGAAAATTGGATGTAACAAATGTATCACTAGCCACTTTAAACAATTTTGTATATAATGTTTACATATCCTACACTACTCATCTCACATGTATATACTGTACTATATACTATCTACTGCATCTTGCCTATGCCGGTCAGCCATCGCTCATCCATATATTTATATGTACATACTCGTATTCAATCCTTTACTCTTGTGTGAATAAGGTAGTTGTTAGATTACTTGTTAGATACTACTGCATGGTCGGAACTAGAAGCACAAGCATTTCGCTACACTCGCATTAACATCTGCTAATCATGTGTATGTGACAAATAAAAATAGATTTGATTTAGAACTGCAACTGCTACCTCCACAGTACCAGAGACCTGAGGGAGAGAAGACAGCCCAATATCAATGTTCATATCATACTGTACATCTATGTAGAATACTACAAGTTCAATATTCCAACATCATACATAACTTGATAGAGGCACTGTAGGTATTTTGGAAAGACTGCAGATTGGCACTGAATCGCAAGTCTGCAGGGCAAGTAGGACATATGGAAAAGTATAGGAATTGAACAGTGAGAACAGCCTAAACAGTTGACAATAATATAGTATCATCATACTCTCAGGTTGGTTGCATGGCAGTCGTTGTGAATTGTGTATAGTGCCAAAGTATATACCTACTGTAAAGTGTAGTCGCCAGCTCAGTGTTATCTGCCATGTAATGCTGTATCAGACCCAGTTCAGACAGGACGGTAACCCCCTGTACCTCTTGAACAAGCACACCAAGACTGTACCAGCACTGTAAGAAAAAGCATGCAGACACACACACCCACACATACACAAAAGGCTGGCAGATGAGTGTGACGGCATTCCTTTAATGAGATGGTGCTGCCTGTTTGTACATCTCTGCTGCTGCCATCCCTCTCTGTCCCTGCTCATGTCCTTCATACAGCAGGTCACCCATCCTGATCAGGGCTGGAGAGGATGGATGGAGATAAAACGCATCCAATGACAGAGTCAATGCAGACTGTTTATGTCAAAGGCAATTCACCGTAGGGATCATCAGAATGTTGTATCTGGATGGTCAGGTTGTAATGTCTCCTCATACACTGCACTGCAACCTGGGATCCAGGAAACCTCCCAATTGGAAATGTCTGTTATAACTACATGTGTGTCACTCATTGATTTAGTTGTAGTTATGCATTCAGAAAGTATTCAGACCCCTTGACCTTTTCCACATTTTGTTACGTTACAGCCTTATTCTAAAATGTATTCAATTATATTTTTCCTCATCAATCTACACTCAATACCCCATAATGACAAAGTGAGAAAAAAAAATGTAATATTATTTTTTATAAATGTACAGAAATATCAAATGTACATGTTTTCTACAACTTGATTAGAGACCACCTGTGGTAAATTCAATTGATTGGACATGATTTGGAAAGGCAGACACCTGTCTATATAAGGTCCCACAGTTGACAGTGCATGTCAGAGCAAAAACCAAGCCATGAGGTTGAAGGAATTGTCCATATACAGTGGGCTCCAAAAATACTGGCACCCCTGACTAGCAATGCACAAACAATACTTAAACAAATAGAAACAATATAATTATAGAGATAAACTCAAAATACCAACATGTGAGAAATACTGTACTTTATTAATGTTTCAATGGAACCAACCAAAATCATACAATTATTTAATACAAAATAAATTTAACCAAAATCAAGGTTTCATAATTATTGGCGCTCCTCATTTAGTACTTAGTGCAACCACCTCTGGCAAGGATAACAGCATGGAGTCTTTTCCTGTAATCTTTGACAAGGTTAAGGAACACATTTGGAGGGATTTTGGACCATTCCTCTATGCAGATCCTTTCAAGATCCTTCACATTCTTGGGTTTGCGCTGCCCTCTTCTGCCCTCTTCCACTCAGCCCACAGGTTTTCGATTGGATTGAGGTCCGGCGACTGAGATGGCCATGGCAGAACATTGATTTTGTTGTCACAGAACCATTTCTGTGTGGATCTTGAGGTATGTTTCGGGTCATTGTCTTGTTGGAAAGTCCACCTACGGCCAAGTCCCAGCCTTCTGGCAGAGGCAACCAGATTGTCAGCCAAAATTGCCTGATACTTGGTGGAATTCATTATGCCATCAATCTTAACCAGTGCCCTGGACCTCTGGAATTAAAACAGCCCCAAAACATCACTGACCCCCCTCCATATTTCACCGTGGGTATGAGGTGCCTCTCCTTGTATGCATCTCTGTTTCGACGCCAAACATGCCGATGCTGTATCTGACCAAAACGTTCAATTTTGGTCTCATCTGACCAGAGCACCTTCTTCCAGTCATAATTTAAATGACGTTTGGCAAACTCCAAGCGCTTGCGTCTGTGTCTTGGGGTCAGAAAGGGCTTTCTTCTGGCAACCCTTCCAAAGAGCCTGTGGTTGTGGAGGTGGCGTCTGATGGTGCTTTGAAACCTGGTGACCCCAAGACGCCACCAAGGCCTGCAATTCTTTCACAGTGATTTTGGGGATTTTGTTGCTTCTCTCACCATCCTCCTCCCTATCCTGGGGAGCAAAATGCATTTAAGGCCTCTACCCGTGAGGTTTTCAACTGTTCCATATCTTTTGAATTTTTAATAATTGCCCTGATAGTGCTCAGTGGTATATTCAATCGTTTGTGGATCTTCTTGTAGCCATTACCAGATTTATGAAGATCTACGACCATCTGTCTCTTTTGAACTGCCAGTTCTTTTTGTTTTCTTCATGGTGTTGGATGACAAAGGGATATTGCATGTGTGTTACCTCATTTTTATACCCTAGTGAAACAGGAAGTGATGTAATGGCTCAATATAGTTCCTTAAGACTTAGATAAACTTAAATAAGTGGAATTTAATTTGTGGTTTAATTTTGGTAGATGTTATTTACAATAATCTTTAAGGGTGCCATTAATTGTGAAACCTTGATTTGGAGGACATTGATTTTTAATTAAATCAATAAATTATTTTGGTGGATTCCATTGAAACATTAATAAAGTACAGTATTTCTCACATGTTGGTATTTTGAGTTTATCTCTATTATTATATTGTTTATATTTGTTTAAGCATTATTTGTGCATTGCCAGTCAGGGGTGCCAGTAATTTTGGAGCCCACTGTAGCTCCGAGACAGGATTGTGTCGAGGCACAGCTCTGGGGAAGGGTACCAAAACATTTCTGCAGCATTGAAGGTCCCCAAGAACACAGTGGCCTCCATCATTCTTAAATGGAAGAAGTTTGGAACCACTAAGACTCTTCCTAGAGTTGGCTGCCTGGCCAAATTGAGCAATCGAAGGAGAAGGGCCTTGGTCAGGGTGGTGAACAAGAACCCGATTTGCACATGACAGCCGGCTTGGAGTTTGCCAAAAGCCACCTAAAGGACTCTCAGACCATGAGATTCGCTGGTCTGATGAAACCAAGACTGAACTCTTTGGCCTGAATCTCAAGCGTCGTCTGGAGGAAACCTAGCACCATCCCTACGGTGAAGCATGGTGGTGGCAGCATCATGCTGTGGGGATGTTTTTCAGTGGCAGGGACTGGGAGACTAGTCAGGATTGAGGGAAATATGAATGAAGCAAAGTACAGAGAGATCCTTGATGAAAACCTGCTCCAGAGCACTCAGGACCTTAGACTGGGGCAAAGGTTCACCTTCCAAAAGGATAATGACCCAAAACACACAGCCAAGACAAATATTGGAATGGCTTTGGGACAAGTCTCTGAATGTCCTTGATTGGCCCAGCCACAGCCCGGACTTGAACCCGATTGAACATCTCTGGAGAGACCTTAAAATAGCTGGTCAGCGATGCTCCCCATCCAACCTGACAGAGCTTGAGAGGATCTGCAGAGAAGAATGGGAGAAACTCCACAAATACAAATGTGCCAAGCTTGCAGCATCATACCAAAGAAGACTCAAAGCTGTAATCGCTGCCAAAAGTGATTCAGCAAAGTACTGAGTGAAGGGCCTGAATACTTATGTAAATGTGATAGTTCCGTTTTTTTAATTTTTTTATAAATTTGCAAAAATAGTAGTCCTTTTCAAACTGCTCATAGCACCAGCCAAGGGCGTTGATCGCTGCCGTGAAACCCTGTGGGATAGAATGGTATGATGAGCAATTGTGAAGGTGTCATTGTAGTCCTACAGCCCATGCATAATGATAACGTTCTGAACATAATTTGGACCAACCTGCTCTACTGCTTTCTTCAGGAAAGTGACTGCCCTTGGAATGTCTTTCTTGACTCCTTGGCCCTTAATTGTAATCATGGTATCGTTAAAATAGTCTAGACATTACTATCATTGAACTTAGAATGACTACAGAGACTGTGTCATCAAACTGAGTGTTTCACCTCGGACCTGCATGAGGACTATGGCCTAGTTTTACATGGACACTGGGTCCCCGCAGACAGACAGCTCCGCTCTCGTTGTGTCTCACAGCAGTCTGGATGTCTGGAGACACGCCCTGCTGGCCCCAGAACAGCATATGGGCCACAGCTTGCTATAGAAGAGCAGTTCAACCATTATCCCAAAAGATTTCGTCAGATGATGTTCAATACTGAATGAAAACCATCAGACAGATGTATAGAACCTCTGCATCTGCGGCTCCATTGCGGGCCTAGAGTTTTAACCAGTGGAAGATATCATGGTTTTCTTTGATTTGGAACATCAGCACAACCTCGTTCAGGTAAATAGATTCTACAAACATCTACAATACAGACAGAGCAGAGGAGGAGCAGTTTTCATGAAATGACCTGTTTTAGGATTGTGTAATACATGCACAGACCGAGATGATCTTGATTCAAGCATGAAGGCCTACCTGCTGAGGTGAGGGGTTGTGCTGGTCAGAGGATGTCCGCTTGGCGATGTCAGAGTAGTAGGGACAGGCCAGGTCAGGGTCTGGGCGTGCCATGCTCACCCAGCTGGTGCAGATGCCCGAGGCGCAGCAGGGCCAGTCTCCAGTCCTTCTGGGCTGACAGCAGAGAGAGTAGCAATGCCTGGAGGATGAGGAGAATAAGATACATGCAAAGTATAAACAGGGGGCCCAAAGTATAGATAAACTCCTGGCTCTAGTCATCAAGACAGACACCTTAATACCCCTACTCATTCACCCACCTTATTGGGCTGCCTCTCCACTCCTACACCACTGCTGTAGAGCAAGCTGGCTGTTGTTCCCCAGACAGCCAGCTTGCAGCAGAAGGGCCATTATCCTGTTAACTACTCCAGTGGATCCAGTGCTGTCTTAACACAGTTAAAACAGAGACAATGAGTACAGAGCCCTTCCCACTGATGCCAGATCAACCTTTCTGCCACTTGGGTATACAGTATAAACAATAACATTAGAGATTTCAACATCCTCATTAAATTATGTTAATGGTGTTAGCTGGTGTGACACCTTCAGAGGTAAAAATAGTTTAATTTATCATTATAACCAGCTCTTACCATGCTTGGAGGCCAGTAGCTTTGCCAGTCATACTGCACAACGTCTCCCAGGATTCAGTGTGGTGTCACAGCTAGATGATAATTAATGTCCGCTCATAATAAGCATCCATACAGTTCTCTGGAAAACAGAGGTAGTGTCAGTTTGGATGGAGTGACACTAACTTTGTGAGCCACTGAATATTGTATACACCATCATGCCATCTAGTGGATATTACACGTCATTACCAGACTCTTGTTTCTGTCTGGCTCTCAGCAAATATCCAGTCAACTTGACATGAAGCTCCAACTGAAACTCCTGACAGGACTGTAGCCATCCAGTCAAATTCAGACTCCTAATATGGTCTGGATCAACGACTTCAGACTATGGGAGACGAGTGAATACAGGTATAACATGTTTTGTTTAATTAAAGACGGATTTGGATGTGTCTGACTGTGATTATTACCATCCTGAAGTCAGGTATTATGTTACGATATTACACCAACGGTCCATAATAACCTTCAATTCCTCTCATAAATTGACCTCCACTGACCACAAAGTAGCCATCCGTGTCATACAGGTGTATAGGATCTCTGAACCTGAAAGAAACCAGTTCTTGCTGGAATTGAATCCCGGAGCTGACAATGTAAAAGTCTGTCGTTCTGCCCCTGAACAAGGCAGTTAACTCACTGTTCCCCGGGCGCTGAAGACATGGATGTGGATTAAGGCAGCCCCCTGCATCTCTCTGATTCAGAGGGGTTGGATTAAATGCAGAAGACACATTTCAGTTGAAGGCATTCAGTTGTACAATTGAGTAGGTAACCCCCTTTCCCTTTCCATACTCAAAATGCTATAGGGCTCCTTCTTTTGTTATCAGGTTCATCCTTACCTGTGTTCTGCAGTATGATCCGAATGACAAGAGTGTGTAAAGTTGTAATCAAGGCAAACGGTGGCTACTAAATTATATTTTGATTTGTTTAACACTTTTTTGGTTACTACATTATGTGTTTTTCGTAGTTTTGATGTATTCACTATTATTCAACAATGTAGAAAATAGTAAAAATAAAGAAAAACCCTTGAATGAGTAGGTGTGTCCAAGCTTTTGACTGGTACTGTGTATATAAATTTAAGGGGGATTGGAAATTATGTAGACAATAACATTCATGGAAACCACAATCTATCTGCAATTTTAAAGCTGATCTACACCTACAAAAAATATATATTTTAATAAAGAAATAGGCAATAAAATGTTTGAGAAGTGAGAATAAAAGAGCATTAAGTTACCTGAACTTTTGAGGAATAAAATTGGGAGTGGCAGTTTGTTTGGTAGTCTATGTGGTGAAAGACACCATACAAGTATTCCTGGCAGGGTTGGGTCAGAAATACCCAGATGGAGGACACACACCTTGCAACAGGGGAGAATAAAAGTATAAAATATCATCCTATATTAATATCACCCAACACGAAGCCCATGTCTTGTAGCACGCACATACAGACTACGTAGTGGTCATACATTGGAAAATAAATCCATTGGAGCCGCAAGTACTCCAGGACCTCGTTACTATAGGCATTTAACATCTTGGTGATGCCCAAGTTCTCTTCAGTTGAGACATACATGGACGACAACAAAATGTCCATCTCTGAATGGGAGATTATTTTGTGATAAAATGAGAAATGCTAGGATATAAAGGTTTGCATTAAGTTTGTTATAGTTCATAGTGTAAATATGTTGAAAATGAATTGCTAACAGATGTCCTACAGTACTATACCTTGCTTGACTTTGACTGATTTTAGTGTCTCCAAACTCTATTTGAGTGGTCCACAATGTGGTTTTAGAGTAAATATCTTAATTTTGTATTGTGAACTAATGTATCATTCTGGACTGACATTTTTCTAACTAACCAACTACACTACAGTAATCCCCTTGTTCCACAGGGCATTGTGAGGTGGTGGTCCAAGCCACAGCATCTATGTAGCCCAGCCAGGGCAGAGTTGATGCTGCTTCAGGGGCGACGGAGGGGGTGGGCTGCAAGCTGACCACTGCAGTAGCCTGGGCTGACATGTAACTGTCCTCAGATCCCTCATCACTGACGCAGGCACGCATCATGCCACTGAGTACCCACTGAGTGTCAGGCACAACCCAGTCAGTCAGGCAGGTACACCCGGCTCACAGTTCCAGTGTCTCTGGAATACCGTAGCGCTTACTCCAGTGTCACAAGACACCAGACACTCCACCAGCAGCACAGCTGGTTTAGAACAGGACTACAACACTTTCAAGGTGTAGCCAGCTTGAGGGGGGGGTCAGCAACACCAAACCATCTGTGTGGAGGGATAGGCGGAAAGCCTGCATAATAGTGTATACATCCAAAGTTGATACATTTCTTTAAAACTAAGCGCCTAAATTGAAACATTACTGTGTGCGGGTATGACGGGTATTTTGAAAGATATAGTACAACATAGCCTACCTGTAAACTGAGGAGAAACAGTAATAAACACTTATCCAAGTAATGCTGGTTCATGGACCAAGTGTGGGCGTGTTTAATTCGTTTAAGATGATGGCTGCTCAATAAAAAGTAGGTTTAAATGATTGTAGCACATGAAAGACAAACACTAAAATCAGTCAAATTAAAAGGTTACCAGTAGATATACAAACAAGGGAGATAGAGTCAAATCTAGTTTAAAAAAAGGTATGTTTGCTGTCCTTTTGAATGGTATAAACCCGAGGAAAAGTTTCAATCATGAGAACCCGGACTAACGTCCTCCCAGTGGTGTAAAGTACTTAAGTAAAAATACTTTAAAGTACTACTTAAGTAGTTTTTTTTAAGTATCTATACTTGACTATTTAGATTTGACAACTTTTAATTTTACTTCACTACATTCCTAAAGAAAATGTGCTTTTACACCACACCTTTTCCATGACACCCAAAAGTACTCGTTACATTTTTTATGTTTAGCAGGACAGAAAAATTGCCTAATTCACACACGTATAAAGAGATCATTCCTAGTCATCCCTACTGCCCCTCATCTGACAGACTCACTAAACACATACTTTGTTTGTAAATTATGTCTGAGTGTTAGAGCATGCCCCTGGCTATCTGTAAATAAAGAAATAAAAAAATAAAAATTATGCCATCTGGTTTTCTTAATATAAGGAATTTTAAATGATTTACTTAAGATAAAGTATATTTTAGCAATTACATTTACTTATGACACTTAAGCATATTTAAAAACAAATACACTTACTCAAGTAGTATTTTACTGGGTGACTTTCACTTTTACTTGAGTCATTTTCTATTAAGGTATCTTTACTTTTACTCTAGTATGACAATTGGGTAATTTCTCACCACTGCATCGTGCTTTGTCCACCAGCGAAACAAGTGGTTATGCAAATAATGCACAGACCGCTCCACCTGTCAGCGCTACGTCACGTGACCATTAGATTTACGGGATTATTTGAGAGACTGGGTCCAGTCAACTCAACCAAAAATTTGCTCTGAAATCGTTACGGAATTCAAAATTTTTCACACATTTAATACATATTGCGCTTGTGATTTCCATTGAACTAGAGGGAAAAGAAAGTAAAAAAAATCAAAGCATATATAATAAATTACTAAATACACGTATGTCATGTCTGTTCATTATGAAGTGACAAATACTCTGTGATAACAGCCCATACCTTGCCACTATTTTGTGTTGGCGTCATCATCCCCCCAAACAAAGACCTCTTCGTATCTGATAAACACAGTCCGTGTCTTTCATTCAAAATAGTTTATTGCTATCATGCAGGAGTGCCATAAAGGTCGAGAGAACGCCACAGATGCAAAATATTTGTTTTTCCATGTACAAATATATGTATTCATAAATAGAAGCTCAAAATGAGAAGTTGGGGTTTAAGTAGGGGTGGACAGAGATGATGCTCGAGCTGAACTCTGCCTCAAGCCCATTATAGACGTTAATACAGTAGCTGACATGCATCAAAACAACTCAGAGCAGTATCCTGGCAACAGACAGACACTCACTGATAGACATCATAATCCATATTACAGCTTCATCGTGCAGAAGAGGTACAAATTACACTTTAAAAAGTACCAATAGGAAGTTCATGTTTTCAACTGATCAATGAAAGAATATAAATGACATTTCTTTTTCATCCATACCATCAATCGCACTGTGTGAGGGCTCCATTGGGGGACGATGGTGTAGTTAGCAGCACTGCTTTGGCTTTAAGATTCAGGATCAGTCGAGCTGGTCAATTGCTTAGGAAGTTATTAGGAGAGTCCCTACTACCAGAATGCATTGTGACATCTGTTTCTAAACCATTTGTGCTTTCACAAAACCAATAATGGCAAGTGAGTTTATAATGGTGACCCGTAGATACCATTACTGTTACTGTGTGCTTGACTTTGGAGCTGTATAATGTGAATCTAGGTGATCAGGGTAGTCTACAGTACAAGCTAAAGTAGCAAACACCTCTCCAAAATGCTCTACACACAACTTGGGAGTATTCGAATTACAAATGCTGCCTGAAACTCCCTGCTTGAAATGTTGTGGGTGACAATATCAAATTGATCACCTTATTTTAGTTTGGAGTCCCCAGATAAAAACACAAGGCAGTGCTACTCATTCTAAAGCTGCCTCTAACTTACAACAGACAGTACATATATAGCTGTTGACAAGAATAAAGGCCACTGGACCCAAGTCTTTGTTTGGCACTTAAAAAGATTAGCGTCTCCTCCAGCACTCCTAATGACTCACGTGATCTCTTACAATTACAAAATAGATTGATATGATTGGCAATTTGCAAATGTAGAGGTTTACTTCAATAAACATTTGACACTGATACGAAATTCATTTAGTTCAAGTAGTCATTTTAGATCAGGGCTATGATTGGGACAATTACACAAGCAGTTACACAGGCTACCTAGCTTTGTATGTGCTGGGGTCTTCAAGGGGTTTAAATCAAGTTAGCACTTCCACTTCTAACGGTGCATCATCCCAAGGGAAATGTTTGCTTAGTGTGTCTTGCTGTGTCTGCAGCTGTACTGGAAGAGTTCTGATAACATTGACTGCTAGATTTCGTGTTAGCACAATTGACTCGGGAAGTTTTTGCAAGTATTGTTCAGCCCCTCCCCCCTCACCATTGACCAACACTGACTGGCATTAAGTGCTCAATGTCCATCTGACACATAACAAGGAGGTGGTCGGGGATTAACGACAAGAAACAGCTGAGTTTAAGTGTTTTCTAAGCAGAATAGGGACAAGAACCAAGCACACACCTAGGAGCATTCAGAGAATAGCAGTCAAACAAAGGTTGAAGACATGCAAACTGTTACAGGTTGAAGTAAAACAGAAGACATCCACCCAGGAGACTTGTTTCCCTCTGAGCGACTGGCACACTTTCCTGCTAAATAAATAGTGCTTACATTCCACTATACAATACCACCCATTGCCAACATCATCAAATAGCTAGTTGCTCCCACAGTTCCTCAGAGAAAGTAACTAGAAAACCCTAAAGGCAAAGATTTGCGCCATCGCTTGTGACCAGTGAACAACCCAAAACAAGTTTTCCAAAACAGAAATAATAATAAGTGAAACACCTTTAATAGCTCTTTAAAAGTCTTGAGTAGCCCTTGTCATTATTTCTTCTGTTTTTTGAAGATCTTGAAGGTGTGTTTCTTACGACTTGCGACGGAGTCTGTGTCTTCTCCCGTGGAGCCGCTGTCTTCTTCCAGAGGGCTCTTCTTGGAGGAGAGTTGAGGGACGCGGCTGCTGCCCTTGGCCCCTGTGGCCCCAGGCTGGCCCCCCGTGGGGGAGGGGGTGTCGGCGTCGGTGGAGTTGAAGCTGAGGGAGCAGGAGGACTCTGACATGGACATACCGACGAGGCCAACGTCCATCTCTCCCAGGCTGGCTGACTTCTCAATGCTGTACACCTTCTTCATCAGGATGGGGCTCTCTGGGACTGGCTCGGTCTGGGCTCCTCCCTCGTGGACACGGTTCCCTCCATTAGGTGTGTGGGCATGCAGGGAGGGCTCGTCAGAGGCAGAGCGGACAGGGGGGCCATACAGGAAGGGGGTGGGTTTCACCAGGTGGCCCTTGGAGCTGTAGGCGGACAGACGATCACCGATTTGGGAGAGGGACAGGGAGGAGTCTGAGTCTGAGCGGTTCAGATCCCTGTGGAAGAACAGAAGAGAGTTGGTGGAGGAAGAGATGGACAGTGAGGTACGGTCCAGAGACATTCTATAGCCTCTACCACCTAGGCACTTTAGGTAGATCTGAAAGAACTGGACAGATATAAGCAACGGCAGTAGCTCCATTTTCCCCTCTGATAGGCTAGGTGGATGTTTTACCACCAGATGGAATGCTTACACCTTTATAATCTTTTCAGAACTATGTGGTACCTATGGGGTAGAGGCTAGGAATTGTTTCTGCACTGGGCCTGACTGAAAAAAGGATCCAAGCTAAAGTACTGCATGCTGGAGGTAATCTATCCAACGTCTGTAAAGCCAAGGACACTGTGGGCACTACTCAGAAACTGGAACTCCACTCCTGTTAGTAGTACAGGCAAGGGGGCAAGGTAGTTTGGGATACCAGGAAAGACAAGGGTTGGGAGTGGAAGGAAAAAAACTAAAATATGAAATAATAAAACAAAATGGATTTTCAAAGAAAAGTATTAATGCACAGGTTGCAAAATGGGTGAGTTATAGTCATATCGTTAATGAAATTGAGAAAACATTTTTATGTAATATACTACAGGTGAAACGATGGGGTGAAAAAGTAGGCGGGGAGAAAAGCCAACGCGCATGCGGTGCGTGTGGAGGGAAGAGAGCAGAGGGGTACCCGAAGCTGCTGCTGCGCTGGAAGTCTGGGATGGTGTCCATGGGCTGAAAATAAGACGAGTGATAGACATGGGAGGAATGAGGAGCGGAGGCGTGTAAGGAGGAGGAGGAGGAGTGGAAGTGCGAGGAGTGGGGCTGACGGTAAGGAGGAGGTGGGGAGGAGCAGATGATCGAGGGGTGCGAGACAGCTGAGGACAGGGGAGGCAGGGGGGGAGAGCCTCAAACTGTTGAAAGGACTGGTTGTGTGACTTTTGGTGGGTGGCCCTAGACCTGGATGGGTTGGAGGTGCCGTCTCCCTGCTGCCCCACCAACAGGCAGGTTTCTACCAACCTCTGGGAGCCCATGGCCAGCTGGGAGTCCATGTGGCGCTGACGCAGGGACATCATACTGGGAGCTGCTGACACAACAAAGAACAACACCATTATCAACAACCAAAGTCTGATTATACACAACACACAGGGTGAGGGACAAAGGTAGGTTGGAATTAGACTGGGAGGGCAGTAGCAAGAGACATGGGTGTTGGAGACATATCAGTACTGAATTGGTGTTGTTGACCTCTGTTTTGAGAACTTCAGTAACGTTTAGTTGGGAGAAAGGCAAGTGATGGCTGTTCAAACACCTGGGCCTTAGCTATGCCATTGCATTAAACAAGAGAAAATGAGGGATGGCACTGTCTGGTGAGACGTTTGGCTGGTGTCTGGTGAGACGTTTGGCTGGTGTCTGGTGAGACGTTTGGCTGGTGTCTGGTGAGGATTTTTGCAGGGGACAAAAGTTAAATATTTCAACATAACTAATCCTGTAAAATCAGACCGTGCTGTGAGAGGGTCTAAGAGTTCTCTGGGTGATGAGGAAGATGAGGATCAGAGAAAGAAGAGCAAGTCATTGGACAGCTTGAGACAGTACGGCCAGGAGTACGTGGACACGGCATAGACAGTTTGCCTTATCTATCTACAGGCCCTGCCCCAGGCCAGTGTTACAGCTATATCCATCTACAGGCCCTGCCCCAGGCCAGTGTTACAGCTATATCCATCTACAGGCCCTGCCCCAGGCCAGTGTTACAGCTATATCCATCTACAGGCCCTGCCCCAGGCCAGTGTTACAGCTATATCCATCTACAGGCCCTGCCCCAGGCCAGTGTTACAGCTATATCCATCTACAGACCCTGCCCCAGGCCAGAGTGTTACAGCTATATCCATCTACAGGCCCTGCCCCAGGCCAGTGTGACAGCTATATCCATCTACAGGCCCTGCCCCAGGCCAGTGTTACAGCTATATCCATCTACAGACCCTGTCCCAGGCCAGTGTTACAGCTATATCCATCTACAGGCCCTGCCCCAGGCCAGTGTTACAGCTATATCCATCTACAGGCCCTGCCCCAGGCCAGTGGTACAGCTATATCCATCTACAGGCCCTGCCCCAGGCCAGAGTGTTACAGCTATATCCATCTACAGGCCCTGCCCCAGGCCAGAGTGTTACAGCTATATCCATCTACAGACCTTGCCCCAGGCCAGTGTTACAGCTATATACATGTACAGTCCCCTGTCCCAGGCCAGTGTTACAGCTATATCATCTATAGTCCCTGTCCCAGGCCAGAGTTACAGCTATATCCATCTATAGTCCCTGTCCCAGGCCAGAGCGTTACAGCTATATCCATCTACAGACCCTGCTCCAGGCCAGAGTTACAGCATGTGCTCTGTGAGGCTTTGACAGGGGTGTGTGACTTAAGGAGAGAGTGTTGAGGTCAGGAAGAAGGGGTATAAGTAGCTAACAGGGCAACCAGAGTATTTCCTGAGGGACTGGCTGTCCAAACCCACGGACCACAGACCACTTGCTCGGCAGTCCTTGAGGCAGTTGGTGTCTGTGGGTGGACCAGAGACACGAACGGCAGCCGCAGCCAAAAACCAAAGAGAAAGTGTTGGTGGGAGGAGAGAAAGGAAGTGAGGAACATGTAAATTAATGTGGTTTAGAAGACTTACTAGAAGACTGCAGTGACAGAGCTCTAGAAGGAGACTGCAGCACTAGAGCTCAGATTACCGCCACAGTTAGTATCAGCCCTTCTCTCTTGGTCTGCTATAAACATGACCAAGACAGTTCATATCAGCTCTCTCTGGGTCAGCTATAATCATAACCCAGACAGTATTATCCCTTCTCTCTGGGTTCTGCTATAATCATAACCCAGACAGTATTATCCCTTCTCTCTGGGTCAGCTATAATCATAACCCAGACAGTATTATCCCTTCTCTCTGGGTTCTGCTATAATCATAACCCAGACAGTATTATCCCTTCTCTCTGGGTTCTGCTATAATCACAACCCAGAGTATCAGTCCTTCCCTCTGGGTTCTGCTATAATCATAAACCCAGCCAGTTAGTATCAGCCATTCTCTCTGGGTCTGCTATAATCATAGCCCAGACAATATCAGTCCTTCTCTATGGGTCAGCTATAATCATAAACCCAGACAGTTAGTATCAGCCATTCTCTCTGGGTCAGCTATAATCATAGCCCAGAAAGTATTAATCCTTCTCTCTAGGCCTGCTATAATCATAGCCCAGACAGTATCAGTCCTTCTCTCTGGGTCAGCTATAATCATAACCCAGACAGTATCAGTCCTTCTCTCTGGGTCAGCTATAATCATAGCCCAGACAGTATCAGTCCTTCTCTCTGGGTCAGCTATAATCATAATCCAAATACTGCCCAGTAGAGCTCATCAGAGCTGGGTACCAGAAGACCAGTACACATTGATTGACTTTATATGTCAACATTATGTTGTGACAAATATAATACATTTAGGTTGCCAAAAGACTAGAAATAGACATAAGAACTAAAGTATGTTGTTCGCATCATAACTCCCTTTGAGAGCGTAACTGGTTAATAAAACTGCCATTCTCAATTCAAAAGAAGAAACCCTGTGTATTTAATTCCTTAGTGGCTGATAAAAGGTGATACAGTGTATTGGGAAAGTATTCAGACCCCTTGACTTTTTCCACCTTTTGTTATGTTACAGCCTTATTCTAAAATGGAAAATAAATAAATCCTCAATCTACACACAATACCCCATAATGACAAAGCAAAAACAGTTTTTTCACATTTTTTTGCAAATTTATAACCAACCAATCAGTTTGAAGGAATTGTCCGTAGAGCTCCGAGACAGGATTTTGTCGAGGCACATGTCTGGGGAAGGATACCAAACAATTCTGCAGCATTGAAGGTCCTCAAGAACACAGTGGCCTCCATCATTATTAAATGGAAGAAGTTTGAAACCACCAAGAGGCACCTAAAGGACTCTCAGACCATGAGAAACAAGATGCTCTGGTCTGATGAAACCAAGATTGAACTCCTTGGCCTGAATGCAAAGTGTCACGTCTGGAGGAAACCTGGCACCATCCCTACGGTGAAGCACGGTGGTGCAGCATCATGATGTGGGGATATTTTTCTGCGGCAGATACTGGGAGATTAGTCAGGATCGAGGGAGAGATGAACGGAGCAAAGTACAGAGAGATCCTTGATGAAAACCGACTCCAGAGTGCTCAGGAACTTCCAACAGGACAACGACTCTAAGCACACAACCAAGACAACGCAGGAGTGGCTTCGGGACAAGTCTCTGAATGTCCCTGAGTGGCCCAACAAGAGTCAAGACTTGAACGCGATCGAACATCTCTGGAGAGACGTGAAAATAGTTGTGCAACAATGCTCCCCATGCAACCTGACAGAGCTTGAGAGGATCTGGAGAGAAGAATGGGAGAAACTCCTCAAATACAGGTGTGGCAAGCGTGTAGTCATACCCAAGAAGACTCAAGGCTGTAATCACTGCCAAAAGGTAGTTTACAGTACTGAGTAAAGGGTCTGAATATTTATGTAAATTTCAAATTTACATTTGCCCAACATTCTAAAAACCTGTTTTTGCTTCGTCATTAAGGGGTACTGTGTGTAGATTGATGAGGAGGGAAAAACTGTCTAATCAATTTTAACTTAAGAAAATATGGAAAAAGTCAAGGGGTCTGAATACTTTGAATGGAATGTAAAATGTACCCACAGGGGAATGACAATAGAAAGCAAAGCTATGTGAGAAAATAAAACAAACGGTCTTCCAGGCAGCACTACAAAGCCATTGTGCCTTCTTCTTTCCCAAATATAGGCCTAGATCAAAGCTAAAGCCTTATAAAGCTTATAGGACTACTGGAGGACAATGGCCTTTGATATTGCTTACTATTACATCATTTCAGCACATTCCATTGGTCATACTAGGAGACAACTGCTAAAAATAGATCAGCACAAAGATTTGGTGTCATGAAGTATGTATTTCTTCAGAGGTTCAATTTTCACATCATGGGATATCAACATTGTGCACCTTGTTCTCGTATTACACTCCATTGCAGAAGTGAAATTTCCATATATCAAGGCAACACTCTTTTCCAAAATGGAACAAAATAACCAACTGAAACCAAGTATTAAAAAAAACAGGTGAAATTACAATTCATATAGTATAGATTTGCAAACACACAACACTCTCAATCACAGACAAACACCCTGAATCCCTTCACCAACAGGGCTGCTCATTTTGTAAATTCATAGAATCGCTGATAAATCGTTAATGATAATACTTTGTGGCTGTATGCTAATTTTCATATGAGAGCTGACTTCTGGATTTCCCCAGGAGGCCCTTGGTGTATTTAGGGGGTATTTTGCTACCGAGTCCCACAGTGGGGCCGAGGGAGTCGGGCGAGCCCTTACATTGCAGAGTTCCCGGGCGATATGATGTCCTCGTCCATGTCATCCATGTCATCAGACATAATGAAGTGCTGGGGCGTGGCCCGGCCACCCATGATGCTGGAGTCAAGGTTCAGTGTGGAGGCCAGGGAGGTAAGCCCAGGGTTGTTGACGATGGTGAACCCCGTCAGAATCTCAATCTGCTGCCAGCGGTGCAGCCTCTCCCCTCAGAGCAGCAGTCACCTCGCCCAGGGCTTGTCTGGACCGGAAGAGAGGAGAGGGAGACGGGAAGGAGGAGGACAGAGGGATACAAGCACAGATCACAATGTGAACATAGATATAGGAGATACTGGGTTAGACAAATCCCAATTGTGACGGAGAAGTCCGTCACTGGCTGCGGGCAGCATTTGGTACACTAAAACACATACACACGTTCATCACGCCTCCCTCCTCCCTTTTCAGCTACGTTAACAATGTGGGTCGACACACAAGTTAGCGTCTATATTAGTACATACATTTCACCATTACCAACCTTTACTAACAGGTTAGGGTATAAAGAATACAGACAAGTGTTCATGTTTATTTAAGCAATGTTTATTATACTTATCAATGTTACGCGTTGTTTGGTTCTGTTTCTCTCTCTCTCCATCTCAGTAGCTTCCGGGATGCTGGATAAGGACCCGGGCTAAGCAATTGGGCTGACTTTGTAGTGCCTGACCCGAATGGCTCATTAATGTCAATTGGCATATTGAAAGACCATGTCAGTAGTGATGGGATTTTGTAAATGTTAGATTAATATATGGTATCTTGAAAAATGTCTCAATGTATGTAATTCAGTATGTTTAGCTGAATGTAGGCTTTGAAAAAGATAATTGCTTAATTAATTAGTGTTGGCTATGTTCTGAGGGAGGGCTTCCCCTACAAAGGAGCCTCTCTCTTTCAGTTCAAGGAGAGGCCATTTTGTATTGAGCTCTGGATGGGGCAGCATGGTTTAATATGTCCCTGTAAAGTATACTTTTGATGGCAGTACTGTTGTTTTTTTTGCAAATCACTTTGTAAATAAACACCCTTGCACGGAAGAACTGTTGCGGCTCCGCCAACTTTTTGTTTTGATGGAAGTTAGGTTTTCCAGTTTGGCCTTCTGGCCTACTTTACTGTGACACAATACATCTTTAATTAAACTCACTTGGCTGTCAGAATTTGGTGATCCACATTATCCAGACAGGAGCTGTGTGCCACATGGAAGGTCCCAAATATGGTGTTCCTCTTCTTCTTGATCTTCTCTGCCTGCAGTCACACACAGAAGATAAAATATTTGATTTTGATTTGAAATATTACTGTCCCGTTCTGTCACGCTAAGGGTCCAGAGGTTCTCCTGCTCACATGGACAGGGAAACCTACTCATACGGTTGTCGTGTTTCTAGTTGATTCAATTATATGACAGGCTATTTTATCAAATTAATTAACAAACCATTTGATTGATTACGTGACTGAATTAAACCATGTACCAATTAACTGATTAATACCCTGGGGCACCACGGAAGAGTGTTTATAGAGGTGCTGTCTTCCGAATAAACTCTTAAAGATCTGAAGATCTTTTATATCAATAGCAGTCAATTATTAATCATCGCCTTATTCAGTCTCATCTGAAAGTCATACAATTCTTGGTTATCTTCACAAACCTTGGCTAACAAATTGAATCAGCAAAACAAAAATTGGCTTAATTATTTATTTACTAAATAATCACACAGAATTACATATACACGGAATGGATCATACATCGATTACTAATCATGTCATAAAATAAAAAGTCCCTAGCGGACGAAACCGATATGACGGCTGGTTACACAAAGAAGGGGGTTGGGTTTGAATGAAAGAGCGGGAAGACTGAAGGACAAAGGGGATTGGGTCTCTATCGGACCTTGAGAAGCTATGCTGCCGAAAAAACATAATCTTATGCATTCTAATAACCGCCCATTTGGAAAAGGAAAATGCAAGATACATATACTGATGCAAGATACATATATTGAGCTGCGCTTCGATAGATGGGTCGAAGATGGAAGACTGGTTTGCCCAGCAGAAATCGCCATTGTCCTTTGAAGAATCTTTCTGGTCGTAGTGTTGTAGAGCGGATACGTTTGTACCCTGTCGTTCATATTAGGAGATTGTCTGTCCTTTTATTTTCTATATATATAGTCCTCGTGAGGTATCTGTATCTCTAGTCCTCGTGCGGTATCTGTATCTCTAGTCCTCGTGCGGTATCTGTATCTCTAGTCCTCGTGCGGTATCTGTATCTCTAGTCCTCGTGAGGTATCTGTATCTCTAGTCCTCGTGCGGTATCTGTATCTCTAGTCCTCGTGCGGTATCGGTATATCTCTAGTCCTCGTGCGGTATATCTCTAGCCCTCGTGCGGTATATCTCTAGCCCTCGTGCGGTATATCTCTAGCCCTCGTGCGGTATATCTCTAGCCCTCGTGCGGTATATCTCTAGCCCTCGTGCGGTATATCTCTAGCCCTCGTGCGGTATATCTCTAGCCCTCGTGCGGTGTATATATCTAGTCCTGTGGCATCTCACCCCTTCTTTAGCCACCAGTAGCTGTTTCTCAGCGTTCTGCTTCTTGATGTTGTAGTACTGCACCTCCACCTCATGGGTGAGCTGCAGCCACTTCTGGAGGGACTCTGGTGGGGACCAGCTGCAGCGAGACTCCAGCTCCTTCTCTGCTTTCTTCAGGGCCATGCGCACCTGCAAAAAAAAAAAACAGACACACACCACAAAGACCAGAAGTCAACCTACAGCATATATCTTCTGACTCAATACAGCAGTGAAAAGAACACACTAAAGTCTTCACGCTAAAAGTCAGTGGTTAAGTCTCTCTGGACCATGGTGTGAACGTGGATGGGGAGGTGGGAGAGGGAAATGTGATCTCATTGGCTCGTGAAAGCTAGCGCTCCATTTGCCTTCAGACAGCCTCATTAAGAGCTGTGCAAATGAGCCCAGAGCCATAGAGGCATCCACCCGCCCTTCGACTCAATCACTGACAAGCCTTAATGGAGCAGCACTGGGCCAGCCTGCAAGCCATGTGCACAGGGAGAGTTAGGGCTGTATATGGGGCCATGTGACATCTGTGTGGTTCTCTTTTCTGATCAGGCAGGCATGAGGGTTGACCTGGTTTGACCTCCACTGGGACCTGACAACAAGATAACAGGCCTCCAAATGAAATGAGCATTCTAAATCCTCTGAAGAACTAGGCCATATTTTTTTTTTTGAATAACTCTTCGTAGGCATGTATGGCCCTTTCTCTAGTCATATCTTGAGAAATGAAATTAGATAAAGGAGTGACTATTGCTTCCACCAGCAGACTACAGTGTTCTCAGGAGACCATAGCGATCGTAGTAGAATGAAGAGTGAGTACACAACATGAGCCCTCTGCTCAGCTGCCCTGTGTGGGCCGACCGCTGCATCTTTTCCTGCCATTTCCCTGATGGGCAAAGAGCTGAGTGGGAGTTATGCCTACTGATAGCATTCTGCATCTGATCCATCTAAATGTATACAGTGAGGGGAAAAAAGTATTTAATCCCCCGCTGATTTTGTACGTTCACCCACTGACAAAGAAATGATCAGTCTATAATTTCAATGGTAGGTGTATTTGAACAGTGAGAGACAGAATAACAACAAAGAAATCCAGAAAAACACATGTGAAAAATGTTCAATTGATTTGCATTTTAATGAGGGAAGTAAGTATTGGAACCCCTCTCAATCAGAAAGATTTCTGGCTCCCAGGGGTCTTTTATACAGGTAACGAGCTGAGATTAGGAGCACACTGTTAAAGGGAGTGCTCCTAATCTCAGTTTGTTACCTGTATAAAAGACACCTGTCCACAGAAGCAATCAATCAATCAGATTCCAAACTCCACCATGGCCAAGACCAAAGAGCTCTCCAAGGATGTCAGGGACAAGATTGTAGACCTACACAAGGCTGGAATTGGCTACAAGACCATCGCCAAGCAGCTTGATGAGAAGGTGACAACAGTTGGTGCGATTATTCGCAAATGGAAGAAACACAAAAGAACTGTCAATCTCCCTCGGCCTGGGGCTCCATGCAAGATCTCACCTCGTGGAGTTGCAATGATCATGAGAACGGTGAGGAATCAGCCCAGAACTACACGGGAGGATCTTGTTAATGATCTCAAGGCAGCTGGGACCATAGTCACCAAGAAAACAATTGGTAACACACTACGCCGTGAAGGACTGAAATCCTGCAGCGCCCGCAAGGTCCCCCTGCTCAAGAAAGCACATATACATGCCCGTCTGAAGTTTGCCAATGAACATCTGAATGATTCAGAGGACAACTGGGTGAAAGTGTTGTGGTCAGATGAGACCAAAATGGAGCTCTTTGGCATGAACTCAACTCGCCGTGTTTGGAGGAAGAGGAATGCTGCCTATGACCCCAAGAACACCATCCCCACCGTCAAACATGGAGGTGGAAACATTATGCTTTGGGGGTGTTTTTCTGCTAAGGGACAGGACAACTTCACCGCATCAAAGGGACGATGGACGGGCCATGTACCGTCAAATCTTGGGTGAGAACCTCCTTCCCTCAGCCAGGGCATTGAAAATGGGTCGTGGATGGGTATTCCAGCATGACAATGACCCAAAACACACGGCCAAGGCAACAAAGGAGTGGCTCAAGAAGAAGCACATTAAGGTCCTGGAGTGGCCTAGCCAGTCTCCAGAACTTAATCCCATAGAAAATCTGTGGAGGGAGCTGAAGGTCTGAGTTGCCAAACGCCAGCCTCGAAACCTTAATGACTTGGAGAAGATCTGCAAAGAGGAATGGGACAAAATCCCTCCTGAGATGTGTGCAAACCTGGTGGCCAACTACAAGAAACGTCTGACCTCTGTGATTGCCAACAAGGGTTTTGCCACCAAGTACTAAGTCATGTTTTGCAGAGGGGTCAAATACTTATTTCCCTCATTAAAATGCAAATAAATGTATAAAATTTTTCACATGCGTTTTTATGGATTTTTTTGTTGTTATTCTGTCTCTCACTGTTCAAATAAACCTACCATTAAAATTATAGACTGATCATTTCTTTGTCAGTGGGAAAATGTACAAAATCAGCAGGGGATCAAATACTTTTTTCCCTCACTGTAGCTGGCTCCCTAGAATATAGTGTGGTTAACAGGGTTCAGTCTCCCCTCTCTGGCTTTCCTCTACAGGATCGTGTTACTTGCCTTAACCACACCTTGTTTCTCAACAAGTATCCCGCTAGACTAATTCCCCCTCTCTCATCCACATGCATTTGTTCTCCACACCTGTCCCTCCCCAAAGTGGTACAGTCCAGTACCTGGTCCAGCTCCTCCTCGGCGTATTTCTGCCTACTCAGCTCGTTCTCGGTGCCCTCGCGGAGCTCCTTCAGCCGCTGGGCCTCCTGCTTGGCACAGTTGATCTCATCCCTCAGCTTCTGTTCCAGGTTCACCTTCTCCACCTCCACTGTACGGTGCTCCTCCTGGGCTATCTGCAGCCTGAGAGCGAGAATCTTTTACTATTTCATCCTGGAATATACAAGGACTGAGGTCATCTGCCTTTGGCCTAAAGATAATTTAAAGATATTGGAAATACAGACATTGTTATCCTACAAGAAACATAGTACAGAGGAGACTGACCCACTGGTTGCCCTCTAGGTTACAAAGAGCTGGTAGTCTCATCCACCAAACTACCAGGTGTGAAACAGGGAAGAGACTCAGGAGGTATGCTAATTTGGTATAGAGCAGACCTAACCCACTATTAAATTTGTCAAAACAGGAACATTATACATCTGGCTAGAAATTAATAAGGAAATGATCTCAAAAGAAAAAAACATCCTTATGTTTTTATATATTCCCAGTTCTTCAATATTCCCAGTTAAGAAGTTTTAGGTTGTAGTTAATATAGGAATTATGACGCGTCGACTATTTCTCTCTATACCATTTGTATTTCATATACCTTTGACTATTGGATCTTCTTATAGGCACTTTAGTATTGCCAAGCTAATCTCGGGAGTTGATAGGCTTGAAGTCATAAACAGCGCTGTGGATCAAGCATTGCTAAGAGCTGCTGGCAAAACACAGTAAAGTGCTGTTTGAATGAATGCTTACAAGCTTGCTGCTGCCTACCACCACTCAGTCGGACTGTTCTATCAAATATCAAATCATAGACTTCATTATAATATAATAAACACAGAAATACGAGCCTTTGGTCATTAATATGGTCAAATACGGAAACTATAATTTCGAACCATTCCGTATTCTATCGAACGAGTGGCTGTTATGTTATGTCATAATTATGTACAATTCTGGCAAATTAATTACGGTCTTCACACAGTTTGCAATTGTCACGCCCTGGCCATAGAGTGCTCTCTAGGTTTCTCTATGGTGTGTTGGGTCAGGGCGTGACTAGAGTTATGTAGGGAACTCTGTTGGTATTTTGTTAAGTTCCCAATTAGAGGCAGCTGGTTGTCGTTGCCTCTAATTGGGAATCCTATTTAAGTTGGTTCCCTGCCCCACTTGCCTTGTGGGTTATTGTTTGTATTTGTGTGTGTACCTGTGTGTGCCACACCTGCGTTACGGTCTGTTTATTGTTTTTGCCAGTTGCACTGAATAAAGTATGTATACTGGAACCCTCGCTGCATTTTGGTCCGCTCCATCAGAAACCCGTGACAGCAATGAGCCATGCGGCCCAAACTGTTGCATATACCCTGACTCTGTTGTGACAATTTCCCTAGTTAATATAGCCTGGCAACATGAATTTATTTTAACTAAATATCCCGGTTTAAAAATTATTACTTCTGTGTATTTATTTTAAGAAATGCATTAATGTTTATGGTTAGGTAGATTTGTGAAACAATTGTGCTTTTTTTTCGCGAATCACCCGTTTGGCGAAGTTGAAGTAGGCTGTGATTCGATGATAAATTAACAGGCACCACATTGATTATATGCAACGCAGGGCAAGCTAGTTAACCTAGTAATATCATCAACCTTTTGATGCTGCACTAACATAACAGGTGGTCAAGCCTGCCACGCAGTCTCCTCGTGGATTGCACAACGTAATCAGCATCCAAAAAGGCTGATTACCGATTGTTCTGAAAACTTGAAATCGTCCCTAATTAAATCGGCCATGCTGATTAAAATCGGTCGACCTCTAGTATGTACATGTAGGTAGAGTTAATTAAAGTGACTACTTTATACTACTTGCTCTGTAGACAATGCCATTGGCTAAACACCAGGCTTGTAGTAGGCTAAGAATGTGAGTGAGGGGGTGTAAAGATGGCATGAGGGGCTTGCATCTTACAGTATGTGGCTGAAAACAATGACTAACGTGTAGAGGGCAGAGGACCTTGGGCAGCTGTCACAGTACTGAATGATGTCAAGGCTTGGCCAGGCCAGGAATGGGGCCCCAGTGATGACAGAGAGCCCAGTAATCTATGGCCTTTCTGTATTGGGATCATGGTGCTATTCTTCTGCCACAGTATAAAATGTCCCCCGTGCCTCAGACATGACTATATAAAGACCAACAAGGAGCCCATTTGTGGGATGGGTGGTTGTGTCATGCTGGGCTAGTACGTGTCACGTCACGCCATCCTGTGAGGTCTGTCAGAAGACCACAGTTCAAACACATGGAGTACCCGCATGAGTTAAAAAAAAAAAAAAAAAAAACGGTAATTCTGAGAGCAGGTTTTACAGGGCGAATTGAGGTTGAGATGAGAAAGGAGGCAGGAGGTGTAATGCTGTTTTACATCACCAGAGAGCAGCCTCATCCCACCAGAGGTAGAGGAAAAGGCAGAGGGCTGCAGTCACGAGTAGCCTGAAGTATCACCCTGAATTTAATTCCAGCTGCTCTATTGAATCCGGCATCCTACAAGTTGTTTGTGTGACTCCATTTCAAAATGACAGGGCGTGTTTCACAAAACAAATTCATCAGCAAATGGATCGTCAAACAAATCCAACCAGTCGGCATATCGAAGTTGACAACGTCATCATGCAGGTCGGCTCAGGCCCAATCAATCTGTTTCTGGGACAAATCAGAACAGTCAGAAGGTGTTTGCATTCTAGATATCGTCAGGGAGGGAGGCAAATCCAGACTCATGGTAGAGAAGAAATGTTGGAGTGATGTGGATGGGTAGCCAGGCAACAGTGAAAGGTGATCCTGGGGGCTGAGGACGGAAAATGTGGGCAGTGGGCCCTCCCACTAATGCTCTTGACCCTGACCTCTACCATTCACTAGCCATAGCTTCAGCAGCAACAACGGCAGGGCAGGCACACAGCACTGTATAACACTCCACTGAAAGAGGCCCGAACAGACGCTCAGCCCCACTGCACTGCAGGGCACAAGCAAACAACATCAAAGCCTATTTGCAGCACCGGCTCAGTAGCTCCAGGCTGATATAGATTTGTATGAATAGCATTCCTACGAGTGAGACTAGTTTTAAATCAATATAATTTGAGTAACTGGAATATGAACCGCAGCAGAATGTGGATCAAGTACAGAGCATTCTGAAAGTATTCAGACCCTTTGACTTTTTCCACATTTGGTTTACGTTAGTCTTATTCTAAAATTGAATAAATAAAAACAATTCCTCAATCTACACACAATACCCCATAATGACAAAGCGAAAACAGGTTTAGACATTTTTGCAAATCTATAAAAAATACAAAACCCGTCATACTTTGCTATGAGATTCGAAATTGAGCTTAGGTGCATCCTGTTTCCAAACATCCTTGAGATGTTTCGACAACTTGATTGAAGTCCACCTGTGGTAAATTCAATTGAATGGACATGATTTGGAAAGGCACACACTGGTCTATGTAAGGTCCCACAGCAAAAACATAGCAAAAACTAAGCCATAAGGTTGAAGGAATTGTCCGTAGAGCTCAGTCAGGATTGTGTTGAGGCACAGATCTGGGGAAGCGTAGCAAAACATTTCTGCAGCATTGAAGATCCCCAAGAACATAGTGGCCTCCATTGTTCTTAAATGGAAGAAGTTTGGAACCACCAAGACTCTTCTTAGAGCTGGCCGCCCGGCCAAACTGAGCAATCGGGGGAGAAGGGCCTTGGTCAGGAAGGTGACCAAGAACCTGATGGTCACTTGGACAGAACTCCAGAATTCTTCTGTGGAGATGGGAGAAACTTCCAAAAGGACAACAATCTATGCAGCACTCCACCAATCAGGCCTTTATGGTATAGTGGCCAGGTGGATTCCACTCCTCAGTAAAAGGCACATGACGGCCGGCTTGGAGTTTGCCAGAAGGCACCTAAAGACTCTCAGACCATGAGAAACAAGATTTGCTGGTCTGATAAAACCAAGACAGAACTCTTTGGCCTGAATGCCAAGCATCACATCTTGATGAAACCTGGCACCAACACGGTGGTGGCAGCATCATGCTGTGGGGAAGTTTTTTAGCGTTAGGAACTGGGAGACTATTCAAGATACAGGGAAAGATGAACGAAGCAAAGTACAGAGAGATCCTTGATGAAAACCTTCTCCAGAGCGCTCAGGACCTCAGACTGGGACGAAGGTTCACCTTCCAACAGGACAACAACCCTAAGCACACAGCCAAGACAACGCAGGCGTGGCTTTGGTACAAGTCTTTGAATGTCCTTGAGTGGCCCAGTCCGAGCCCAGACATGAAACCGATCTAACATCTCTGGAGAAACATGAAAATAGCTGTGCAGCAAAGCTCCCCATCCAACCTGACAGAGCTTGAGAGTATCTGCAGAGAATGATGGGAGAAACTCCCCAAATACAAGTGTGCCAAGCTTGTAGCATCATAGCCTTGAGTCTTCTTGGGTGTAATCGCTGCCAAAGGTTCTTCAACAAAGTACAGGGTCTGAATACTTATGTAAATTTCATATATACAAAAATAAATCTACATTTGCACACAAAACCCTCCCACTGTTTTTGCTTTGTCATTATGGGGTACTGTGTGTAGATTGAGAAAGTGTGTAGATTAATGAGAAGAAGAAAAAAACAACAATTTAATTAATTTTAGAAAAAGGCTGTAACGTCAAGAGGTCTGAATACTTTCCGAATGCACTGTACAGTCGTGGCCCAAAAGTTTTGAGAATGACACAAATATTAATTTACAAAGTTTGCTGCTTCAGGGTCTTTAGATATTTTTGTCAGATGTTACCATGGAATACTAAAGTATAATTACAAGCATTTGATAAGTGTCAAAGGCTTGTATTGACATGTACATGAAGTTGATGCAAATAGTCAATATTTGCATTGTTGACCCTTCTTTTTCAAGACCTCTGCAATCCGCCCTGGCATGCTGTCAATTAACTTCTGGGCCACATCCTGACTGATGGCAGCTCATTCATGCATAATCAATACTTGGAGTTTGTCAGAATTTGTGGGGTTTTGTTTGTCCACCCGCCTTTTGAGGATTGACCACAAGTTCTCAATGGGATTAAGGTCTGGGGAGTTTCCTGGCCATGGACCCAAAATATCAATGTTTTGTTCCCCGAGCCACTTAGTTATCACTTTTGCCTTATGGCAAGGTGCTCCATCATGCTGGAAAATGCATTGTTCGTCACCAAACTGTTCCTGGATGGTTGGGAGACGTTGCTCTCGAAGGATGTGTTGGTACCATTTCTTATTCATGGCTGTGTTCTTAGGCAAAATTGTGAGTGAGCCCACTCCCTTGGTTGAGAAGCAACCCCACACATGAATGGTCTCTGGATGCTTTACTGTTGGCATGACACAGGACTGATGTACAAGCTTTTTTCTGGATGCCCCAAACAATCGGAAAGGGGATTCATCAGAGAAAATTACTTTACCCCAGTCCTCAGCAGTCCAATCCCTGTACCCTTTGCAGAATATCAGTCTGTCCCTGATGTTTTTCCTGGAGAGAAGTGGCTTCTTTGCTGCCCTTCTTGACACCAGGCCATCCTCCAAAAGTCTTCGCCTCACTGTGCGTGCAGATGCACTCACACCTGCCTGCTGCCATTCCTGAGCAAGCTCTGTACTGGTGGTGCCCCGATCCCACAGCTGAATCAACTTTAGGAGACGGTACTGGCGCTTGCTGGACTTTCTTGGGTGCCCTGAAGCCTTCTTCACAACAAGTGAACCGCTCACCTTGAAGTTCTTGATGATCCAATAAATGGTTGAGTTAGGTGCAATCTTACTGGCAGCAATATCCTACCCTTTCTGTGCAAAGCAATGATGACGGCACATGTTTCCTTGCAGGTAACCATGGCTGACAGAGGAAGAACAATGATTCCAAGCACCACCCTCCTTTTGAAGCTTCCAGTCTGTTATTCGAACTCAATCAGCATGACAGAGTGATCTCCATCCTTGTCCTTGTCAACAATCACAACTGTGTTAACAAGAGAATCACTGACATGATGTCAGCTGCTCCTTTTGTGGCAGGGCTGAAATGCAGTGGAATTTTTTGGGGGGGATTCAGTTCATTTGCATGGCAAAGAGGGACTTTGCAATTAATTGCAATTCATCTGATCACTCTTCATGACATTCTAGAGTATATGTAAATTGCCATCATACAAACTGAGGCAGCAGACTTTGTGAAAATTAATATTGGTGTCATTCTCAAAACTTTGGCCACAACTGTATATACCTATCCAGGTGTATGCTGTATGAATGCCATAGCCATCAATTACGTCATCTATTGAACATGTTTAGTAGAGGCCTGTCTTGTCCTGCATACAACCCACTAGACCACACTTCCGTCCACATGATCATGTTTAGTGGAGACCTGTCTTGTCCTGCATACAACCCACCACACCACACCTCCGTCCACATGGGAGTCAGTAAGCGGTGGATGTGACGTGTAAAGAGGTAATGCTGGCACCAGCTGCTGTTGTAAAAGGCACCCAGAGTAAACACAGGTTGAAATAGTCCTACAGCTTGCCCCCAACAGGGGGTTAGGAAGAAGGGACGGCTAAAGACACAGGACATGCCCCCTCTCACCTTCAGCTCCCGAGACAGCACAGCAGACACGCCAGACTGTACACCTAGTCACCCTGTCTTGCATGTTCTCTTCCCCTGCCTCCATTACAGGGCTCACATAGGAGGCATGTTGGCCTGTCCCACCAGTCCCACACGGTCAGTCTGTATGCTCCCATTCCCTGTTACAGTAATACGTGTTTAACAGGAGGGTAGCAAGCATCTCAGTGTCAATGGAACTGTCAATGCTGTTGTTTGCTGTGGTATAACAACTGTAGATGAAAGTCTATAACCCCATAGGTAACAAACCACAAAACAGCAACAATACAAAACTGCATGCACATTAGCTAGTATGCATGAGATGCTGCAATCCTCTCTAAAAAATGTGCAATTGGCATTTCACATTCTGCTTTAGTGTCACTAGGTGTTTCAGAGAGTTGCAGCAGAGTAGATGTATATCCCCATCCTCATCTGCATGTCCCACAGCAGCAGGGGTGAGATGGCGTGGGCGTGAGGAATGGCAGAGATGTTTTACTATCACAGTGAATGAACAAGGAGGGCATGACTAATCCCTGTACCCAACTGACAGGATGTGATTTACAAAGTTTCTGTCTGGGGAGAGAGGGACGTCAATAGAGGCATAACATGACTGTTCCAAGGCCGCTCACCTCTCAGCACAGCCCCGGTAACGCTCTCAGCTAGCAAGGCTGTGGAACACACACAGGATGCCCATTCAGGATAACTGACCGCCTGGTAGCAAGAACAGCAGATGGTGCCTCTTTATGGCTAAGCTACGTTGGTGGATGAATAGGCCTACATCACAGGAGGCTGGTGGAACCTTAATTGGCGAGGACAGGCTCGTGATAATGGCTGGAGCGGAATGTAATCAAATACATGGTTTCACATGGATGCCATTCTATCGCTCCATTCATGACATTATGAGCCGTCCTCCCCTCAGCAGCCTCCTGTGGCCTACGTCAAGGACACTCACTTTAGGAGTCAGTTAGTTGTAGTGGGAACATGTGTCAAGGATAGAGACCTAGACAGTATGTGTGGATGAGTCAGCATGACTAAACCATAGATGAGCGGGAGGATGTGAAAATAACCCACCTCCAAGCTTCCGGCAGAAAGCAAGGATATGTTCATTGCTAATGGCAGAAATAACACGGCAAGACTACAGTACGGTAATATCCAGGTTTTTATACAGTCATACTGTTCTGTACCATACCGGGGTATACGGTATTACACAAGAGGAGCTATTTCTAAAAACAATTTAGGAAACAGAGATCTTGATCCAGGAGGGGATTGAATGTCTCTGCTGTAACCAAGAAGCTTGATCATCTAGCCACTTAGCAAACCAAATGCATAGCTGGAGCCCTGAGCTGGATATCATTTATTTGTCACATCTTAGACCCTCCTGGCTTGTCGCCATGCCATAGAATGGAGAATGAGCCTGTTGGTCAGTATTCAACAGGAACACTACACCGTGCTGCGAGACATACTTTCTGCTCCCCTGTTACGACACACAAACACACCCACCCCACCAAAGCAGCTGTGCGGGGTACTATAATACTAGTGGGAGACAGACGTGATACTGTAGTGACAGAGGAGGAAGGGGAGTTGAGCTCTATAGAGCCAGAACCAGGACAGAGAGAAAGGGCCACAGAGGAGGAAGGGGAGTTGAGCTCTGTAGTAACAGAACCAGGACAGAGAGAAAGGGCCACAGAGGAGGAAGGGGAGTTGAGCTCTGTAGAGCCAGAACCAGGACAGAGAGAAAGGGCCACAGAGGAGGAAGGGGAGTTGAGCTCTGTAGAGCCAGAACCAGGACAGAGAGAAAGGGCCACAGAGGAGGAAGGGGAGTTGAGCTCTGTAGTAACAGAACCAGGACAGAGAGAAAGGGCCACAGAGGAGGAAGGGGAGTTGAGCTCTGTAGTAACAGAACCAGGACAGAGAGAAAGGGCCACAGAGGAGGAAGGGGAGTTGAGCTGTATAGTAACAGAACCAGGACAGAAGCTTAGAGAGGGCCATATGCTAGCTCAGATTTCAAAAGGTGTTTGCGGAATATTCATAAAATAATAATTTCCATGGACAGTTGATACCAAGTCCCTCTTGTGATCAGCTGTGAGACTTACTTCAGAAAAACTTCATTGATATTTCATAGAGAAGAGTTCCACTCTATGCAGAAGGGATTTTTTGTCCTCTTGCATAATGACTGCAGCAATCTCTAGAATGAACACTGAATGAGGAACTCAGCTGATGGCTCCAGACCAGTTAAACCTTCACTTCCTGGTCCTCGTTTAATGTGTTTAATCTGCCAATTCATGACTAAACGAAAACTGACTGTCCCCAAGTTTTCGTCAAGCCATCCCTTTGTCAAGCCACCACAACGTCAAGCCACCACGACATCAAGCCACCACGACGTCAAGCCAGTGGATAATAACATAATTCAGAGTCACTACTTATATGGGCTTACATGGGCCTGATCCTCAGGTACAGTGGCTGAAGGGAAAGACAAACTCACTTCTTCTGCAGATCATGCAGGCTCTGCTCAGCCCTCTGTAGGCCATCCAGGTCCGTCATCATCTTCTTCATGTGGTCCTTAGAGTAGCGGTTCTGGATGTAGGCGAACCAGCAGCCTCCAATGCCGATCACTATGGACACCACCAGCATGAAGTCCTTCAGGTGGTTGTGTGTGTTCACTGGGGGGAGAGAAAAGTGTTAGGTTAAAGGTATACTTCAGGATTTTGGGAAAGAAGACCTTTATCTACTTCCTCTAGCGTTAGCGCAATGATCGGAAGTTTATGGTAACAGCTAGTATGCTAGCAGATACCATAGGCTTCCAGTCATTGCGCTAACGCTATTTAGCATTAGCTAGCAAAACTCTCTTTAAACCTCCTCCATACTGGATGCAAAGACATGAAAATAGTACATATTGTTTTTGGATTGTCCCTTCATCCAGCAAAACTCATTGGTGGTAAACTAATGACTTGAAAGTGTGTGAAACTCAATGAAACAAACTGAACTCAAGTCATGGTACTGTGGCGAGGTCTTTCCAAGAGAGATGTGCGGTAGTAGTTGGGTTGCGTTGAAGAGGCACCAGGCTAAAAGACCAAGGTAAAGACTATTTCAGTCTGCTAACAGGCGCTGATGAACGACACGTAGAAACAGAGACATGGGAGATTACATTTACATTAGAGGCGACGAATCTAAGCCCTGGCCCCGACAGCCTCGGTCTTGCCCTTTCTGTCCTCTGGGGGCGAGCGGTTCGGCCCGTGTAGAGAGGTGTGAATGTCCTCTGGGGGCGAGTGGTTCGGCCCGTGTAGAGAGGTGTGAATGTCCTCTGGGGGCGAGTGGTTCGGCCCGTGTAGAGAGGTGTGAATGTCCTCTGGGGGCGAGTGGTTCGGCCCGTGTAGAGAGGTGTGAATGTCTTCTGGGGGCGAGTGGTTCGGCCCGTGTAGAGAGGTGTGAATGTCCTCTGTCATAATGTTGCCATCTTAATGGATTCAGAACAGTCCCCTTCCTCACAGTCACTGCCAGCACGCCAAGCAGGCAGGCAGCGACTAACCCTCATGTAAAATCAGCCAAGAGGCCTTAGACGTGATCCATCCATCATCTTTAAAGCACAGAGAGACATGAGAACTACAAAGCCCATTCTCTTAAAGCTGTGAAGGTCGAGCCGTCGTAGGGCCTGGAACAGGACAAGATCTAAGCGAACACATAGCATGACCTCTTAGCAAGCACAGCACTTATGTCCTGGAGTGAAACAAAAGAGGAAGTGGAGTGTCAGCTAAAGCCTGGGCCTGGCATCTCTCTCTATACAGGCTCATAGAGGGCGTGCCAACTTACAAACAAGCTCTCTCGGCTGGCTGTTATTGACAAGGAACAAAAGACCTCCCTTCGCCTCACAGAAAAACAACCTCCACGTTGACACAAGGCTCCCTTTCATGTCACCGACATAGGTTATTGATGTAATGTAATGATGCATGGTAATGTGCTCATTAGGCCTGCAATGATCAAATCAAATGTTATTTGTCACATACACATGGTTAGCAGATGTTAATGCGAGTGTAGTGAAATGCTTGTGCTTCTAGTTCCGCCCTGCAGTAGTATCTAACAAGTAATCTAACAAATCCACAACAACTACCTTATACACACACAAGAGTAAAGGAATGAATACGAGTATGTACATACAAATATATGGATGAGCGATTGCTGAACGGAGTAGGCAAGATGCAGTAGATGGTATATAGTACAGTATATACATATAAGATGAGTAGTGTAGGATATGTAAACATTATATAAATGGCATCGTTTAAAGTGGCTAGTGATACATTTATTTCATCCAATTTTTATATATTAAAGTGGCTAGAGATTTGAGTCGATGGCCGAACGGCATAGGCAAGATTCAGTAGATGGTATAGAGTACAGTGTATACATTTGATATGAGTAATGTCGGATATGAAAACATTAAACAATTTTGTATATAAAGTGGCTAGTGATACATGTTACATCCAATTCCTATTATTTAAAGTGGCTAGAGATTTAAGTCAGTATGTTGACAGCAGCCACTCAATGTTAGTAGTGGCTGTTTAACAGTCTGATGGCCTTGAGATAGAAGCTGTTTTTCAGTCTCTCGGTCCCAGCTTTGATGCACCTGTACTGACCTCGCCTTCTGGATGATAGCGGGGTGAACAGGCAGTGGCTCGGGTGGTTGTTGTCCTTGATGATCTTTTTGGCCTTCCTGTGACATCGGGTGGTGTAGGTGTCCTGGAGGGCAGGTAGTTTACCCCCGGTGATGCGCTGTGCAGTCCTCAATACCCTCTGGAGAGCCTTACGGTTGTGGGCGAAGCAGTTGCCATACCAGGCGGTGATACAGCCCGACAGGATGCTCTTGATTGTGCATCTGTAGAAGTTTGTGAGTGAGGTTGAAGAGGCGCTGTTGCGCCTTCTTCACCACGCTGTCTGTGTGGGTGGACCATTTCAGTTTCTCCGTGATGTGTACGCCGAGGAACTTAAAACTTTCCACCTTCTCCACGACTGTCCCGTCGATGTGGATAGGGGGGTGCTCCCTCTCCTGAAGTCCACGATCATCTCCTTAGTTTTGTTGACGTTGAGTGAGAGGTTATTTTGCTGACACCACACTCCGAGGGCCCTCACCTCTCTGAGGGCCCCCAGGCCGTCTTGTCGTTGTTGGTAATCAAACCTACCACTGTAGTGTCGTCAGCAAACTTGATGATTGAGTTTGAGGCGTGTTTGGCCACGCAGTCATGGGTGAACAGGGAGTACAGGAGAGGGCTGAGAACACACCCTTGTGGGGCCCCAGTGTTGAGGATCAGCCGGGTGGAGATGTTGTTTCCTACCCTCAACACCTGGGGCCGGCCCGTCAGGAAGTCCAGGACCCAGTTGCACAGGGCTGCAGTAAGCAAATTGGATTGGGTCCAGGGTGTCTGGCAGGATGGAGGTGATATGATCCTTGACTAGTCTCTCAAAGCACTTCATGATGACGGAAGTGAGTGCTACGGGGCGATAGTCATTTAGCTCAGTTACCTTAACTTTCTTGGGAACAGGAACAATGGTGGCCCTCTTGAAGCATGTGGGAACAGCCGACTGGGATAAGGATTGATTGAATATGTCCGTAAGGGATGCCATCTGGGCCAGCAGCCTTGCGAGGGTTAACACATTTAAATGTTTTACTCACGTTGGCTGCGGTGAAGGTGAGCCCGCAGGTTTTGGTAGCGGGCCATGTCGGTGGCACTGTATTGTCCTCAAAGCGAGCAAAGAAGTTGATTAGTTTGTCTGGGAGCAGGACGTCGTGGTCTGCGACGGGGCTGATTTTCTTTTTTTAGTCCGTGATTGACTGTAGACCCTGCCACATTCCTCTTGTGTCTGAGCCGTTGAATTGTGACTCTACTTTGTCTCTATATTGACGCTTAGCTTGTTTGATTGCCTTGTGGAGGGAATAGCTACACTGTTTGTATTCAGTCCTGTTTCCGGTCGCCTTAGCCTGGTTAAAAGCAGTGGTTCGCGCTTTCAGTTTTGCACGAATGCTGCCATCAATCCACGGTTTCTGGTTGGGGAAGGTTTAATTAGTTGCCGGATAGTGAAGAACATTTATGACTAGACTGGTGTCAGACCAATTTCAGCGTCTTCGCTATCAATTTGTCTTGGATCTGCAGCATTAGAATCCAACTCTTCATCATGGAAGACCAGACACTGCAGAGAAATATCTGATCCCTATGGACATCCTCAACTAAATAATGTACATCTCCTGTTGCTATAGTTCAATTACTGGTGGTTGAATACAACCAGTTCAACACATAAACACATACAGGTAACTGACAAAATAAAACAGGTACCTGCCAGAATAAAACGGGTAACTGCCAGAATAAAACAGGTAACTGCCAGAATAAAACGGGTAACTGCCAGAATAAAGGAAACCCTTCAGTAAATGAGGGATACAAAGTATATTGAAAGCAGGTAATTCCACACAGGTGTGGGTCATGTATAAAAATGCCCAGTTCCCATTATTTTGGCTACTATGGCTAGAAGAGATCTCAGTAACTTTGAAAGACTGGTCTCATTAAGGTGTGTGTGTGTGTCAGTCACCAGATCTCAACCCAATTGAACACTTGTGGGAGATTCTGGAGCAGCGCCTGAGACAGAGTTTTCCACCACCATCAACAACAAAACAATGGAATTTTGGGCAGATACCAGTAGGTCTTTTCCTCTAGCTATTTTATTAGCTTTTTCTTTCTCTGAAAACACATTGCTGATTAACGTTGGCTAGAAAGTCCAAAGTGACATGTCTAACTGTCCATTAGACTGGGAATGACGTGGCTCAAATCGGTCTTTCTCGGTTCTCCTTCAGGTGAACAGTCCAGTTGCATGTAATAAGTCGTATACAGGGCTGTGGAATGGGTCCACTTTGATAAATGCGTCAGCCATTAAGACAAGACAAGGAGAAGTGTTGATGGGGCCCATTGTGAAATGTGTCTTAAAATGCTGCTGCTGTGCACAGACAGTCTGTGTGACTATCAGCAGGACCTGAGGCTTTAGGCTCGGGCTGTCGTCTCCAGACGACCCCCTCTCTTGCTCCAGCTGAGACTCGTCACAAAACACACACAATGATACATGCCAGACACAGACCCCTAACTGTCCCTTATCCTGTTGCAACCTTCCTATAAAACAACCCAAATTCTCCCCCCCGACTCTTCATCCCCCCTGCCTCTTTCCCCTAACACCCCCACCTCTTCTCTCCCCCCGGACTCTTCATCCCCCCTGCCTCTTTCCCCTAACACCCCCACCTCTTCTCTCCCCCCGGACTCTTTCTTCCCCCTCTCTGCACAGTGTCCTCTTCTTTCTCTAGTATGGAGAGCAGAGCAGACAGAACTTCAAGGCCAGAGGAAGGCCAAGGGAACATTCATATTCTGGTTTCCTTACATAATCTGACCAGGGATTATTGTTCTACACACAAAAATATAAATGTATTAGATTATTCACAGACCTGAAAGGTGGTCTCCTGATGTGGTAAGCATTGTTGTAGAGTTAGAAAAACAACAACATTGGATGTTCAATTTTTTTTAAGTATGAATTTGAGAGTAAAAACCAGAAGAAAAAACTGGGGAAAAATTGTTTTTGCCTGATTCAGTTTTGTATAACTAACCATGTGGGGACACACATTTCAGTCCCATTCAACATCTTATTTTCCCTAATTGTTGTTTGTTTACTATTGTTATGAAGACCTCTGGTCCCCACAAGTATAGTGAAACACACGTGCACACACACACTGCAGCCCCAGAATGTGAGACGTCAGGTTCTCCTTCCCTCCCCAGGGTTAACCCACTGGTACGATTCCCATGGAAACACCTCGTCTGGTGGTGACATGACATCAGCCTCTTCTCCCAAGCCCCAGGGCCAGTCTGACAGGGTATGACCAGTCTGACCAACAGAATGCATTACATTTCCTGTAGAAAAACAAGAGGCAGCAGCAGCCTCTGGGGACTAGAGTCATGCAACAATAGGCTGAAGTATGTCACTGTGAGATAGCTGTCAAGAACCTACTGCTGCATTTTTCCTGCGTAACCAGGCCCGGGGTTGCTGTGGGAACGACTGATCATGCGCCACATAACTACAACGGACATGTTCTGTTTCCTATCTTGTCTAACGGCTTTCACACAGTGCAGGTGCTTTTAACTCCAGAACTGGTAGGACTTAGAGCCAGGTTGGGACATGCACCTCGTCAATGAAAGCGCGCACCAGCAAGAGACCGTTGTTTGGTTAGCGATGTTTCTGTAGCGCTCATGTGATTGCAGAGTTGGCAAAACAAATGGCCACTGGATTGAGGAAAATAATCGTTATTTCATTCTGCCAGGTAGGTATAGGCTACGTTGTAGTTAACATTTAATTGAGAAGGTTTTTGGGAAAGCCTTTCCATCTACCAGAAGATAGTTATCATTAGCAGCATCGCTAATAGCTACACAAAGTAGACGTACACACAAACAGGGGAATTCCTGTGCCGTTTCAAAAAGTTTGAGAAAATATCTAATCACTGATGCATTTTGTCTTATGATTATCTTGGGCAAATGTATTTTCTAATAAGTTCAATACATTTAGTTGATTTCCTACTAAGTTCAATACATTTAATATTGAATTCCATTTTAATGTGTGGATTCAATGATTTTGTCCACAATAGCGATTTTATAGGGTCCTAGAGGTGTGGTGTGTTTGTCTCAGTGCGCCAGAGGTGTGATTTTATAGGGTCCTAGAGGTGTGGTGTGTTTGTCTCAGTGCGCCAGAGGTTGATTTTATAGGGTCCTAGAGGTGTGGTGTGTTTGTCTCAGTGCGCCAGAGGTGTGATTTTATAGGGTCCTAAAGGTATGGTGTGTTTGTCTCAGTGCGCCAGAGGTGTGTGCCTAGAATACAGAGTAGCATGAGCATCAACTCACTTCCTCTTTAATAGTACTGCTCTCTCTCTGCTGAGGCTGAAACAGGCTGGCTTTTGGTACGGCACACAGAGCACCACAGAATAGCCTTTCTAAAGAGAGGCTTCACTTACTTTAGGGGAAAGCATTGGTGGTTTCTGGCCTCAGAGAAACCCTGGTGATACTATTTATCAGAGGACAATGTAGCGGAATTTAAATAGACCATACTGATTCACTGTATTTCTGTGCTGCAGCAAGAAGGCTGACTGCAGGTAGTCCAAATGATTAACTAAAACATATAGGGGGAGGAGCTTATTTCTTATTTTTGTTCTACCTTATGTTATTTTTAGTATTACATTGTTCTTGGTTACTGCATTGTTGGGTTTATAGCTTGCAACAATGCCATTTAACTTGCATGTAACTTTGAAACTAGATAAGAACAAGCAGATGGGAACAGATTTTCCAGCACTGCCAAGCTGCTGCTTGAGACTAATGAACACATTTTGGAGTTGTTTTTTTACCAACTGTCTCCCTTTGGTGAGACAAACAGAGCAGACACTGTTCTTCCTCTTATAATTACATTCACAAACAGTCGCTTCCGTATCCAACAGAAATCCTACTTTATCGGTCTGGGTGAAAGATAAACACACTACTAACACTAATAGGTAATGTAATGTAATTGTAAAAAAAAAAAAAAAGTAATCCACTTACTGAGTGGGGCTCCGAACAGCACAGTGTCCAAGGCCTTTAGCTGCAGCTTCTGAACATGGCTGCGATCCAGCATCTTCAGAATGGATACTGTCAGAGTGGCGTTCTTCACAGCCAGCCTGAAGGAAACAGACAGATCGATTGAGACTCTACAGTGCAGTTAAAGGAAGATTGGGGAAGAGAGAGAGAGCGAGAATAGGAGGGTTGGTAGGAAGGACCCTAAGGGTTAACTTACCTGGGCATGATAGTGCCGTTGAAGTGCATCTTGCGGAAGGCGTCCACATACTGCGGCAGCTCCACGTAGGTGAGCCACAACACCACATTGTCCACTGTCCAATTGTACACTGCAATACACAAACACGATATTACCACACTATCCTTGCTTCTCAACTCTCTCTAAAGACGGCTTCAGCCTCAGTAATCTCCATCACTGGTTAAATGCCAACGTTGAGCCAATGCCGACCCACACAGAGAGAGAGAACATTTGACTCTGCTTTATAATTTATGAGCGTCGCCGTGAGACGAGTGTATCCATAATCCCTTAGAGGTATCCTCTATCATAACACACTTAAATGTAGCTACACACGTTGGCCATCTCTCAATAAAAGCCAGAGGAAGGGAGACGGGACTGGCAGGGAGTCAGCAGCAGTGAGGTTTGGTGTGGGCTCAGGCTGACTAGCTAGCTGGGTTAATGTGCTGCTGCAGTTTCCTGGCTCCAAACCTCCGCTCCGAGCCCCCACCTGACAGGAAGCTGCAATGCAGAGACTCTGACACAACCAGAGAGGGAAGGGGGGGTGAAAGAGATTTGGAGAGATGGGGGAAAGAAGAGAGGTAGCGAGAGGGAAGGGTAGAATGAGAGAGACAGATGAAGAGAGGGAGGAAGGAGAGGTAGGGACAAAGTACAGAAAAGAAGAGTGGTAGGTGTGAAAAGCCATGAGCGGTATATGATAACGTGACAGTGAGTGTTTTGCCAGCAGGTCAAGGAGAGGGAGGTGTAGATGGTACGTCAGTGTGGATGGTTGTTATCTGTGTGTGTGGATGTTCTGATGACATGTACACTGATCACCCTGCCAGGATGCTTGAGCTGCTAAGTGGTCTGCACTTCACTTGACAATGAGGACATACCAACTGATACGTTTGACTACTCTGGCTGGGCAGCCTAAGTGCAGAGACTGAGAAAATACTCTCCCTTACCTATACAGTAACCAGACAGAAAATCGAAGCTTTCAATCCAAATCTAATTAATGATGATAAAAATGTAAAAACATTGCAGTACTTTAAAACAGACAGTACAAAGCACAGGGAAGCTCAGAACAGCAGGGAAGGGTTCTGATACACAGTACCAGTCAAAAGTTTGGACACACCTACTCATTCAAGAGTTTCTTTATTTTTACTATTTTCTACATTGCAGAATAATAGTGAAGACATCAACACTATGAAATAACACATATGGAATCCTGTAGTAACCAAAAGTGTTTAATCAAAATATATTTGAGATTCCTCAAAGTAGCCACCCTTTGCCTTGATGACAGCTTTGCACACTCGTAGCATTCTCTCAACCAACTTCACCTGGAATGCTTTTCCAACAGTCTTGAAGGAGTCCCCACATATGCTGAGCATTTGTTAGCTGCTTTTCCTTCACTCTGCTGCCCAACATCTCAATTGGGTTGAGGTCAGGTGATTGTGGAGGCCAGGTCATCTGATGTAGCACTCCATCACTCTCCTTGGTCAAACAGCCCTTACACAGCCTGGAGGTGTGTTGGGTCATTGTCCTGTTGAAAAACAAATGATAGTCCCACTAAGTGCAATCCAGAAGTGATGACGTATCGCTGCAGAATGCTGTGGTAGCCATGCTGGTTAAGTGTGCTTTGAATTCTAAATAAATCAGACAGTGTCACCAGCAAAGTGACCCCACACCTCCTCCTCCATGCTTCACGGTGGGAACCACACATGCAGAGATCATCCGTTCACCTAATCTGCGTCTTACAAAGACAGAAATCTTAAATTTGGACTCATCAGACCAAAATGACAGATTTCCACCGGTCTAATGTCCATTGCTCATGTTTCATGGCCCAAGCAAGTCTCTTCTTATTATTAGTGTCCTTTAGTAGTGGTTTCTTTGTAGCAATTTGACCATGAAGGCCTGATCCACGTAGTCTCCTCTGAACAGTTGATGTTGAGATGTGCCTGTTACTTGAACTCTGTGACGCATTTATTTGGGCTGGTAACTCCAATGAACTTATCCTCTGCAGTAGATGTAACTGGGTCTTCCTTTCCTGTGGCGGGCCTCATGAGAGCCAGATTCATCCTTGCGCTTGATGGTTTTTGTGACTGCACTTGAAGAAACTTGACTGACCTTCATGTCTTAAAGTAATGATGGGACTGTTGTTTTTATTTGAGCTGTTCTTGCCATAATATGGAACTGTACCAAACAGGGTTATCTTCTGTATACCACACCTACCTTGTCACAACTGATCACCAACTGACACGCATTCAGAAGGAAAGAAATTCCACAAATACAATTTTAACAAGGCACACCTGTTAATTGAAATGCATTCCAGGTGACTACCTCATGAAGCTGGTTGAGAGAATGCCAAAAGTGTGCAAAGCTGTGATCAAGTGAAAGGGTGAATACTTTGAAGAATCTCAAATATAAATATATTTGAGATTTGTTTAACACTTTTTTGGTTACATTACTCCATATGTGTTATTTCATAGTTTTGATGTCTTCACTATTATTCTACAATGTTGAAAATAGTAAAAAATGAAGAAGAACTCTGAAATTAGTAGGTGTGTCCAAACTTTTGACTGGTACTGTAGCTAACATGGTGTCAGTCAGCAGTGAGACCTCAAACAAGGAGGGATGGACGGAGAGCGCAGCGCTCTCAGAGGAGAACACAGAACACAGTGTACTGAATGAGATTTATCGTCTGAGACTCTCTTATATGCACACAGATGCACTAAGTGGCTTGTTTGTACTGCTAGCCTGTAGAGAGCAGAGACAGAGCGGGAGGCTGTTAGTTACAGTGGAGTTCCAGCACCTTCAGAACCCTTCCAGGTATTCCACAAGTCTTCCACACTGATGAACTGGTCGTCTCCGTGGAAACTGTTGTGCTTGGCTTTGGGATCGTGGTAGTTCAGGTCCTCCCTCAGGAACTGGAGGTCGCCAGGGTCAAATGGGGGGAGACAGAAGGGAAGACAGAGAGCAGGGAATAGAGAGAGTGGGGGAGAGAGAGAAGGGAAGACAGAGAGCGGGGAATAGAGAGAGTGGGGAATAGAGAGAAGGGAAGACAGAGAGCGGGGAATAGAGAGAGTGGGGGAGAGAGAGAAGTGAAGAAAGAACAGGGGAGGTATCAATCAAATCAGCCAAAAGGATTATGTGGCCTGTCACTTATAGATGATGGAATCAAACTGTTACATCACGGCTGAGGTAGACCTAGGAGACTGCAAAGTGTCAGCTATACCAGGGAAGGATAAAAAGATCTCTGTACGGCGTGCTCAGAGAACAACCAACAAAGAGGCATGCCCTGAGCCTTCCCAAGCCTGCAGAGTCAGACAGCTAAGCCTACTGCTGCAGACCGGGATCACTTCACTGTGTGCACCCAGCCTTGTTACTGTAATACAGTGTGCAGAAGAGAGGAGCCTAGCATTAATGGAACAGACAGGAACACCACACACTCTGAGGAGGGGCTAGAAAACACATGGCTTTGTACGACAATGACAATTAAGACCTAGACATTGTCTTACCAAGTGAATGTCAATAAAGATCTATACGTGTGAGCATTTACATGTGTAATATTTTACACTGAAGCTCTATTGGCCTGAGAACCTGTGATGGAAAGCACAAACCTATAACTCCATTTCTAACAGCAATAGATCACTGAGGAACACAAACAGGAAATCAGGTGTTCTCTTTCTACTCTAAACACTCACCAATCTTTCAATCTAATGAGCCTACTGTAAGTAATATCAGACACATTAAGTGTCTCCAGTTCTCTTGAGCAACAACATAGAAGCACAGCAACAGGGCTTAGCTGACATTATGTTCCATCCATCTCTAGCCAGCCCCCATGCTGTTATCACTGGGTGGAAGAAGCTTGGCTGCTGTACGACACACACGCCCCCACAAAGAACATCTCAAAGAACATGGGCGCAGGACAAGCCATGATGATGATTTTCCTTCTTCAGAGCTTAGTGTGGGTGGTTTTCACTACAGGGCGGACACTCACAAGCAGGCAATAAATCATACCGTTTCTTTGACAATGTAGCCAAATAGCTGATGTTTTAAAGAATCCTGGTCCGGTGTTCAACGTGTGTTTTTTAGCTGCAACATGCTGTATTATTGAACCTTTATTTAACTAGGCAAGTCAGTCAGTTAAGAACAAATTCTTATTTACAATGACGGCCTACACCGGCCAAACCCGGACGATGCTGGGCCAATTGGACTCCCAATCACGGCCGGTTGTGATACAGCCTGGAATCGAACCAGGGTGTCTGTAGTAACGCCTCAAGCACTGAGATGCAGTGCCTTAGACCGCTGCGCCACTTTAAATGTATGTAGTTCTGTCCTTGAGCTGTTCTTGTCTATTAATGTTCTGTATAATACCATGTTTCATGTCGACTCCAAGAAGAGTAGCTGCTGATTTTGCAACAGCTAACGGAGATCCTAATAAAATACAAAAAAATTATGAAACATGATCATAAAAACCATTTCTTTCTCTAAGAAGTTCCCAGGAATCAGAGCTGCTTTGGTCCAAGCACTCTACACGTCTTGTTCAGCTTTTCTCAGTGTTGGCTCTGAGCCAGGACTGACACCGGAGATGTGCTTAATTCACAGGCTGGTTGCTTCAGGGATGTCTTCAAAACCTTCAGGGATGTCTTCAAAACCTTCTCCAAAACTGCTCAGCCCCTGCAGAAGAAGCTGCAGAGGAAGAGAGCTCTAGCCCAGACCGGAGCCTCCTGAGGTGGGCCTCTCTTCTCCCAGCCTGGTCGTGGCTGACCTATAGGCCTCTCCTCTCCAGTAGTGTAAAGAACTTAAGTACTACTTAAGGTATCTGTACTTTACTATTTATACTGTTACTTCACTACATTTCTAAACATAATGTACTTTTTACCCTTAAAATTTTCCCTGACCCCAAACATTTTTGAATGCTAAACAGGACAGGAAAATGGTTGAATTCACACTTATCAAGGGAACATCCCTGGTCTGCTGCTGATCTGGTGGACTCACTAAACACATGCTTTGTTTGTAAATTATGTCTGAGTGTTGGAGTGTGGGCCTGGCTATCCGTAGATATATTTTAAAAAAATACAAAATAATAAATTGTGCCATTGGGTTTGCTTAATAAGGAATTTGAAACTATTTATACTTTTACTTTTGATACTTATATTCTTTTATTTATTTATTTTTTACTTCAGTTTATTTTAGTAAATACTTTAAAACACTCATTTTTCTTAAACCTGCATTCAAATCAATCAATCAAATGTATTTATAAAGCCCTTCTTACATCAGCTGATGTCACAGAGTGCTGTACAGAAACTCAGCCTAAAACCCCAAATAGCAAGCCACGCAGGTGTAAAAGCACGGTGGTTAGGAAAAACTCCCCAAAAAGGCCAAAACATAAGAAGAAAACTAGAGAGGAACCAGGCTGTGAGGAGTGGCCAGTCCTCTACTGGCTGTGCAGGGTTGGTTAAGGGCTTGGTAAGCATTTCACTGCCCTACGGGCCTCTCCTCTCCCAGCCTGGTCGTGGCTGCCCTACGGGCCTCTCCTCTCCCAGCCTGGTCGTGGCTGCCCTACGGGCCTCTCCTCTCCCAGCCTGGTCGTGGCTGCCCTACGGGCCTCTCCTCTCCCAGCCTGGTCGTGGCTGCCCTACGGGCCTCTCCTCTCCCAGCCTGGTCGTGGCTGCCCTACGGGCCTCTCCTCTCTCAGCCTGGTCATAGCTGGTCGAGACAAGCCTGCTACGGGGAGGGGAGGTGAGGGCAGGCCACACAGGTGTCATTTTTGCAGCCCTGACTTCTCTCTGACTGAAGGAATGCCTGGACTGGCCTGGCCATGCTGTGCTACCTGTGGCTGCCTTACCAAGCTCTCCCAGTCCCAAAGGAGGCCCGGGACACTGGTTACACAGCAGAGAGGAGGGGACAAGTCCCAACACTCCCAGGTGTAGACCTTACTGTGAAATGGTTACTTACAAGGCCTTAACTAACAATGCAGTTAAGAAGAAAAAGAGTAACAATAAAATAACAATAACAAGGCTATATACAGGGGCTACCGGTACCAGGTCAATAGGCGGAGGTACAGGTTAGTCAAGGTAATTGAAGTAATATGTACATGTATGTAGGGGTAAAGTGACTATGCATAGCTAATAAACAGTGAGTAGTAGGTAGTAGCGGGGGATTATTATGCAAATAATCTGGGTGGCATTTGATTTACTGTTCAGCAGTCTTATGGCTTGGAGGTAGAAGCTGTTAAAAAGCCTTTTGCACCTAGACTTGACGCTCAGGTACTGCATGCCGTAAGTTAGCAGAGAAGACAGTCTATGACTAGAGTGGCTGTAGTCTTTTTAGCACCTTGGATGGCAGGAAGCATAGCCCCAGTGATGTACTCTGTAGGGCCTTGTGGTCGGAGGCTGAGCAGTTGACATACCAGGCGGTGATGCAACCAGTCAGGATGCTCTCGATCATGCAGCTGTAGAACCTTTTGAGGACTTGAGGACCCATGCCAAATCTTTTCAGTCTCCTGAGGGGAATAGGCATTGTCGTGGCCTCTTCACGACTGTCTTGGTGTGTTTGGACCATGATAGTTTGTCGGTGACGTGGACACCAAAGAACTTGAAGCTCTCAACCTGCTCCACTACAGCCCCGTCGATTTGAATGGGAGTATGCTCGGCCCCCCTTTTCCTGTAGTCCACAATCATCTCCTTAGTCTTGGTTACGTTGAGGAAGATGTTGTCCTGGCACCACTGCCAGGTCTCTGACCTCCTCCCTATAGGCCGTCTCATCGTTGTCGGTGATCAGGCCTACCATTGTTGTGTTGTCGGAAAACTTAATGATGGTGTTGGAGTCGTGCTTGGCCACACAGTCATGGGTGAACAGGGAGTACAGGAAGGGAATAAGCATGCACCCTTGAGAGGCCCCCGTGTTGAGGTTCAGCGTGGCAGATGTGTTGTTGCTTACCCTTACCACCTGGGGGCGGCCAGTCAGGAAGTCCAGGATCCAGTTGCAGGAGGTGTTTAGTCCAAGGGTCCTTAGCTTAGTGATGAGCTTTGAGGGTACTATGGTGTTGAACGCTGAGCTGTAGTCAATGGACAGCATTCTCATGCAGGTGTTCTTTTTGTCCAGGTGGGAAAAGGCAGTGTGGAGGGCAATGGAGATTGTGTCATTTGTGGATCTGTTGGGGCAGTACGCGAATTGGAGTGGGTCTTGGGTTTCTGGGATGATGGTGTTGATGTAAGCCATGACCAGTCTTTTAAAGCACATGAGTGCTACGGGTCAGTAGTCATTTAGGCAGGTTACCTTGGAGTTCTTGGGCACAGTGACTATGGTGGTCTGCTTGAAATATGTAGGTATTACAGACACGGTCATGGACAGGTTGAAAATGTCAGTGAAGACACTTGCCAGTTGGTTAGCGCATGCTCCGAGTACAAAGTCAAAGTCACCATTATTAGTCAGTTGTACAACCGAATGCCTTCAACCGAAATGTGTCTTCCGCATTTAACCCAACACCTCTGAATCAGAGAGGTGCGGGGGGGGCTGCCTTAATCGACATCCACGTCTTCGGCGCCCGGGGAACAGTGGGTTAACTGCCTTGTTCAGGGGCAGAACGACAGTTTTTTTTTTTTTCCTTGTCAGTTCGAGGATTCCGAACTTTCGAACAAGTCCAACGCTCTAACCACTAGGCTACCTGCCGCCCTGCGGCCTTGTGAAAGTTGACTTGTTTAACTTCTCAAGGAGCAGCAGCAGAGGTGACTGTTTTGGAGAGCCTGGCGTGCCCAAAGTAAAATGCCTCCCATTTAGGCCCAGAAAATGGGATATGCATATATTTAGTACCATTGGATAGGAAACACTCTGAATTTTCCAAAACTGTTAACCATTTGTCTGTGAGTCAATCACGCATATAGCAGGCAAAACCCTGAGGAATCTCTGTCCTGGAAAAAGGGATTTTGACACATTGCTCATTTTGGAACCCCTCCCTATTGAAAATGACCATATATAGGCATATGAATGCAGTACACGTCGCTTCCTTATGATGTCATCAACCACGAGACGGTGTTTTCCTCCATTTTGGATGAATTTAGACCATTGAAAAACAGCATGCCATGAGGACCCCACGTTCTGAAAACATTGTTCACATTGCGCGTGCACGAGAAGTCACGCCGTGTCTTATTTATCGTCTTTAGCGTTCAGTTTATATTCCGGCTGATTTATAATAGTAAATATACGTAAAAGTGTTCCTAAGGATACATTTAAAACAATGTTTGATTGTTTTTGGACAAGTTTATAGGTATAATTTGAACGAGTTGGCGCCGCGTTTCAATGGAGTAGTGGAAGCTGTAGTTTCTGATTATAACGCCACAACCAAATGGAGGATTTATGGATAAAAGACGTTACTTTTTCTAACAAAAGAACCATGGATTGTCTTCGTTGGACACTTAGGATGACTTCCGCAGAAGTTCTTCAACAGGTAATTGATTTGTTTTCGCTGTGAAATGTGTTATGTGTGTGCCATGATGGCTAATCGATACATGGCTATTGGAGCCTACCAGACGGGTTAAATGACTTCTATGCTCGCTTCGAGGCAAGCAACACTGAAGCATGCATGAGAGCACCAGCTGTTCCGGATGACTGTTTAATCACACTATCCGTAGTAAGACCTTTAACCAGTCAGGGATTGCTGGGTCGCTAGCGGGCTCGTCCCGACACTACCAGCGAAAATCTAAAGCGCCAAATTCAAAATCCCAAAATGGAATTATTAAACATCCTCAAACAAATGAATGTGCTGCTTTCGACGTAAAGCCTTTTTGAAATCTGACAACGCTGTGATATTGCCAAGAAACAGAGCTTTTGATGAGTATGGAACACTTGTATATTGCTGGATGTTTAATAATTCCATTTTGGGATTTTGAATTTGGCGCTTTATATTTTCGCTGGTAGTGTCGGGACGAGCCCGCTAGCGACCCAGCAATCCCTGACTGGTTAAAGGTCTTACTACGGATAGTGTGATTAAACAGTCATCCGGAACAGCTGGTGCTCTCATGCATGCTTCAGTGTTGCTTGCCTCGAAGCGAGCATAGAAGTCATTTAACCCGTCTGGTAGGCTCGGGTCACTGGGCAGCACGCGGCTGGGCTTCCCTTTGTAGTCCGTAATAGTTTGCAAGCCCTGCCAAATCCGACGAGCGTCAGAGCCGGTGTAGTAGGATTCAATCTTAGTCCTGAATTGACGGTTTGCCTGTTTGATGGTTTGCAGGGCAGAGCAGGATTTCTTATAAGCGTCCGGGTTAGAGTCCCGCTCCTTGAAAGCACCAGCTTTACCCTTTAGCTCATTGCAGATGTTGCCTGTAATCCATGGCTTCTGGTTTGGGTACGTACAGTCACTGTGGGGACGACATCATCAATGTACTTATTGATAAAGCCAGTGACTGATGTGGTATTACTCCTCAATACAAATCGGATGAATACTGGAACATATCCAGTCTATGCTAGCAAAACAGTCCTGTAGCTTAGCATTTGCGTCATCTGACCACTTCCATATTGAGCGACTCACTGCTACTTCCTGCTTTAGCGTTTGCTTGTAAGTAGGAATCAGGATAGAATTATGGTCCCTCTGGTTGCACGTGACATGCTGGTAGAAATGAGGTAAAACAGATGTAAGTTTCCCTGCATTACAGTCCCCGGACACTAGGAGCACCGCCTCTGGATGAGCATTTTCTATTTTGCTTTTGGCCTTATACAGCTCGTTAAATGCGGTCTTAGTGCCAGCATCGGTTTCTGGTGGTAAATAGACAGCTATGAAAAATAGATGAAAACTCTCTTGGTAAATAGTGTGGCCTACAGCTTATCAAGAGATACTCAGGTGAGCAAAACCTTGAGACTTCCATAATATTAGATTTCGCGCACCAGCTGTTATTGACAGACACAGACCACCACCCATGTCTTACCAGAGGCAGCTTTTCGGTCTTGCCGAAAATGTTGACGTTCAGCCACGACAGTTTTTAAATGTCCTGTTGGTAGGATAGACTTGAACGGAGCTCATCCAGTTCATTCTCCAATGACTGCACGTTGGCCAATAGGATGGATGGTAGAGGAGGGTTATTCACTCGCCGATGAATTCTCAAAAGGCACCCGGACCTGTATCAGCGTCTCTTCTTCATGCCAATTACGGGAATTTGGGCCTGGTCCGGTATCAGCAGTAAATCCTTCATGTCCAACTGGTTAAAGAAAAAAATCGGTCTAGTTCGAGGTGAGTAATCGCTGTTCTGCTATCCAGAAGCTATTTTCTGTCATAAGAGACAGTGGCAGAAACATTATGTACAAAATAAGTTATAAACAACGTGCAAAATACACACAAAATAGAACAATTGGTTAGGAGCCTCTAAAACACGAGCCAACTCCTCCAGCGCATAGTAAAAACCAGCAGGGTTTCTACTCAGTGAACTCAAGCACAGCACTACAACATGAGAAGCAGGAGGAGCACAAATCCACCACTTACTTCAATAGCCAAGTAAAAGCCATTACCGAGCAGCCATTAACTAATCTCATTATCTGTGGCCATCTTGGGAAGGAATCCCTGCTGGTGGATGATAGGGGATTAGAGTACTGATATGTTCAGGCCACTTTTCTGTGACTCACATAGACAAGTTTGACTGGTGCCATGCAGCAAAGTAGCTACATCCTCTCCAAAACATCACACTATGAAAACTGAAACCATCTGTAATCTATCAAATGCTATTGAAATGTAATGAAGTAGGGAACCTGGTGGTACTACACACACAGTCCTCCTCTGACATGCCCACATTGTGTAGGGAACCTGGTGGTACTACACACACAGTCCTCCTCTGACACGCCCACATTGTGTAGGGAACCTGGTGGTACTACACACACAGTCCTTCTCTGACACGCCCACATTGTGTAGGGAACCTGGTGGTACTACACACACAGTCCTCCTCTGACACGCCCACATTGTGTAGGGAACCTGGTGGTACTACCAACCCAGTCCTTTTCGGACACGCCCACATTGTGTAGGGAACCTGGTGGTACTACCAACCCAGTCCTTTTCGGACACGCCCACATTGTGTAGGGAACCTGGTGGTGCTACTCACCCAGTCCTTCTCTGACACGCCCACATTGTGTAGGGAACCTGGTGGTGCTACTCACCCAGTCCTTCTCTGACACGCCCACATTGTGTAGGGAACCTGGTGGTGCTACTCACCCAGTCCTTCTCTGACACGCCCACATTGTGTAGGGAACCTGGTGGTGCTACTCACCCAGTCCTTCTCTGACACGCCCACATTGTGTAGGGAACCTGGTGGTACTACTCACCCAGTCCTTCTCTGACACGCCCACATTGTGTAGGGAACCTGGTGGTACTACTCACCCAGTCCTTCTCTGACACGCCCACATTGTGTAGGGAACCTGGTGGTACTACTCACCCCGTCCGTCTCTGACACGTCCACATTGCCATTAGCATCGTCATCCATCTGCTTGTGGATACTGCGGATGGCCTCAAAGCTGAGGATGGTATTTTCATCGTGGCACCGAGGCTCGTCGATGCGACAGAGTTCTGAGGGAGAAAAGACAAGTTTAACTTGAGTCAAAGCTCGCATTTAAGTATGAAGTGCCAGCAGTTGTACAGGGCTCCCAACAATACCTGAACTTGGGCGGTAAATCATATATTTGTATACCGGTATAATTTGTTATAGTTTGGGTCACCCTAAAGCTACGCCACTGCTTGTAACTATAAGTTCAACTATCCAAGATGTGCCAAATAAATTATTTCTAACTCCGAGATCCAGCTAACGTTTGGTTTGCTAACGTGTTAGCAAAGTGGCTAGCTAAGTGGCTAGCTAAGTGGCTAGCTAAGTGGCTAGCTAAGTGGCTAGCTAAGTGGCTAGCTAAGTGGCTAGCTAAGTGGCTAGCTAAGTGGCTAGCTAAGTGGCTAGAGCAGAGACAATCTCCTCCTGGAACAAGATCCCTGCTGCCAAAAAAATTTTGTGTGTCAAAATAATAATATATATATATTTTTGGGTTTGGAAATAAATAGCGCCCTTTGCATGCACTGCCAGTAATACCCCGGTATGGTACGGGAACGTTTTGAAGGTATGAACATCTGGATACCTCCCAACTAGCATAGGGCTGTCCACAACTAAAAACAATCTTGGTTGACCGAGAGTAGTTTGTTCTTTTGACAAATCAATTGGTCTACATTTTTTAAACTTGTATTTTCCCCAAATATAGACACGCCCTATGTTTGAATAAAATTAACTATATGTAGGCTACTGAGCTTGTCTGATGCTTTATGCACTATGATTCAAAATGAAAACACACAAATTACTAAATAGGGAGACTGATCAATATAGCCTACCCATAAAAAAAGAAAAGAAAAAAGAAATATGTTCTCCTCCTACCCCTGCCCGCTGCTGCTGGCCTTTGCAGATTCTGCCATTAGGCTGCTGAAGGCAGTGCCAAGTTTTCATACTATTTCTACGTGCCAGTTTTATATGTACATTTCTGTGGAACAGTTTCATTTCATTTATAATAAAGTCCTCATATCTCAAAATCAATGTCACGTGGTAAATCAACATTCTAAATGAAAATGATACAAATCTAAAAGTAACTTCTATTGCCAATATGTAAAAATAGCCTATATAAAGGCAACAAATAGAAACATTGCAGACTGCAGGTAGAAAATATCCTGATCAAAATAAATATCCTATGAATCACATTGGCTACGCATGGCCTGTCTGCAAGAAACTTGAAACATTGTATCAACTATTAACTTGGTATGTCCCAAAGCTAGTGCTAGCAAACTTGCAACATTGTATAAAATATCCTGGGTGCTCAGAGTTTCCCCCACCACTGACACAGTTGTAGGCTATTTGCGCAAGGGATAAGAAGTAATTAGGTAGGCCTATTTTATGAAGTTTCCACCAGATCAGAGCATGATATTTTTTCCCCTATTTATGCTAAGTGGTTATCGATTGAGAGAGATGAAAATATTTATCAAATAGGCTACACTGAAGAACTATTGTCATTCTCTATGGATGTAAAAACACACTTTGTTTACTTGCTGTTTGATGCAAAGCGATTTTTTCTTTGAGAAGCTCCTTTGTGATGGTTAAGACAATCCGAAATAGTATCAGATCCCCAAATGGGCACATCTATAGGCCTACATTTGCGGGTAGGCCAGGTAGCCTAGGCCTACTTCTATGTGTAATCAGGTGCATGTCGTTACTCAAGATTGACAAGAGCACTCCAAAACAAAAGACTATTAATAATTTGACAACTCGTAAATAGAATGAAATAAACCACAACTTTTTTCTAACAAGTGTAGCTAGCCTAAGTTGTGCTCTCTGCAAACAACGTGTCCACTGTTAAAATGTCAACGGTAAGACTATAATAATAAATCAAATAAATTAACAGAAATTACCGTAACCAAACAAACATTGTAGATGAGAAATGGGAATTAACAGTAAATGTACTACTGGTGATACTGGTGTGCAATCCCCGCAGCCTCCGCAATGGATTAGTCCACTCAGACAGGTATGAATCAGACAGGTGTCTCGTGTGCCATAAATTATTTTTGTATATTTGCCACTGCTCAACAAACAAAAAATCTTGGTCGACCAACAGCCTATTGACCAAACAATCAACCAGTCAACTAAATGGGGTCAGCCCTAGTCTAGTGACAGTCAGCTTGTAACACACTTAAGCTTATGGGTAGGCTAACAACAGCCAAAATGATGTCCACCTTGAAACCATCGTAAGCCATTTGTTCAAATCCACATTGTGGCCTAGGAACTTTGCTGCTCACAGCAGAAAACTACATGGGTGTTAAATGTAGCAGAGCATTAACTAAACCTAGCAAGAGGCTATTTATAACCAGGCTGTGTTGTGTGTGTGTGTGTGTGTGTGTGGTGGAGGGTGGGGGGTGTTAGCTTTCTTTTCAACAGTGTAACCTGAGTGTTGCCAGCACTCAGAATGACAAGGGTGCTGATGTTATGTCATCAATCCCAGTGCAACATGTGTGTAGGGAAGAAGAGTTCTAGTGAGGGAAAAGTCAAAGACCAGGGGGAACTATGAGGGCAAAACCTCCAAATCATTACTAGCCTAATGTTACTTTCCTTGACTTAGTACGGAATAAAGCCTACTACTAGGACTATTACATTTAATGAAGTGCCTTTTAATATAGACCACATGGACATTTCTAGAAATAAAAAGACTTGAAATGTAAATAAATCTGCATTTTGACATGTCCCTCGTCATATTTTTCAGACTTTCCTGGGAAGATCTAACCAACATGTCTCCAAGTTTCACCATCATTGAAGATCTAACCAACATGTCTCCAAGTTTCACCATCATTGTAAAGCCCTAGTTATGTTGTTGCTTTGATTGTCCTTTCTGAAGAGGAGTATTTATTTCATGTGATTAGTGATTCATTTAATCCTGTTCATCATTCTAAGGTCAACTGAAATCTTTTTTTTTTTAAGAAACATAAAATGGTGTTTTGTTGTGGAAAACTGAGCATGTGGAGCATAACACCCTCTTACTAATAGATATAAATGTTTTAACAATGTGTTGGTGTCTAAACTTTGAACATTGAGACATTAAAGACATGATAGATCAGACACATAGTATATTAAGGAGTGAGATCTGTAGAAAGACAGAGTGGCTGTGGAATGTGCTGGGTGGACAGGAGGAGATCAAAGGATTGCTATAGGGGGAGGCAGATGGACATCTGTGGACTAGGCAAAGGAGGGGTTGAGGTCAGGTCAGATCCCCTGAAGGGAGTAATAAGGATTGGAGAGAAGGAAGAGTGTCTTTAAAAAAAGAAATTAACCAGGTTGGCAAGTTGAGAACAAGTTCTCATTTACAACTGCGACCTGGCCAAGATAAAGCAAAGCAGTTCGACACATACAACAACAAAGAGTTACACATGGAGTAAAACAAAACGTACAGTCAATAATACAGTAGAAAAACAAATCTATATACAATGTGTGCAAATGAGGTAAGGAAGGTAAAGTGGGATATATATGGTTGATTTGCAAAGTGGGATATATATACCTGTGATGGTGAGAAATGTTTGGTTGTCTGAATTACAGCTGTACAGACCCTTTGGGAATAATTAAACTTGGTTAAGCTTCTCTAGTGTCGGAGTTATTTACTCTGAAAAATAAGAACCTAACAAATTTAAAAAAAAAAAAATGCTGAAGCTTGCATTTAATTGCTCTTCCCTGTTGCACAAAACAAGCTTCCATTCCCCATATCATAAGGGGATTTAAGGCTAATTTAAGATGAAAACCTCAATCCTGTTACGGTTAACCCTGGTACTTTAATGGCATGTGCTATAGTCTTTTTGTTACCCCCTTGAGATGATAAAACATGTTTATGAAGTGTGCTCTTTATGACAGAATGTTATATATTTTTATTTTACCAAGTTACACTACCCAAAATGTACTCTATTCGTGGAACGACCCACCTATCTTAGACTACATTATTACACATCAGGATAATAGCACGTACATAGAGGTCTATACTTAGTAAGAAATGTGTTCACTTTCACCTCAAGAATTCCAGCTATGCAGCCATTCCAATTCAGTTGTTTGAAAAAAAAGTTGTATGAATGGTGTCACATGCCGGGAGTATCTCTGGCTGTAGTCATGGTTATGAAACCATCTGCCTAGGCTGTGTATAATGTGTGTCTATGCCTGCCTGGCATACAGTCTTCCCCTCTCTCCTGGGGGATTAGAAACCCTCTGCAGCAGCAGATCACAGACAAGGCCTCGCTCCAACTCAGAGGAAAACATAGTTTGGTCTGAGCTGCAGTCTGCAGACATTCTGGGCTATGTGCAGGAGGGTGACCAAGGATGCCTCTAAGCCACAGAGATCCGCAGTGTAGCCAAATGTTATTTCTGAAAGCTTCAATGTTCAAAGTTAAGTTTACAATCTCAGGTCGAAAGAATGGAGTCTTCATGATGAAACAGCAGGGTAAAGTCATAGCCAACAGTCCCTAAAAGGGAAAAAGCTGACCAGATAGATCAACGCTAAGAGTCTGTGCAAAATGTTTTTGCTTGTACGACTGTGTGGGTTATCCTGCCCAGAAACCTGACCAAAAAACAAATGAAAAAAACTCAATCATGGACACTCTTACTGACAGTTGGGGCTGCTTTCACACAATGTATTGTTGTCTCTACCTTCTTTCCTTTGTGGTTTGTCTGTGCACAATAATGTTTTGTGCAGCTACCATATTGTGCTGCTGCCATGTTGTGTTGCTGCCATGTTGTTGTCGCTGCCATGTTGTTGTCATGTGGTGTTGCTACCATGCTGTGTTGTCGTCTTAGGTCTTTATTTATGTAGTGTTGTGGTGTCTCTCTCGTCGTGATGTGTGTTTTGTCCTATATTTTTAACCCCCCATCCCTGCAGGAGGCCTTTTGGTAGGCCATCATTGTAATTAAGAATGTGTTCTTAACTGTCTTGCCTAGTTAAATAACGGTTAAATAAAAATAATTGGGCAAGGCCTACATTTGTGCAATGTCGTCATATTTCACACTAAGAAATGTGATATCAGGCATCTTCCTGTGTGGTGAAATCTATCATGAGGAAGCACACAACAGCAAGTGTCCATGTGTGTTTACTTCCTGCTTGCTCTCCCATTTGCAGCACAACGTAGCTGGTAGTATTACAACACTAGACCCGTAAGTAACGTTCCCCGATTGGCCATTGCAGAGTGCAACCTATAGCACAGCACAGGGCAGGCAGTAGCTTCTCTGGCATGGAATCCTACTGCAGCTTTATTTATGACAAAGACTTTGAAGAAATAGGAAAATTAAGGTAGCAAGTGCTGCACAGAAAATGGCAATGAGGCCAGAAAAGTGAAGATATGGAGTTGCATTATATCAAGCAGCCTAGCTGTAGGCAACAGCATAGGGGCAAATGATTAAACTTCTTTGTATCCACAAAAGTCACCATACCCTGACCTGTCAAGAGCTAGAGCAAGCCAGCCACAGAGGCTGTGACTAGGGCTGGGCGGTATACCGTATTTTATGAGGTACCGGTATTGATGCAGGGACCGGTTTGGGTTTTTACTTTACCTTCTAGAACGGTATTTGAATGTTAGTTTGTTGAATGTGATACACCATGTGCCATGTCATTTTTATAGTTTACTTCGCTACTTGAGTCATCTCTCTCCGCTCTTCCTCTCCCTGCCACTTTCCACACAGACCTAGCCAAGGCCCCTGTCACTCAAGGACCGCATTTGATGTTCCTCAACCACGAGACACTTGTGTTCATTCTGCATTGTCAATGCAGCACATGCAACAATGTTGATGGCAACGATGCTGTTTCCACTTTGCTTCTTAATATAAATCCACTAGCGTTCTATAATTACACTATTAGTTTGTGTTTCTTACATCTGCAAATGGCTTGTTCGTCTTTTCTTAGCAAGTTGCCCTAAATCTTGTGAGATGCTAATTGTTAGCCGCTAATAGCTAGCTAGCTAGCTAATAAATGTACTGAGTAAGAGCAAAACGTAGCTAGCTAATACAGCCTGATACCAGTGATGGTGTAGACTTAAATCAGCATGTTGTTTGTGCAACAGTATCATCTAAATAAAAAGAGGAACATCCAAAGCAAGAATATGTTAGCTACATGAAGTAGCTAAGAGAAAACATATAATGTAGCCAAAGCTTATAGGGTCCCCTAGGAAACACTTATCAACACTTTAGTTCCTACCCTGTCACAATAACTCCTCCCTGGCATTTTAAACAACACTGTATTCAAAGTGCCCACTATTATATTCAAAACTATAGAATTAGAATAGTCATTCTATTTCCATGATTCCAACAGTTTTGCAATAATTCGCAATTGCAACATTCGGACTAAAATAAATCATAGATGAATTGCCCATATTGTGCAGCCCTATGTGGCAGTGCAGAAATCATCTCAATTGAGCAGTGGTGTAAAGTACTTACGTAAAAATACTTTCAAGTACTTCTAAAGTCATTTTTTTGGTATCTGTACTTTCCCGTTTTTATTTTTGACAACTTTTACTTCACTACATTCCTAAAGAAAATACTGTACTTTTTAACTCCACAAATTTTCCCTGACACCTAAAAGTACTCGTTGCATTTTGAATGCTTAGCTGGACAGGAAAATGGTCCAATTCATGAACTTGTCAAGAGAACATCCCTGGTGATCCCTACTGCCTCTGATCTGGAGGACTCACTAAACACACATGCTTTGTTTGTAAATTATGTCTGAGTGTTGGAGTGTTCCCCTGGCTTTCCGTAAATAAAATAAAAACAAGAAAATGGTGCCATCTGCTTTGCTTAATATAAGGAATTTGAAATGATTTATACTTTTACTTTTGATACTTAACTATATTTAAAACCAAATACTTTTACTCAAGTAGTATTTTACTGGGTGACTTTCACTTGAGTAATGTTCTATTAACGTATCTTTACTTTTACTCAAGTATGACAATTGGGTACTTATTCCACCACTGCAACTGAGTGCAGGAAATTTATAAATTATAAAAGTGCTGAAATTCATTTTGGTTGAAGTTGAATTGAACAGTATAAAACAATCAGAATGGAGAAAGACCCATTGAAATCCCTTAGAATGTATGTGTTGCCACCCTAGGATCACTCACTACTCATGAAGCAAATGTAATAACTTTTATTAATCAAAAACAAAAAATACAGTCGAATACCGTAAAAAAAAAATGTAATACAGTTATTTAACATTTTGGCCATATTGCCCAGGCCTAGCTGTGACAGGTGGCCCATGTGGAATCAATTCTATAATATCCAGGCATATCAACAACCACCACCACAGCAGACACCCTGTGAGGATGATGGCACTTCCTCACCTTGACTCATACATTGCCCGTTGTGTGTGTGTGTGTGTGACTGTGTTAAAGTTTCTGTTAAAGGGCCCTATTTTTCAGTTTTTCTACAGTTAAGTGTGTAATTATATGTGAGGAATGTGTGTTGAGTCAGGATTGTAGCCCCTCCAACCAAATTGAGTTGGTTGAACAGAAGGGTATGTGTGTTTGTGGGAGAGAGGCAGTGTGAGTCGTTGAAAACAAGGACAGAGGAGAGCATTTTATGCTCTTACCTTTTTGAACTTGTATCCTTGTTTTAGTTCATATCCTGATTTTAACTGTTGTATTTATCAATTTATTCAAATAAATTCTCTATTTGAGTAAAACCGTTCCTGACTTCAATAAGCCTTTATGTGCACGAGGAAACGTAGGTCTTTGTCAAACACCTTCCCACTCTACTCGGAACTCAACAAGAAAATAAAAGATACATTATCTACAGTGGAAGTAGGCTACAACAAGCTAATCCATCAACTGACTTTCTGTCAGGTTTTCCAGAGCTGCTTGTTAAGACATGCTAACATTCTCTGATTGTAAAGCCTTCTCTTCAACACATACAGGCAGTAGCATGTGCCACTGCACTGCAGCAGAATGTGGGGTGGAGCATTTCTGATCAAAAACAGTATTTCCTCTGCCATAACTAAGCTATACAGCTGCAATGGAAGGCACCAAATCTCAAACCCCATCTATAGTGGCAGTTTGACAATAACAACAAAGCTCAAAATGAATGCCTCCTGACTAATATGTCTCCAGATAACCAAATGACAAATCCATTCCAGGTTAATCTGTTCTTTAAATTCAGCAACCTAACAGCATAAACCTTGCTGGGGGCTCCAAATCTACCCACGCAGGTCAGTGTGCTGAACACTGCTAGCCTACTAGATAAAGGTTAAGTCTACAGCCCAGGTCAGTGTGCTGAACACCGCTAGCCTACTAGATAAAGGTTAAGTCTACAGCCCAGGTCAGTGTGCTGAACACCGCTAGCCTACTAGATAAAGGTTAAGTCTACAGCCCAGGTCAGTGTGCTGAACACGCTAGCCTACTAGATACAGGTTAAGTCTACAGCCCAGGTCAGTGTGCTGAACACCGCTAGCCTACTAGATACAGGTTAAGTCTACAGCCCAGGTCAGTGTGCTGAACAATCGCTAGCCTACTAGATAAAGGTTAAGTCTACAGCCCAGGTCAGTGTGCTGAACACCGCTAGCCTACTAGATAAAGGTTAAGTCTACAGCCCAGGTCAGTGTGCTGAACACCGCTAGCCTACTAGATAAAGGTTAAGTCTACAGCCCAGGTCAGTGTGCTGAACACCGCTAGCCTACTAGATAAAGGTTAAGTCTACAGCCCAGGTCAGTGTGCTGAACACCGCTAGCCTACTAGATAAAGGTTAAGTCTACAGCCCAGGTCAGTGTGCTGAACACCGCTAGCCTACTAGATACAGGTTAAGTCTACAGCCCAGGTCAGTGTGCTGAACACCGCTAGCCTACTAGATACAGGTTAAGTCTACAGCCCAGGTCAGTGTGCTGAACAACCGCTAGCCTACTAGATAAAGGTTAAGTCTACAGCCCAGGTCAGTGTGCTGAACACATCGCTAGCCTACTAGATAAAGGTTAAGTCTACAGCCCAGGTCAGTGTGCTGAACACCGCTAGCCTACTAGATAAAGGTTAAGTCTACAGCCCAGGTCAGTGTGCTGAACACCGCTAGCCTACTAGATAAAGGTTAAGTCTACAGCCCAGGTCAGTGTGCTGAACACCGCTAGCCTACTAGATAAAGGTTAAGTCTACAGCCCAGGTCAGTGTGCTGAACACGCTAGCCTACTAGATACAGGTTAAGTCTACAGCCCAGGTCAGTGTGCTGAACACCGCTAGCCTACTAGATAAAGGTTAAGTCTACAGCCCAGGTCAGTGTGCTGAACACCGCTAGCCTACTAGATAAAGGTTAAGTCTACAGCCCAGGTCAGTGTGCTGAACACCGCTAGCCTACTAGATACAGGTTAAGTCTACAGCCCAGGTCAGTGTGCTGAACACCGCTAGCCTACTAGATAAAGGTTAAGTCTACAGCCCAGGTCAGTGTGCTGAACACCGCTAGCCTACTAGATAAAGGTTAAGTCTACAGCCCAGGTCAGTGTGCTGAACACTGCTAGCCTACTAGATAAAGGTTAAGTCTACAGCCCAGGTCAGTGTGCTGAACACTGCTAGCCTACTAGATAAAGGTTAAGTCTACAGCCCAGGTCAGTGTGCTGAACACTGCTAGCCTACTAGATACAGGTTAAGTCTACAGCCCAGGTCAGTGTGCTGAACACTGCTAGCCTACTAGATACAGGTTAAGTCTACAGCCCAGGTCAGTGTGCTGAACACTGCTAGCCTACTAGATACAGGTTAAGTCTACAGCCCAGGTCAGTGTGCTGAACACTGCTAGCCTACTAGATACAGGTTAAGTCTACAGCCCAGGTCAGTGTGCTGAACACTGCTAGCCTACTAGATACAGGTTAAGTCTACAGCCCAGGTCAGTGTGCTGAACACTGCTAGCCTACTAGATACAGGTTAAGTCTACAGCCCAGGTCAGTGTGCTGAACACTGCTAGCCTACTAGATACAGGTTAAGTCTACAGCCCAGGTCAGTGTGCTGAACACTGCTAGCCTACTAGATACAGGTTAAGTCTACAGCCCAGGTCAGTGTGCTGAACACTGCTAGCCTACTAGATACAGGTTAAGTCTACAGCCCAGGTCAGTGTGCTGAACACTGCTAGCCTACTAGATAAAGGTTAAGTCTACAGCCCAGGTCAGTGTGCTGAACACTGCTAGCCTACTAGATAAAGGTTAAGTCTACAGCCCAGGTCAGTGTGCTGAACACTGCTAGCCTACTAGATAAAGGTTAAGTCTACAGCCCAGGTCAGTGTGCTGAACACTGCTAGCCTACTAGATAAAGGTTAAGTCTACAGCCCAGGTCAGTGTGCTGAACACTGCTAGCCTACTAGATACAGGTTAAGTCTACAGCCCAGGTCAGTGTGCTGAACACTGCTAGCCTACTAGATACAGGTTAAGTCTACAGCCCAGGTCAGTGTGCTGAACACTGCTAGCCTACTAGATACAGGTTAAGTCTACAGCCCAGGTCAGTGTGCTGAACACTGCTAGCCTACTAGATACAGGTTAAGTCTACAGCCCAGGTCAGTGTGCTGAACACTGCTAGCCTACTAGATAAAGGTTAAGTCTACAGCCCAGGTCAGTGTGCTGAACACTGCTAGCCTACTAGATAAAGGTTAAGTCTACAGCCCAGGTCAGTGTGCTGAACACTGCTAGCCTACTAGATAAAGGTTAAGTCTACAGCCCAGGTCAGTGTGCTGAACACTGCTAGCCTACTAGATAAAGGTTAAGTCTACAGCCCAGGTCAGTGTGCTGAACACTGCTAGCCTACTAGATAAAGGTTAAGTCTACAGCCCAGGTCAGTGTGCTGAACACTGCTAGCCTACTAGATACAGGTTAAGTCTACAGCCCAGGTCAGTGTGCTGAACACTGCTAGCCTACTAGATACAGGTTAAGTCTACAGCCCAGGTCAGTGTGCTGAACACTGCTAGCCTACTAGATACAGGTTAAGTCTACAGCCCAGGTCAGTGTGCTGAACACTGCTAGCCTACTAGATAAAGGTTAAGTCTACAGCCCAGGTCAGTGTGCTGAACACTGCTAGCCTACTAGATAAAGGTTAAGTCTACAGCCCAGGTCAGTGTGCTGAACACTGCTAGCCTACTAGATAAAGGTTAAGTCTACAGCCCAGGTCAGTGTGCTGAACACTGCTAGCCTACTAGATAAAGGTTAAGTCTACAGCCCAGGTCAGTGTGCTGAACACTGCTAGCCTACTAGATAAAGGTTAAGTCTACAGCCCAGGTCAGTGTGCTGAACACTGCTAGCCTACTAGATACAGGTTAAGTCTACAGCCCAGGTCAGTGTGCTGAACACTGCTAGCCTACTAGATACAGGTTAAGTCTACAGCCCAGGTCAGTGTGCTGAACACTGCTAGCCTACTAGATAAAGGTTAAGTCTACAGCCCAGGTCAGTGTGCTGAACACTGCTAGCCTACTAGATAAAGGTTAAGTCTACAGCCCAGGTCAGTGTGCTGAACACTGCTAGCCTACTAGATAAAGGTTAAGTCTACAGCCCAGGTCAGTGTGCTGAACACTGCTAGCCTACTAGATAAAGGTTAAGTCTACAGCCCAGGTCAGTGTGCTGAACACTGCTAGCCTACTAGATAAAGGTTAAGTCTACAGCCCAGGTCAGTGTGCTGAACACTGCTAGCCTACTAGATAAAGGTTAAGTCTACAGCCCAGGTCAGTGTGCTGAACACTGCTAGCCTACTAGATAAAGGTTAAGTCTACAGCCCAGGTCAGTGTGCTGAACACTGCTAGCCTACTAGATAAAGGTTAAGTCTACAGCCCAGGTCAGTGTGCTGAACACTGCTAGCCTACTAGATAAAGGTTAAGTCTACAGCCCAGGTCAGTGTGCTGAACACTGCTAGCCTACTAGATAAAGGTTAAGTCTACAGCCCAGGTCAGTGTGCTGAACACTGCTAGCCTACTAGATAAAGGTTAAGTCTACAGCCCAGGTCAGTGTGCTGAACACTGCTAGCCTACTAGATAAAGGTTAAGTCTACAGCCCAGGTCAGTGTGCTGAACACTGCTAGCCTACTAGATAAAGGTTAAGTCTACAGCCCAGGTCAGTGTGCTGAGCACTGCTAGCCTACTAGATAAAGGTTAAGTCTACAGCCCAGGTCAGTGTGCTGAACACTGCTAGCCTACTAGATAAAGGTTAAGTCTACAGCCCAGGTCAGTGTGCTGAACACTGCTAGCCTACTAGATAAAGGTTAAGTCTACAGCCCAGGTCAGTGTGCTGAACACTGCTAGCCTACTAGATAAAGGTTAAGTCTACAGCCCAGGTCAGTGTGCTGAACACTGCTAGCCTACTAGATAAAGGTTAAGTCTACAGCCCAGGTCAGTGTGCTGAACACTGCTAGCCTACTAGATAAAGGTTAAGTCTACAGCCCAGGTCAGTGTGCTGAACACTGCTAGCCTACTAGATAAAGGTTAAGTCTACAGCCCAGGTCAGTGTGCTGAACACTGCTAGCCTACTAGATAAAGGTTAAGTCTACAGCCCAGGTCAGTGTGCTGAACACTGCTAGCCTACTAGATAAAGGTTAAGTCTACAGCCCAGGTCAGTGTGCTGAACACTGCTAGCCTACTAGATAAAGGTTAAGTCTACAGCCCAGGTCAGTGTGCTGAACACTGCTAGCCTACTAGATAAAGGTTAAGTCTACAGCCCAGGTCAGTGTGCTGAACACTGCTAGCCTACTAGATACAGGTTAAGTCTACAGCCCAGGTCAGTGTGCTGAACACTGCTAGCCTACTAGATAAAGGTTAAGTCTACAGCCCAGGTCAGTGTGCTGAACACTGCTAGCCTACTAGATAAAGGTTAAGTCTACAGCCCAGGTCAGTGTGCTGAACACTGCTAGCCTACTAGATAAAGGTTAAGTCTACAGCCCAGGTCAGTGTGCTGAACACTGCTAGCCTACTAGATACAGGTTAAGTCTACAGCCCAGGTCAGTGTGCTGAACACTGCTAGCCTACTAGATAAAGGTTAAGTCTACAGCCCAGGTCAGTGTGCTGAACACTGCTAGCCTACTAGATACAGGTTAAGTCTACAGCCCAGGTCAGTGTGCTGAACACTGCTAGCCTACTAGATAAAGGTTAAGTCTACAGCCCAGGTCAGTGTGCTGAACACTGCTAGCCTACTAGATAAAGGTTAAGTCTACAGCCCAGGTCAGTGTGCTGAACACTGCTAGCCTACTAGATACAGGTTAAGTCTACAGCCCAGGTCAGTGTGCTGAACACCGCTAGCCTACTAGATACAGGTTAAGTCTACAGCCCAGGTCAGTGTGCTGAACACTGCTAGCCTACTAGATACAGGTTAAGTCTACAGCCCAGGTCAGTGTGCTGAACACTGCTAGCCTACTAGATACAGGTTAAGTCTACAGCCCAGGTCAGTGTGCTGAACACTGCTAGCCTACTAGATAAAGGTTAAGTCTACAGCCCAGGTCAGTGTGCTGAACACTGCTAGCCTACTAGATACAGGTTAAGTCTACAGCCCAGGTCAGTGTGCTGAACACTGCTAGCCTACTAGATAAAGGTTAAGTCTACAGCCCAGGTCAGTGTGCTGAACACTGCTAGCCTACTAGATAAAGGTTAAGTCTACAGCCCAGGTCAGTGTGCTGAACACTGCTAGCCTACTAGATACAGGTTAAGTCTACAGCCCAGGTCAGTGTGCTGAACACTGCTAGCCTACTAGATAAAGGTTAAGTCTACAGCCCAGGTCAGTGTGCTGAACACTGCTAGCCTACTAGATAAAGGTTAAGTCTACAGCCCAGGTCAGTGTGCTGAACACTGCTAGCCTACTAGATAAAGGTTAAGTCTACAGCCCAGGTCAGTGTGCTGAACACTGCTAGCCTACTAGATAAAGGTTAAGTCTACAGCCCAGGTCAGTGTGCTGAACACTGCTAGCCTACTAGATAAAGGTTAAGTCTACAGCCCAGGTCAGTGTGCTGAACACTGCTAGCCTACTAGATAAAGGTTAAGTCTACAGCCCAGGTCAGTGTGCTGAACACTGCTAGCCTACTAGATAAAGGTTAAGTCTACAGCCCAGGTCAGTGTGCTGAACACTGCTAGCCTACTAGATAAAGGTTAAGTCTACAGCCCAGGTCAGTGTGCTGAACACTGCTAGCCTACTAGATAAAGGTTAAGTCTACAGCCCAGGTCAGTGTGCTGAACACTGCTAGCCTACTAGATAAAGGTTAAGTCTACAGCCCAGGTCAGTGTGCTGAACACTGCTAGCCTACTAGATAAAGGTTAAGTCTACAGCCCAGGTCAGTGTGCTGAACACTGCTAGCCTACTAGATAAAGGTTAAGTCTACAGCCCAGGTCAGTGTGCTGAACACCGCTAGCCTACTAGATACAGGTTAAGTCTACAGCCCAGGTCAGTGTGCTGAACACCGCTAGCCTACTAGATAAAGGTTAAGTCTACAGCCCAGGTCAGTGTGCTGAACACCGCTAGCCTACTAGATACAGGTTAAGTCTACAGCCCAGGTCAGTGTGCTGAACACTGCTAGCCTACTAGATAAAGGTTAAGTCTACAGCCCAGGTCAGTGTGCTGAACACTGCTAGCCTACTAGATAAAGGTTAAGTCTACAGCCCAGGTCAGTGTGCTGAACACTGCTAGCCTACTAGATAAAGGTTAAGTCTACAGCCCAGGTCAGTGTGCTGAACACTGCTAGCCTACTAGATACAGGTTAAGTCTACAGCCCAGGTCAGTGTGCTGAACACTGCTAGCCTACTAGATAAAGGTTAAGTCTACAGCCCAGGTCAGTGTGCTGAACACTGCTAGCCTACTAGATAAAGGTTAAGTCTACAGCCCAGGTCAGTGTGCTGAACACTGCTAGCCTACTAGATAAAGGTTAAGTCTACAGCCCAGGTCAGTGTGCTGAACACTGCTAGCCTACTAGATAAAGGTTAAGTCTACAGCCCAGGTCAGTGTGCTGAACACTGCTAGCCTACTAGATAAAGGTTAAGTCTACAGCCCAGGTCAGTGTGCTGAACACTGCTAGCCTACTAGATAAAGGTTAAGTCTACAGCCCAGGTCAGTGTGCTGAACACTGCTAGCCTACTAGATAAAGGTTAAGTCTACAGCCCAGGTCAGTGTGCTGAACACTGCTAGCCTACTAGATAAAGGTTAAGTCTACAGCCCAGGTCAGTGTGCTGAACACTGCTAGCCTACTAGATAAAGGTTAAGTCTACAGCCCAGGTCAGTGTGCTGAACACTGCTAGCCTACTAGATAAAGGTTAAGTCTACAGCCCAGGTCAGTGTGCTGAACACTGCTAGCCTACTAGATAAAGGTTAAGTCTACAGCCCAGGTCAGTGTGCTGAACACTGCTAGCCTACTAGATAAAGGTTAAGTCTACAGCCCAGGTCAGTGTGCTGAACACTGCTAGCCTACTAGATAAAGGTTAAGTCTACAGCCCAGGTCAGTGTGCTGAACACTGCTAGCCTACTAGATAAAGGTTAAGTCTACAGCCCAGGTCAGTGTGCTGAACACTGCTAGCCTACTAGATACAGGTTAAGTCTACAGCCCAGGTCAGTGTGCTGAACACTGCTAGCCTACTAGATAAAGGTTAAGTCTACAGCCCAGGTCAGTGTGCTGAACACTGCTAGCCTACTAGATAAAGGTTAAGTCTACAGCCCAGGTCAGTGTGCTGAACACTGCTAGCCTACTAGATACAGGTTAAGTCTACAGCCCAGGTCAGTGTGCTGAACACTGCTAGCCTACTAGATACAGGTTAAGTCTACAGCCCAGGTCAGTGTGCTGAACACTGCTAGCCTACTAGATACAGGTTAAGTCTACAGCCCAGGTCAGTGTGCTGAACACTGCTAGCCTACTAGATAAAGGTTAAGTCTACAGCCCAGGTGTGTGACGGTGGTGGTTAAAAATAAAGTTACTTTTGGGCCGTTGTTTTGGGGTATTTGAAAATACCAGTGGGTCTACATTCCAGAACCCCAGCCCAGTGCTTCTTCAGAAAACACTTCCTTGATAAAAACATTTATGACGTTTATCACCTGCTATTCTCACTCACACCCTCTTTCTCATTTGGTTTGCAAACTTACTGGGTCTGGAGATCAGATATTTACATACTAGACTACCTTTTCAAAAGCTTTAAGTTATGTAACACTCTCTCTGTATGTGTGCCTGTAGAAGATTGAACACGCACTTGCCCTCTGGAATATTCCACTTCACTGCCAGTGTAATTACTGTTTCCCATCCTGAATCCAGGATGCCCAACCAGGCTTACTGTAGCAGGCAGTAGTCTGTAGTAGTCAACCCTCTCCAGGCACCGAGCCTCTTCATCACACAAACGCCACGAGCTAGTAAAACTGTTGCTGAGCACAGACACTAACCTATACATTATGCATGTGGCTAGCTAGGCCACATTCACTGAATGTCTCACCACCAACAGGTCCAGAAAAACCACTAAAACCGTGTAATGTTTTACCACAAATACAATCTCTATTGGAGATGGGTCACTGTGATAGCCAAACATGTTGTATCACTCCATGACTGGGCCCCTGTCCAAGGCTTTACACAGTCTGGCCTCAATGTATGATGTCAAATAAAAAGACCTTATAAGTAGAGGCACAATTACTGTAAGTGGTATAGAATAGACTTACTTACAAAAGTCAGGGCCCGAGAGTGGTCTTCAAAGATATTGTTACTAATTTCTAAACATCTCAATTGTTTCAGGAATAGGCATACATTACTTAAGGGCCCCTTGGACAGGAAGCATGGCACTCCATGAAAAATTACAAATGCCACAAGTTCAACATCAACACTGTTCATGTGTAATCATAGGAGCCCTGTATAAACAGTGATGATAAAATGATGGGCAGGCACTTAATTTGCCCTCAGCTGTATAAATATGACATGACGATGCATGATCCATACCCACCAAAAAGGGAACGCCAGAAGAGATTGGTTATGACATTCCCACAATTGTCCATTCGCAATCAACACAGCTAACATTTCCATAAATCTAGGGTCTGATCCGTTCTAAAACGAACAATGAATAGGCTAGGTCTAGCCTGCTATTGTAGCTGACATGAGGCTTAGGCACCTATTTGATGTTCCTTACATTATGCTATGTTCCAAAAGATTCTCAGTGTTACGAAGTTTAGCTTAAACAAAAGCTGTGACAATCATTTCACACATTCCGTTTTGTTCTGACACGGAATGCTGTGGCAAAACTAGTGCGGTGAAAAATGTTGACTGACTTGTCAATAGGTAACAAAGCAAACTCACTATGAAGATGCACAACTCCCTGACTTGACAGTGTGCCATGATCACCCGAGGACAGAGCTTAATGGAGATTGCATACCCTAACTATTCTCAGCATGGCTTCATTTAGAGCCAGCACAATTTCTAAATACAGAAATGGTAGAGGAGGTTCTAGTACACTGATAATGCAAAAACAGTCTACAATGTGTCCAATTTTGATCACATTGTGTATGGAGGATTGTATGAATACACACGCTGGCATATGGGCTGAATGATTACATATGTCATAACGTTCAGAGCTTTCTGAATGATTGCTACATACCTGACACACCATTATCAATATGATGGTGGTCTGAGCTGGCTTGTACCGTCCAACTTTCCATTAGGATGCATAAGCATACAATCCACAAGGTCAACGATTTGCTGAAATCCATAATGGAGGTTTGCTAGGAAGAGGATGGAGAGGTAATGTTAGCGTGACAGCTCGAATTAACGTAGCTATAATGTTAGCTACTAGCCTAGTGATTTGACTATGCCAACTTCAGATTTCAAACACATTTCACAATGACACATTTCACAGTGACACTGCATGATTATCACAATCTAAAAGGACATAAGTATCAAATGAGATCACATCAGAGCTTTACAAGCCAAATATCATCAGACATAGTATAGAAGTCACATAGGGCTAAAGGCAGATAATACCGGCTCTCACAAAAATCAGTGGTTGGCTAATGCTAAACCATAATACTACTAGCAAACAATTTCACCATCAATAAAATCATTACATGACATTACATTACATTACAAGCCAATATTAGCTGCATATGGATAACAAGCAATCATAGCTAACGTTACCAGTCAGTAGCTAAATAAATGTCTGGCTAGCCAACGTTAACTTCATGATTCATGATTTCAGTTACCTTTCAATACTTTTGCATTGGACGCGTTTCTTATTACACCTCTCGTGGTTACCGTAGACTCAAAGGCAGGTGATCAATCGTAGGTCCATACTCAAAAGAGAAACCCATTTGTAGTCCATGGATAAAGATCGAAGTTAGCTAGCTAGTTGGCTGTCATATCTGCATACGACAGATGACTTTCCGCTCTGTTTAGCCAGCTAACGTGCCAGAAATGCGCAGACAATCCAATACAATGGCCGAGGTGGTCGACTAACAGACACTTGGTGGTCGACAAACAGACACCTGGATCAAGCCAGCCAGCTAACGTTATGGTCCGGGACGCTTCTTCAGGTAGCTCACCACCGCAGCAGTCTTCAGACCACTGTCTGCAGCTAGGAAGACGGCTACACCGATAGTCATCGCACACGAACTAGCTACAGTGATAGAACGCGAGCAACCTAGCAACCCCGTCCTTTTACGTCAATTTACTGGATAAAAATACACTCAAGTAAGAAAAAAGTATGTATGATTGATTCAAACACAGAGCGGTTGTAATGCACTAGCTACATGTCCGATACAGCCGGTTTCCCCCACAAACAGAAAATGTTCTTCAGACTGGGTTGCTTCACCCATGGCAATCCAGCAATATTAACGAATCACTTCCTGTTCAGTTTTTTTTATAATCTTTCAAAATAATAGTACAGCCCTGTAAACGGTGTAAATGAGTTATTAAATAAAAAATATATTCGGATATCGAATTATATTACAGTTATTATATATTTAAGCAATAAGGCCCGTCGTGCCTAAGAACAGCCCTTAGCCGAAGAATATTGTCCAGATATCACAAACCCCCGAGGTGCCTTATTTGTATTATAAACTGGTTACCAACATAATTTGAGCAGTAAAACATAAATGTTTTGTCATACCCGTAGTATATGTTTTGATATACCACGGCTGTCAGCCAATCAGTATTCAGGGTATGACAAAACATGTATTTGTACTGCTCTAATTACATTTGTAACCAGTTTATAATAGAAATAAGGCCCTCAGGGTTTGTGATAAATGGCACTCCACATTTCGTCGCAGTTAAGAACAACAGCCCTTATCCTTGGTATATTGGTCATATACCACACCTATATGTTTTTTATTTATTTTACCTTTATTTAACTAGGGAAGTCAGTTAAGAACACATTTTTATTTTCAATGGCAGCCTAGGAACAGTGGGTTAACTGCCTTGTTCAGGGGCAGAACGACAGATTTTACCTTGTCAGCTCAGGGATTCGATTTTGCAACCTTTCGGTTATTAGTCCAACGCTCTAACCACTAGGCTACCTAGATAGCGAGCATTGGGCCAGTAACCTGGCTTGCCTGGTTATTTGACTTGCCTACTTAAATTAAATATGTTTTATCTAAATTTGTATGACACTTTTGTAGCAAAATCAACAGAGGACTTTTTTTTTTAAGGAAATCGCCTATTGTTGCCTCATTGTTGCTAGCTGTTGCTCATGTTGGCTTCACACACGATAAATCCGTTGAGATTTTTGAGGCATACAGATAGATAGAGAGCTCTAGTGCCCAAAAGCCATTTTAGCACAGGCATAGCCATTGAGGACTTTCACCATTTTGAAGTAGTCAACTGGGTGGGACTTTGTACGGGTTAAGGAATGATCACATAATTCCATCCAGGTCACCAGGAAGGATCAGCCAATGCATTATATTTGTAAGGAACCATTCCTGCTGCAGTAAATCGCCAACTTTGGATTTTTACCTGTTCAAACAACACACTCTAGGTGGCAGTGTGCACCCATTCAGTTTGTTTGCCAATTTATACAAGTACAAAGAACAAAAATATAAACTCAACATGTAAAGTGTTGGTCCCATGTTTCATGAGCTGAAATAAAAGATCCCAGAAATGTTCCATACAAAAAAAAGCTTAATTTAACAAATACAATGACATTTTATCGATGGCAATTTGAATGCACAGACATACCGTGATGAGATCCTGAGGCCCATCGTCGTGCCATTCATCTGCTGCCATCACCTCATGTTTCAGTATTATAATGCACGGTCCCATGTCGCAAGGATCTGTACACAATTCCTGGTAGCTGAAAATGTCCCAGTTCTTCTATGGTCTGCATACTCACTAGACAAGTCACACATTGAGCATGTTTGGGATGATCTGGATCGACGTATACAACAGCGTGTTCAAATTCCCTCCAATATCCAGCAACTTCACACAGCCCTTGAAGAGGAGTCGGACAACATTCCACAGGCTAAAATCAACAGCCTGATCAAGGAGATGTGTCGTGTTGCATGAGGCAAATGGTGGTCACACCAGATACGGACTAGTTTTCTGATCCACCCCCCACATTTATTAAGGTATCTATGACCAACAGATGCATATCTGTATTCCCAGTCGTGTGAAATCCATAGATTAGGGCCTATGGAATTTATTTAAATGGACTGATTTACTTATATAAACTGTAACTCAGTAAAATATTTGAAATTGTTTATATTTATATTTTATATTTTTGTTCAATGTAGTTAAAGAAAAAAATGGACTACTTCAAAATGGAGATGGCCTCAATGGCGCTGCCTGTGCTCTCATAATAGGAAAGATACAATAACGTGGTGTCTATCATCGACTCATCGACTCATCAGTCCCACACAACTAAACTCAAGTATGCCACCTTGAGGCTGTAGGCCACACAACACTAGAAATAAAACAGGAGGGGAGACGTGTTTCATGGGGAAAAAGAGGGGGGGGGCATCTTCTGATGGAACTGATGCAACTGATGCCCCCCATCAGAACAGATCTGAGCCTCAATGGGATAGCTAGTAGGCCTTATCATGATAAATCCCAACTTCTTATAATAAAGGTGTATGATACACCTTAATCTGATAATATACTGTATCATAAACTAATGCTAAATCCTCAATTCTTAGTTTAAAGGCCCAATGTAGCCATGTTTATATCAATATCAAATCATTTCTGGGTAACAATTAAGTACCTTACTTTAATAGTTTTCCATTAAAATTGACAAAAATAGCTTTTTTAGCAAGAAAATATTACTCAAGCAAGAATTCTGCTAGGACTGTCTGGGAGTGGTCTGAGTGTGGAGGGGAAAACTGAAAACTAGCTGTTTTTGTTATTGGTCTATTAACCAATTTACCGACTGGTGGTGTCACCAGGCAAGCCAAAACTCCCACCCATGCAAACCTGAGAATTAGAAGTTCCTGTGTAGATTATATTTTCAACCAGCAACAATCAGGATCCCTTTTTTTCCCCACCCAGTGTTAGTTTCATCAGCTGTTGTACAATATGATACAAAACACAGGAAACACAGAATTTTGTCTGCACTGGGCCTCTAACAACTACGTGGTTATTCCTATTCTGTACTTTTGAATGTCAAATAAGCTAATTCATTGAGTAACAATTTTATTTAGAAATGCTGTTTAATATTCTACCAGCAAATACTTAAAACAATAGCTGAGGCTGTCGTGGTGGGGAGACAGTACACTTCCTCACAGTGCCATTATTTCTCGAGCGGCTTCCTCTTCAGCGAACACACAAACTTCCTCCACTACAGCAACACTTTGCTTGACTGCTTTGCCGCTCTCGGACAGATTGTAGCCTATATGTTCATACAAAACCTGCTATTAAAGATAGTATGTTTGGTGAGTCTGATTTGTTTTTAACCTTTGCATGTTTTTTTTGTCAAATTGTTGTAATTATATACTACTACTGTATAATAGATATGTAGGCTGTAACACATAATCCTACGGAAGCACTTGGGTGACGCACCATAAGGCGAGGTAGCCAACTGCCGTTATAATTTTGGTAGGCGCTATTCTATATCAAAACTCTATAGGCCTACGATACGGCGTGCAATGTTAAAATCCACAATTGCAATATTTATTTGTGACAGTTATTTTGTGTTTCATTTAGCCCATTCAAAGTTATAACTTGCTCTACTGACTATAGTCTGCTCTTTTTCTGTAAAATGATGATAATGGTGAAAAACCTTTTCTGTAATTTATGTTGAAATGTTTTCTAATTTCAGGGCTACTATTAGGCCCTATTAACACATAGCCCTTTTCTTAATAATCTAGTTGAATGAAATGAGAAATGCTATGGCCTTGTTGATGGCCTAAACTGTGTGAAATGTACCTATCATAGATATTCAGTGGATAGGCCAAAGGTATGTAGCAGTGGTGGTAGGCATACAAAGGTTTATTGGATTTGATTAACTATCCCCAGTCAGTGTACAGAGCAGAACATTTCAGTGCTCCCAGGCTCGGGTCACTGTAGGCTGGGTTGAGCTATATTCACATTTTCTCCAACATTCTCAGCGAGCAGTGGGAAGAGTCCAGCTCTCCTCTCTCACAATTAATTACAATTACTGCATGTATTTCATACTATCCAGTCTTCACCCATATTTTGTAGTTTCAGTGTTCACATTTGAATTCATGGGGAACACAGGCCTTATGTACTGTAACTATAAATGAAGTAGGCCCACAGATTATCATAATGTTCAAGTTGAAATGAAAGCCAGTAGATAAACAGAGACGGATATGAATAGATAGTGTCAAACTGTACTGTGTAAATGAGGGTGTGAGAGTGATGTTCGTACCCGATAAAGTGTGAGAGCAATTTAAACCACAAACCTCACTGTCAACAGTTTACATTTGTTGGGCCCTAGCCAGTGTCTCTTTCTTTTGGTGTAAAGTGCATCTGAACATTGTAGCCTAAAGTGCATTTCTCCCTGTGTTTCTCATGTCCAGGTGTCTGAGACAGTGAAGGGGTCAGAATGCAGAGCATCAAGTGTGTGGTGGTAGGAGACGGCGCAGTGGGGAAGACCTGCCTCCTCATCTCCTACACCACCAACGCCTTCCCCAAGGAGTACATCCCCACTGTGTTTGACAACTACAGCGCCCAGGTGACTGTGGACAGCAGGACTATTAGCCTCAACCTGTGGGACACAGCAGGCCAGGAGGAGTACGACCGCCTGCGCACCCTCTCCTACCCCCAGACAAACGTGTTTGTCATCTGCTTCTCTGTCGCCAGCCCCCCCTCCTTTGAGAACGTCAAGCACAAGTGGCACCCAGAGGTCACCCACCACTGTCCCAATACACCCATTCTACTGGTGGGCACCAAGAAGGACCTGCGTAATGACCCGGAGGTGTTGAAGAAGCTTAAGGATCAGAACCAGACAACCATCACCCAACAGCAGGGCACCGCCCTGGCCAGGCAGATCCAAGCCATCAAGTACCTTGAATGCTCTGCCCTCAACCAAGATGGAATCAAAGAGGTGTTCGCTGAGGGTGTGCGAGCCTTTCTCAACCCACAACCTGTCGCCACCAAGAAACCCTGTGTGCTATTGTAAAAGTAGTAGAGATACTATCACATATGCAAATCAAACAGAACAATATTAATTAATTTAATGTGTGTAAACCATTGGAGTTGATTTTATTGTGAAATATGTTTTTGTTGTACTGCCGATAACAAACACTGCCATATTAAGACTTCCTTGAGACAAGGGGATCATTGAGGCAGAAGCATTGGCTCAAGATGGATGCCTCAAAACTGAGCCAATGTTAAGTAGGCAAGAAGGGCCTGGGTCAAATGCTGTCTGTCAGAATCCTTGCTTCTGTATATCTATTATTTTGCCCTCTTCCTTTATAGCAATTAACAAACAAGACAAACAAGACTTTATGATGAGGAGATACATTCTCTCATTTATCAGTGCTTGTATTGTTGTCACATTTTGACATGTATGGCCTTTACAAAAATAATTAAATAATATCAGGAATTTAAATACCCATACTCCCATAATTAATACTTTTTTTATTTTTACAAATATTTTGTTGTATCATAGAAGTAGGTTTTTTTACACCATACGTTGTTTTGTGTGCTGTTAGTGCTAGTCAACTTTGTCTAAATGTGTTGAATGCTGAACACAAAAGAGGAAATGCAGAGAGAGGTTTTTGATAAGAAATGCATAGGCTAATTTTCCTATCGAAGGTCATTAGTCAGTGTGTGTGTGTGTGTGATAGAGGAGAGAGAAAGGAACCTGGTTGTAACTTCCCTCTGAAAGTCCATAGCTTGTTATCTATTTTAGTTAAGTTGGGGTTCTAGATGTTTTAATGTTGTGTAACTAGGTTGAGAAGGCCTGGCCATGACCCCACTCTTCGAGGGTGTCTCAGGGTTGGGACATGCAAAAAAACACATTTCCAATTCAAACAGAAGCACCCACCAAATTATTATTATTGTTATTACATCTTCTGTACTGTTATAAACGAGAGATGGAAATTGTGTGCAAACTGTAGTATAGATTACTGTGACAGCAAATAAATGTGTTGTTAAATGCATACAATTAAATGAATACTTCAAGAATACCAAACCCTTTCCAACGGAGCCATGGGATGTGATAGAAACCAGCATGCTAAACAAGGATGAAGCCCCAGATTTGCCTGAGAATGATTTGGAAGTGAAATGATCCAGCTTGCTGTTACAGAGTTGTGAAACATTAATTTTAATTTGTAGCACAATCACTGTCCTCTCCCATACCTCAGGCCACTGGACTCATTTGACAGTAAAATAAGGCCGCAGTGCCTTTGCTCTGCCTGATGGATAACAGACACCTCTTTGTGTGAGAGCAGTGGAGGGACATACAGATAGATGTCCTTACTGTTTTAGTACAGTATATACTGTATGTGACTGTATACAACACCCACTCTAGTACTATTTGGATCTAACTCTCCATCTCATTCTCTCTCTCTCTCTCTCTCTCTCTCTCTCTCTCTCTCTCTCTCTCTCTCTCTCTCTCTCTCTCTCTCTGTCTCTCTCTCTCTCTCCATCTCATTCTCTCTCTCTCTCTCTCTCTCTCTCTCTCTCTCTCTCTCTCTCTCTCTCTCTCTCTCTCTCTGTCTCTCTCTCTCTCTCCATCTCATTCTCTCTCTCTCTCTCTCTCTCTCTCTCTCTCTCTCTCTCTCTCGCTCACTCTCTCTGTCTTTACAAACGAGGAAGTACATTTATTTGTAACTTCCTTAATTTAGGTTGTGGACCTCACTGACTGACTGACTCACTAAGCATAAGCATGTTATGGTAAATAACAAAAAAGTTCTGAAATAATTGTTTAATAAAGCTTAATGTTTACACACAAAAAAAATCACTATTAGACTACTAATACCTTTAAGATGTCTCTCTCTACTTGAGAATACACAAAATCATATTTGCGTTTGTCCACAGTTCGTGATTCATTTAAAAATACTTTCTACAAAGAGCTGAAGACACTCTCTTCAGATCACATCATTGGCAACAGTCAGCATTTCCAAAATTTCACAAGTGATAAGTCATAGACACGTGAGCATGACTAAAGAAGGACATACTCTTAAGTCAAGGTGATCAAGTCGAAGTTGCCCCACTGTCCCAAATCATAGAGGACTCTACTGTAATTTATCATACAGTATGTTAATATCAACATTATCAAAATGGTTGACTTTCAGGTTGAACAGTCCAGATAAATAAAGTGATTATTTACAGTTATGACAGCCGCCATCATGTAAATATATGGAAGGCGCTCTCTTCCTGCTCCTCCTCCTCTGCAACAGCGCCATCTCCGCTAGGTGTGTTCTGAGTGGTTGAACACCTGTCACCTGACCCTCTGTTTCCCAGTCAGAAGTCTTTACCCTCCTCTGGTGAGATGACCACCATTTCTCTGCTCTTAAAGTCCCAGAAGGCTGTTAGGTGGAAGGCCATGTTGGAGAACACCACACAATACTCAAAGAGGGCGAAAAAGGTGTAGCCTGTGGAGGTTAGGAAAGACAGGAGACTTCTATGAACATTTTAACAAACAATGTAAAATTAAAATATACTTTTGTATCGTATAATGCTTAAAGGTTATGAACAGTCCAAATAATGTTTTTCATTAAAATTGCTGATATCTGAAGGAAACCAGATCAAAGTATGATGATCAAAGTATGAAAAATGACTGCTGCTTCTACATTGACGAAGTTTGATCATAAAGTGACTGGTCCCCTCCCCCATGTCAAACACTTGGATTCATTATTAAGGGGACAAGGTGACATCACCTTAACTTTTAATTTTAATACACCAATGTTAACATGATATACTCTTACCTTATTTAAATAAGTACTGCCTTGTAACTAACATTGGAGAAGGCGTGTTTGTGTTTGCAGAGAGGCGTGGTTTATATAGCTAGATAGCTGCTGGTGCCAGAATTTGACTGTAGGGTGTCAGCAAATAGTATAATTAAAAGTTGACCCTATTCATCTATGGCAACGATACTGATGTTCCCCTTTCATCTGTGTCAGCTAGTTACTGGCTAGCTAGGTGTTCAGCAGCAGGGAACAGAAGGGGGGGGTCGTTCAAAACTCAGACGCAGTTGTCATGTCAACACATCGGTCATTGCTGCTGTGAACCGCATCACAAGATCCAGGCTTAATGGTGTATATATATATATATATATATATATATATATATATATATATTCATACTACCGGCCAAAATTTTTAGAACACCTACTCATTCAAAGGTTTTTCTTTATTTTTACAATGTTCTACATTGTAGAATAACAGTGAATACATCAAAACTATGAAATAACACATATGGAATCATGTAGTAAGCAAAAAAGTGTTAAACAAATCAAAATATATTTTATATTTGAGAGTCTTCAAATAGCCACCATTTGCCTTGATGACAGCTTTGCACACTCTTGGCATTCTATCAGCCAGCTTCACCTGGAATACTTTTCCAACTTGAAGGAGATTAAGGAGTTCCCGAATATGCTGAGCACTTGTTGGCTGCTTTTCTTTCTCTCTGCGGACCGACTAATCCCCAACCATCTCAATTTGGTTGAGGTCAGCTAATTGTGGAGCCCAGGTCATCAGATGTAGCACTCCATCACTCTCCTTCTTGGTAAAATAGCCCTTACACAGCCTGGAGGTGTGTTGGGTCATTGTCCTGTTGAAAAACAAATGATAGCCCCACTAAATGCAATCCTGACGGGATGACGTATCGCTTCAGAATTCTTTGGTAGTCATGCTGGTTAAGTGTGCCTTGAATTCTAAATAAATCACAGACAGTGTCACCAGCAAAGCCCCGCCACACCATAATACCTCCTCCTCTATGCTTTACGGTGGGAAATACACATGCTGAGATCATCCGTTCACCCATACCGCGTCTCACAAAGACAAAAGAAAATTGGACTCCAGAACAAAGGACAATTTTCCACCAGTCGAATGTCCATTGCTTGTGTTTCTTGGCTCAAGCAAGTCTCTTCTTATTATTAGTGTCCTTTAGCAGTGGTTTCTTTGCAGGAATTCGACCATCCAGGCCTAATTCACACAGTCTCCTCTGAACAGTTGATGTTGAGATGTGTCTGTTACTTGAACTCTGTGGACCATTTTGTTGGCCTGCAATTTCTGAGGCTGGTAAGTCTAATGAACTTATCCACTGCAGCAGAGGTAACTCTGGGTCTTCCATTCCTGTGGCGGTCCTCATGAGAGCCAGTTTCATCATAGCGCTTGATGGTTTTTGTGACTGCACTTGAAGAAAAGTTATTGAAATGTTCTGTATTGACTGACCTTCATGTCTTAAAGTAATGATGGACTGTTGTTTCTCTTAGCTTATTTGAGCTGTTATTTCCATAATATGGACTTGGTCTTTTACCACATAGGGCTATCTTCTGTATACCCCCCTACCTTGTCACAACACAACTGATTGGCTCAAACACATTAAGAAGGAAAGAAATTCCACAAATTAACTTTAAGAAGACACACCTATTAACTGAAATGCATTCCAGGTGACTACCTCATGAAGCTGGTTGAGAGAATGCCAAGCGTGTGCAAAGCTATCATCAAGGCAAAGGGTGGCTATTTGAAGAATCTCAAATATAAAACATATTTTGATTTCTTTAACACTTTTTGCTTACTACATGATTTCATATGTTATTTAATAAGATTGATGTCTTCACTATTATTCTACAATGTAGAAATAGTAAAAAAATAAAGAAAAACTTTTGACCGGTAGTGTATATATATATAACAAGGATATCATTGACGCAATTTCAATTATGTTTGAGTTACTTTGTGTATCACCAAATCTGCTTGAGAGGATTTTACTGAAACACTGCTCACTGCATCCAAGTTGTTTGACATAGGCATTTCAAAGAGCTGTCAGTCAAGGCGAGCTCATGAATATAAGCTCCCCGTCCACTCAGCCTGTCTTTTCAAACTTCATGGTAGTTAGCCATGAAAGAAAAACTGTTCACATTGACTGCTCATGACCTTTAACAAACTGATGCTACAATATACTTACTCCCTTGTTCACAGTACATGTTGTGTTTCCAGTAAAAGTAAGCAGCCAAGCAGCAGAAAGCTATGTTGAGGATCAAGCAGCGGATTTTCCAGTGGAAAGATTTCACGTCCTGTGTGTGAAAAGAACGATTTGATTTGAAAGAGAAAGATTGCAATACGAAAAAATGATATTGTGTACTTAACTACTGTGTAATTGTACTATGCGATTTCAACTGCCTACTTTATAACTTGAACAATTAAAAACATTTAATTTATTTAGGTTGAGGAACACAATGAGCAGTCTTAATCAAGCCCCCTCTGAGAAACTCTTGAGATGAGACATCAGTAGCACATTGCAGCTGGTGTAAAAACAGTTTCAGCCACATCCTTCCACAAATACTATTTATACTGCAGATCACTGACTCAAGCAAAAGCATTTTAAAAATTTACTGGTCCCACCCTAAAATGCCCACAGTAGGTTATCATGACACACGATTACAAGCCCCATATTAAACCATTATCCAATGGCAATTGTCCATAAAAATTGTATGACATAGCGGCAGCCTAATACTACTGCATGTCAGTTGCGGGTCTGCGCCGTTCATGATCAGGGAAGACGATTAATAAAAAATATTTAAAAAATGATGAGTATGGCCTTATTTCTATTACAGCTTATTGGACGATTGTCATTCATATTCCATTCACCCAGCTCATTGTAACATTGATAGGTTTAGGCTACTACATGTCGGTGCACAGGTCGAGAGTAATTAGAGTAATCAAGGTGACAGACAGTGACACATTCAATACCGCATTGTACACTTTTATCCCGTTTCGTTCCGTTTGTTTCCAACAGAATCGGCGGAATGAATACACCCCTGATCACACGCAAATACAGTTCAATTTCATAGACTTCAGTTAGTGCTAAACACGGCTGCTAGAATCTTGACTAGAACCCAAAAATTTGATCATATTACTCCAGTACTAGCCTCTCTACACTGGCTTCCTGTTAAGGCAAGGGCTGATTTCAAGGTTTTACTGCTAACCTACAAAGCATTACATGGGCTTGCTCCTACCTATCTTTCCGATTTGGTCCTGCCGTACATACCTACACGTACGCTACGGTCACAAGACGCAGGCCTCCTTACTGTCCCTAGAATTTCTAAGCAAACAGCTGGAGGCAGGGCTTTTTCCTATAGATCTCCATTTTTATGGAATAGTCTGCCTATCCATGTGAGAGACGCAGACTCGGTCTCAACCTTTAAGTCTTTATTGAAGACTCATCTCTTCAGTAGGTCCTATGATTGAGTGTAGTCTGGCCCAGGAGTGTGAAGGTGAACGGAAAGGCACTGGAGCAACGAACCACCCTTGCTGTTTTTGTCTGGCCGGTTCCCCTCCACTGGGATTCTCTGCCTCTAACCCTATTACAGGGGCTGAGTCACTGGCTTACTGGTGCCGTGGCGGAGATCTTGCAGGCTATACTCGGCCTTGTCTCAGGATGGTAAGTTGGTGGTTGAAGATATCCCTCTAGTGGTGTGGGGGCTGTACTTCGGCAGAGTGGGTGGGGTTATATCCTGCCTGTTTGGCCCTGTCCGGGGGTATCGTCGGACGGGGCCACAGTGTCTCCCGACCCCTCCTGTCTCAGCCCCCAGTATTTCTGCTGCAGTAGTTTATGTGTCGGGGGGCTAGGGTCCGTCTGTTATATCTGGAGTATTTCTTCTCTTATCTGGTGTCTTGTGTGAATTTAAGTATGCTCTCTCTAATTATCTCTCTCTCTTTCTTTTTTTTCTCTCTCTCTCGGAGGACCTGAGCATTAGCACCATTCCTCAAGGCCTACCTGGCCTGATGACTCCTTGATGTCCCGAGTCCACCTGGCCGTGCTGCTTCTCCAGTTTCAACTGTTCTGCCTGTTTTATGAACATTTTAAAATCTTGTCCATGTTCTGTTATAATCTGCACCCGGCACAGCCAGAAGAGGACTGGCCACCCCTCACAGCCTGGTTCCTCTCTAGGTTTCTTCCTAGGTTTTGGCCTTTCTAGGGAGTTTTTCCTAGCCACCGTGCTTTTACACCTGCATTGCTTGCTGTTTGGGGTTTTAGGCTGGGTTTCTGTACAGCACTCTGTGACATCAGCTGATGTAAGAAGGGCTTTATAAATACATTTGATTTGATTTGATAGCAGCCACATACAAACAGCATGATCACATTGCTCATTCTATACATAATTCCTTCTTGCAACTATCTACGCGCTCTCCTCCTCTCACCTTTTCCTTCCGCTTGGGGACTTCAGTGCACAACAAACACATCAGCTGTCTGTGACCAGGCGAAAAAGCCAAACCTTCATATCATGCCCGCTAATGTTACACACAGCCTAGCTCGTTGTCAAGTCTTAGTCAACATAGATACTAGAACTAACTTGTTAGTAAACCTGATAGAATCATGAGGTACAGTGTATTTAGTTTTTAGCAGGTACACAGTTGGGCCCCGGTGGCAATAAATTAATACAAATGAAAAGCTTACCTTGACTTGGAAGAGTACCAGTGTTGGATAGCCATAGCCAGCTAGCAAACATAGCATTAATTTCTGTTTTTTCCGGGTGTTTGAGTAGGCTAAACTAGCTAGCTGCATTACTAGCTAAGTGAAAGAAAAAAAAATACAACCAAATATCTCTCTCTCTCTCTCTCTCTCTCTCTCTCTCTCTCGCTTCTCCTTAATTTTGGAAGAAATTAATTTGTTCAAAACTGTTCAACTATTGTCTTTCTCTCTCTTTGCGTCAACTACTCACCACAGTTTATGCACTGCAGTGCTAGCTAGCTGTAGCTTATGCTTTTAGTACTAGATTCATTCTCTGGTCTTTTGATTGGGTGGACAACATGTCAGTTCATCCTGCAAGAGCTCTGATAGGTAGGTTTTGTATTGAAGTCTATGTACCCAGAGGAGGACAGAAGCTAGCTGTCCTCCGGCTACACCATGGTGCTACCCTACAGAGTGCTGCTGAGTCCACTGTAGACCTTCATTGCAAAGCAGTGTGTTTAAATCAGTTATTTGGTGACGTGAATATATTTAGTATAGTTTTATCTTAAAAGGATAACTTTAATGTTTCACTATTTTTATTTTCATGAAATTCACTGAGGAGGATGGTCCTCCACTGATGAGCCTCCACCGCTGTATGTAGCATGCCATCTCCAAACGATGTATAGCAAACCCTTACAGGAACCAGTATTTTTAGCTAACATTCCACTCCTTGCCACTCCATATCATTGCCAAAGAGACTTGGTTTCCACTAGTTACCACAGCCACAAAGTAAAAATTGGCTATATCATACAAATTTATAAAAACAAAAATGTGCTTTTTGGTCTTAATTTAAGGTTATAGTTATGAATAAGATCAAGTTTAAAATGTAATTGTAGAAATAGGCGGCGTTTATGACTTTGTGGCTGTGGTAACTAGTGACGTCTAAGAGGCTGGCCTATCGGCAATGCAGCTGGATTTACGGTGTTGCTCATTGTTGTTGGAAATAATATTAATATTAATATTTTCCATGACAACACGTGGATCCTCAAAAGATATATAATTAGAATCAAAAACATACATTTTGCTGTTAGCTCGGCATTTTGAAGCTTAATATCAAAGCAAAGAGGTTTTGTGTTTGGAATTGAAGTAGCTACAGTATGTATTTAGTTTTAGAATTTAGACGTGAGCTAGCAACTTTTGACGGACTTGTTTTGTCTGGACAAAACAATAACTACCAACATGTTCCGTGGAGAGAAAAAAAGTGATACACGAGTTTCAATATTTGGATAATCGTTGCGATTGGAGGGTCGCTGTGAGGGTTATCAACCAGGATCAACTCCTCTGTTCACGAGAATGTTTATATTTGAAGATGGCAGAAAGCCAGACTCTTTGGCAATGACAAGGAGTGGAATGTAAGATAAAGATATTGGTACTCAGGCTAGGCAAGTATATGCCATATGCAATGAATACATTATGTGCCAGTGTAAGTGTGCAAGCCAAGTTCGAGCACAGTTAATGTGTTTGTGCTTGCTACAATCTCTGTGTGTGTGCATGTGTGGTGCACATGACAGCCTACACTCCCAGTGAGTTGTGTGGAGTGTGGAGGGGTGAGTTGCTCACAGCCCCAGACTGGGTCAGGAAACAGCTGACAGTGTAAACACAGCCAGAGGCTTCTTCCAATCTGGTTGGGATCAAAATGCTGGAGTCGTAACACAGAATAACAGTGCTTCAAGTCCCTCAACCATATAGTAAGAACTTAAAATGAGAGACTATGTAAATACGATTTAGCTAAAACGATTGACAAGGGTAAATACAATAGACTGGAGCACTAAAGGCTCAGTCACCAGGCAGTATGCATCAGTGAGTGAAAGGAAAGGACACAGGGAGATTGTCTTCTCTTATCCTCCTCGCTCCTCCTCTCCTCCGTGACCCGGAAGCCGATAAGCGGTCGAGTGTGTCAACTCAATAATAGGTGAACAGAGAACTTTGCTTCTCTCCTCAATTGCCTCCTACAGTCGAAGATACTCATGTGTAGTGCAAAGTGTTTTAAAATCTGCCGCACCCCCTTTGAATCAGCTGTTGTTTTCTCAAAGGAGAAAAATGTTTTATACACTACTTACCCCTTTATCTATAAAATGTCTCACACAACTAGCTAAAATAATTTGTTCTACTTTAAACATGTATTTTAGGATTCCACCCCTGTGAACGTCATTTGTAAATGACGTGCTAGTGGAGAAGAGTTTCATTTCATACAAGGCATTTGTTTCCATGTTTCCTCTCCTTCACTACTCTCCTCGATTACATTTGACCGTTTTCAAAAAGTGGCAAGGAGAGGACGGAGAAGAGGATGCGAAGAGTCAAACAAAACCATTTGAGTGTCTCCCCACAGCTTTGAACTGCCCTTGACAATGCCGTTTCATCAGGCTGCAGTAGTTGGCTCCTACTCTAGAGGGCTCTATTGTCGACATTGCAGACAAAGTCACCAAAAGCCCCTCTACTAACAGGAACTATACTATACTGCCTGCTTCACCAGGAAACTGCATCATACCACCAAAATAGTTAGTTCACTTCTTCATTCAGTTGAACGAATAACTAACTTCCCTTTACATTTCTGTCTTTCATGCAATTTCTAAATTTCCTGATCAAGTACAGGGCTGAAGGGAAGGAACGATGCCTTACCTCAGGAATCAGTGAGTACTTCTTTATAACCAGCCACAGCCGACAGGTTAACACCATGTGGATAACAGAACTGGCAATGAACAGGACAAAACCTTCTTTATGGACAACTATGGGACAAAGAAGGACATGAAAGCTAAAAGCATACAAGTACAACTGTATTAGTCATAACACTCACTGAAACAGGTTATATGGTTTATAACTAGGGTCCATAGTTTTTCCTGGTCGGGTCATGTATCTGGAAAAATTCAGGGCCTTATTTATAACTGCAAGAAACAGGCAAACAAAATTCTATAATTTGTTCAAAAACATAATTTTATATCATGCAGCATATTAATCCATGTAAATGAGCAGCCTATTATGCTGTAGGGCAGGCCTTATGCCGACTTATTCCCAGCCGACTAATTGTCAAAGTTCACTCACGGTATGTCTCATTGGATGACACGTAGGTGAGCAGTAAGAGGCCAAAGTTCTCAGTGATGGCACACATGAAGTTGAGGCAGCTGAGCAGCCACTCCAGGAACCTTGTGGAGAAGCGGCCCTTATAGAAGTTAAAATAGGCCACGGCCACCAGGAACCTGGGAGCAGAGTGCAGGCCAATGCAGAAGCGCCAGATATGGCACTCTGGGCTCAGGCTTATGGAGGCACTAATGGAGGGCAGATAATTGGTAACCTAAACCCCCCCCCAAAAAAAAAAGACAGTCAGACCATTTATTTGCATGCATGCTACATTTTTAATAACAGGGACAGTATTGATTACCTTGCAATGTGTGTCAGTGGAGTCCTGGAAATGGAACACGGAGGAGATGAAAATGCAGGTAATTAAGCCAAGCAGTGGCAGACTGACGGTGCCCACAACACAGGAGGTGAATGATAGCCTGATCAGAGGCTTGTCATGACCCAGGACATGTGGACCCTGCAGCATCCTAGACGGGGACATCAGGGCCATATTTATCACTAAATAAGCATTTTAACTGTGAGAATGTTCAGATATGAACAAAATAATGTATAATAATGATATAAGCTAATTCTGGATTTAATACCTAGGTTTGAGAGTTTGACATGCTTCCTGCAAAATCATGCTGCTGTTTGCAGTGACATTAAGGCAGGACTATGTATAAATTTGATCAGAAACATGCATAGAAATGATCTGAATATGATTCCATACCTCCTATTTGTAGGCTACAGCTAGGTCAATTGTTTACAGATATAGCTCTTGCATAGTCAGAGAAGGAAATGACTTTTGTTGGCTTGAATTGGAATGTCACCACATACGCCTGTCCATCGTCGCATATAGGCTACTGACTATGTTCAGATTTATCTTGATCAGGTATTTCACAAATTTCTAATGTGGTCTCTAATTCATTAGCGTCTGTTCATGTTCCCTTCAGCCCAGCACAGCATGAACACTGAGCATCTTCAACACGATGCAGAATAAGATTTTAACCTGAATCCTCCCCCAGATGCCATATCATAAATATCTTCAATGATATTTGAAAAGAAAAGCGGTACCAATGAAATGCGAAAAAGATTATTGAAGAGATCGGATTAAAATGTATTGCGATACCCGGAAGAGCTAGCAAGGTACTGGCTAAGTAGTGACCGGATGGGAGTAGCCTATAAAAAAAACATCAAGAACCAGTCATATTACGCGATGTAGCTATACTGAAAAATCATTGGTAGCTGAAGTGTCACGATGAAGTGTAAGAAATGAATGAATTGATAAGACAACTTTATACCACGGGAGCTGTCCGTGGTGCTGATCTTGCTCATCACCAAATACTGTAGCCTTATCTTTGACAGCCTAGCAATGCAAGTTGCCTCATGAAATGAACATATACATACTTTGAGAAAATGGGGGTATTTGGAAAGACTCAAGTCAATGTTTTTGTTGTTGAGGATGATGATTTTTGGTCAATGGATAAGTCCCACGCGTCTCATTCAAATAAATGATGTGTAAATTCCAATAGTGCTCAGTACGTCATGATGAGCCTCCACCCCGCCTCTAACCCCAGTTATCTCACGCTAACTATCGTCTTGGTCAAGGCACAAAAGCAGTCTACAGCTGTCCATCCGGGAACTTAAACGTAATTTAAATGATCATATGGTATATTTTTGGATATAGATAAGTGTAACCTGTAACAGCAAAATGAAACTTTGTGGATTTCGAGCTTCGCTGAGTTTTATTGTCTGCTTGAATATTATTCCAGGTAGGCTATAGTTTCTCTCTTTTTCTGAACTATGTACAGTTGAAAATGGTAAATTCCCAATGTGCATATTTAGGAATGTATACGTTATGTTAAGTGTCTATATCAACACACACTTACAGTCCAATCGCAACGATTGGTTCTCATTTTGGTTTTCATTCAACATCAGGCAAGTTTAGGTATCATCTTATTCACAGTACCAGTCAAAACTTTGGACACACTGACTCATTCAAGGTGTTGTTATTTTTTTTTACTATTTTCTACTTTGTTGAATAATAGTGAAGCAAAACTTTGAAATAACACATATGGAATCATGTAGTAACCAAAAAAAAGTGTTCAACAAATCAAAATATATTTTATATTTGAGATTCTTCAAAGTAGCCACCCTTTGCCTTGATGACAGCTTTGCACATTCTTGGCATTCTCTCAACCAGCTTCATGAGGTAGTCACCTGGAATGCATTTCAATTAACAGGTGTGCCTTGTTAAAAGTTAATTTGTGGAATTTCTTTCCTTCTTAATATCATTTGAGCCATTCAGTTGTGTTGTGACAAGTGGTGTCATATTTTATAGTTTTGATGTCTTCACTATTATTCTGCAATGTAGAAAATAATAAAAATAAAGAAAAACCCTGGAATGAGTAGCTGTGTCCAAACTTTTGACTGGTACTGTAAATTCATCCTGTGACCCTTTTCTACAGCCTCCTCAAAAGGCTTTATTGAAACAGCGAAGCAGGGTAACATCTGGCTCACCCAAATACACTGAGACCACTGCAAACAGTTGCTTCTGGAAGTGTTCTGAACTCAATTATGTTTGTCAAGAATTTTAAATGAATTCCTGGAAAAAAACATATAATTTAATACATGGGAAAACAATATATTCTCATAACAACATAAAAATACAAAGAAACGGGATCAAAGATTGGAGAGAAAATGGAAAGGTCCAGTAAATTCCAAGTATGCAGAAGATTTGACAACTGTATTTTGTTGAAAGCTCATCCAAATATTATTTGATCTTTCTATACAAATGGAGAAAAAAACATCAGCATAAAGGACTTTAGGGTGGCAGGTAGCCTAGCGTTTCGAGCATTGGGCCAATAACCGAAAGGTTGCTGATTCGAATACCCGAGCAGACAAGGTGAAAAATCTGTCAATGTACCCTTGAGCAAGGAAATGATCCCTAGTTTGCTCCAGGGGTGCCATACTACTACGGCTGACCCTGTAAAACAACACATTTCACTGCACCTATCCAGCTTATGTGACAATTTTTTATGCATGCATTTAACCTACAAGAACAGGGTACAGTATGTCTATTAGAGTGTATTATAGCCTATCTGTGTTTATTTTCTATGGTGGTATTATATGGCAAATGTCCCATGGATTAGGGCGTGTATCAACATATCCCTGCTTGGGGTCAACAGATGCCTCAGTTGCATCTGCTGGCTCATAATGGAAGCTTTGCTTGATCTCTTGCTATAACATCAGAAGCTTAATCTACTCCCAAATCCCCCTCTGTCCCAGTGTTCTGCACCATCTGCCATGTGTTCACATGTTCTCTGACACACTAAGACTTTTACCCATGAACAGGTAACTGCCAAAATAAAGGAAACACATGAGTAGATGAGGGATACAAAGTACTGTATATTGAATGCAGGTGCTTCCACACAGGTGTTGTTAATGAGTTAATTAAGCAATTAACATCCCATCATGCCTAGGGTCATGTAAGCATGATGGGATGTGTCTCTCTATATATGTGTGTGTGTGTGTGTGTGTGTGTGTGTGTGTGTGTGTGTGTGTGTGTGTGTGTGTGTGTGTGTGTGTGTGTGTGTGTGTGTGTGTGTGTGTGTGTGTGTGTGTGTGTGTGTGTGTGTGTGTGTGTGTGTGTGTGTGTGTGTGTGTGTGTGTGTGTGTGTGTGTGTGTGTGTGTGTGACCCACCAGATTTAAACCCAATTGAACACATGGTAAATTCTAACGTGGCGCATGAGAGCATTTTCCACCACCATCAACAAAACACCAAACAATGGAATATCTAATGGAAGCATGGTAATAATAATAATAGAGTTCCAGACACTTGTAGAATCTTTGCCAAGGTGCATTAAGGCTGTTCTGGTGGCTCGGCTATTAAGACTTTATGTTGGTGTTTCCTTCATTTTGTCAGTTACCTGTATATCCCAGAGACTTTGTTCTGGCTGACATCAGGTTGTCACAGATTGTCATTTTTGAATAAATGTATGAAAATTATGCAGTGCTCACAAAATTAAAATAAATTGATTGTGTTATGGTGGTTAGGTGAGAATGATGCTCTTTCTTATACATTTTTAAATGACAGTCATTTTAGTCATTTAGCAGACACTGTTCTCTATGCCCTGTCCTAGCCTGTTGGAGTGCCAATGGGAGGTATGCCCAGAAGCTGCTGAATGATTTGTTTACCAACTACACCAGTGCCCTGAGACCGGTAGAGGAAACAGAAAACATCCTCAATGTGACCCTGCAGATCACCCTCTCACAGATCATTGACATGGTAACAGCTTTCTTAAGTTTAAACTATGGCTATTTCAGCAGTACGACAATAATAAAGAGATTCCCAAAAAGATCTCAAACAAGATCTCATACATTCGCATTTGAAACAGATGTCATATTCTAAGTGCTAACTTAATAACTAGTGAAATTAAGCCATTGTTCACCATGTTCCCTCTATTGCAGGATGAACGTAACCAGATTTTGACAGCATATCTGTGGATACGGCAGGTGTGGGTAGACTCATACCTCACCTGGAGTAAAGATGATTATGATGGACTTGATACCATCCGTATACCTAGTAGTTATATATGGAGACCTGATATAGTCTTATATAACAAGTAGGTCGGACTGGTATTGGGTTCATCAGAGAGCTCTGTTGCTCCCACAATCCAATCCACACATCAACGTTGTTGTCAGAGTGAAGGCACAAGCTGAACACTCCTTGAAGACATTTATTCATGAGAGTGTTCTGGTCGTTTTCTGCTATTTATACACTACTGTATGTACTGGGAATCTGGGAAGTAACTGGCGGCAGGTAGCCTAGCGGTTAGTGTTCAGCCAATAACTGAAAGGTCGCTAGTTCGAATACCCAAGCCGAAAAGGTGAAAAATCTGTCGATGTGCCCTTGAGCAAAGCACTTAACCCAAATCTGCTCCACTAGTGCTGTACTATTGTTGCTGACCCTGTAAAACAACACATTTCACTGCACCTATGTGACAGTAAAACATCAAGGTTATAAAATGCAGAAACAAAGTGGAGGCAAACCATAAAAGCTATCTCTTTTCATGACTGGTTCACTCTTCTTCCATTGCTTTTCTTGTGCCTTTGGCTAGTCCTGCTAGTCCTGCCTGTTTGGTCCTGCTAGTCCTGTTAGTCCTGCTAGTCCTGCCTGGTTGGTCCTGCTAGTCCTGTCTGGTTGGTCCTGCTAGTCTTGCTAGACCTGCTAGTCCTGTCTGGTTGGACCCAGCTAGTCCTGCTAGTCCTGTCTGGTTGGACCTGCTAGTCCTGCCTGGTTAGTCCTGCTGGTCCTGCCTGGTTGGTCCTGCTAGTCCTGCTGGTCCTGCCTGGTTGGTCCTGCTAGTCCTGCCTGGTTGGTCCTGCTAGTCCTGTCTGGTTGGTCCTGCTAGTCTTGCTAGACCGGCTAGTCCTGTCTGGTTGGACCTGCTAGTCCTGCTAGTCCTGTCTGGTTGGACCTGCTAGTCCTGCCTGGTTGGTCCTGCTAGTCCTGCTAGTTCTGCCTGGTCCTGCTGGTCCTGCTAGTCCTGCTAATCATGCTAGTCCTGCTAGTCCTGCTAGTCCTGCTAGTCCTGCCTGGTTTGTCCTGCTAGTCATGCCTGGTTGATCCTCGTAGTCATGCCTAGTTGATCCTCGTAGTCATGCCTGGTTTGTCCTGCTAGTCCTGCCTGGTCCTGCTAGTCCTGCCTGGTCCTGCTAGTCCTGCTAGTTCTGCTAATCCTGCTAGTCCTGTTAGTCATGCTAGTCATGCCTGGTTGGTCCTGCTAGTCATGCCTGGTTTGTCCTGCTAGTCGTGCCTGGTTTGTCCTGCTAGTCGTGCCTGGTTGATCCTCGTAGTCATGCCTAGTTGATCCTCGTAGTCCTGCCTGGTTTGTCCTGCTAGTCCTGCCTGCCTGGTCCTGCTAGTTCTGCCTGGTCCTGCTAGTCCTGCTAGTCCTGCTAGTCCTGCTAGTCCTGTTAGTCATGCTAGTCATGCCTGGTTGGTCCTGCTAGTCATGCCTGGTTGGTCCTGCTAGTTGTGCCTGGTTGATCCTCGTAGTCATGTCTAGTTGATCCTCGTAGTCATGCCTGGTTTGTCCTGCTAGTCATGCCTGGTTTGTCCTGCTAGTCATGCCTGGTTGGTCCTGCTAGTCATTCCTGGTTGGTGCTGCTAGTCATTCCTGGTTGGTGCTGCTAGTCATGCCTGGTTGGTCCTGCTAGTCATGCCTGTCTGTTATAAAAGGGTAATACATGTGTTTCTTCTTTCTTAGAGTGTTTGATATTTACATTGTTCGTCACTGTCTTCATATGAATGGACTTCAGTCTCTGTTGATCTAACACTAAACCAATACTAGTATAATTCTTAACTGTGTGCTTTAATCAACAGCTGTACAGCTCTCTCTCTCTCTTGCTCTCTCTCTCTCTAGCTCTCTCTCTCTCTAGCTCTCTCTCTCTAGCTCTCTCTCGCTCTCTCTCGCTCTTTCCGAGAGGTGACCTCTCTGTATGTATTTCAGTGCTGATAGCCATTTCACAGGCTCCATGGACACTAATGTGGTCATCCGCCACGATGGCCAGATCATATGGGACTCGCCGGTTATCACCAAGAGCTCCTGTAAAGTAGATGTATCCTTCTTCCCGTTTGATGCCCAGCAGTGCAGATTCACCTACGGCTCCTGGACCTACAACGGTAACCAGATGGACCTCCAGAATGCCATGGACCACGCCGACCTGGCTGACCTGGTAGAGAATGTGGAATGGCAGGTGAATTAATTGATCCCTTTTATTTGACCAATTTAAAATACATAGAGTTGCAACAATACACTCATTAAAAAATCCTTGATGATAAAAACACAGTACAGTTAACAGATTTATTCCATTGGGATCCACGGTCTAACTTCTTATTCTCTGTTTTGAACACAGTCCATCTTTTCCCCAATGAATGAATTAATGACTGAATCAGTTATTGCCATTGTGGTCTGGGTTCTCAGGTGCTGGGGATGCCTGCCAAGAGGAACATAATTCTGTATGGCTGCTGTGCTGAACCATACCCTGATGTGACCTACACTCTCCAACTAAAGAGGAAGGCATCCTTCTACGTGTTCAACCTGCTCATCCCGTGTGTGATGATCTCCTTCCTGGCTCCGCTGGGCTTCTACCTGCCGGCTGACTCTGGGGAGAAGGTGTCCCTGGGCGTCACCGTCATGCTGGCTCTCACCGTGTTTCAGCTGCTGGTCGCTGAAACCATGCCTCCATCAGAGAATGTGCCACTTATTGGTGAGGGCAATCAGGGTTGGACGGTGACCAGAAATCGGCCCTGACATTTCTAACACACTGGCCCATTATTTTACTTGAGACCCCCACATCAGACCATTTTCTCCCTTGAGGCCCCCATTACTACCCAGATCATGATCATTTTGCAGAAAAAACAGGCCCACTACGCTAAAAATGGACCAGCCCATCTGATATTTGCCGAAATGCCAAATGGCCAGTCCGCCCCTGTGGGCAATCATTTAGCTAGTGATAAACATGTCTGTAACACTGTAGTTGTCTGTAACTCCATGCACTGTCTGTAACACTGAACATGTCTGTAACTCCATGCACTGTCTCTGTCAAGGGGAAAACAGGACCTTTAAAGTGACATCAGTACCATTCAATGATAGATTGTGATAATAATACATGTTCCCCTTTCAATGTCCCACAGGAAAGTACTACATTGCCACCATGACCATGATAACAGCCTCCACGGCCCTGACCATCTTTATCACAAACATCCACCACTGTGGCCCAGACGCCAAGCCTGTGCCCAAGTGGGCCAAGATCTTCATCCTGCAGTACATGGCCAGGGTGTGCTTTGTGTATGAAGTAGGGGAGAACTGCATGTATCTCCAGCCTGAGAAACAGGACACGCCACCTCAACCTACCCCTCAGAGAAGCAACAACTACACCATGAACGGACAAGCAGTCCAAGAGGACTTGATTCTGGAGGTGGAAAGAGGTCTCCCCAACAAAATAATTGGGGAGTCAGAAGATCAGTTGATGAGCCCCACCGGCTCCATGGGGAGGAACCCCACCAACCACTACTGTGCCTGGAGAAACAGCATGTTCATGAGCATGGACTGTGGGGACTCGCCAGGGCCGGCCGCTGCCAGGAGGAGCCGGAAGGGGGGAGTAGGAGCGAGTAGAGGGAAAGAAGAGGTGTGTAAGATCCAGTGCACCTGTCAGCACCAGCAGCTCCTCCGAAATATTGAGTACATTGCCAACTGTTACAGAGATACGAGGGCCACAGCAAAAAGGACTGGGGAGTGGAAGAAGGTGGCGAAGGTGTTGGACCGATTCTTCATGTGGATCTTTTTCATCATGGTGTTTTCCATGAGCCTGCTCATCATGGGGAAAGCCATTTAACTTCATACCTGGGCTGTGTTCATTAGGTACAAAACAGGAGAAAACATGTTGAAATGAAGGAAGTATTACCTGAAATGGTGTATCAAAATGTTTTCGGTTTTACACCAAAATGAAAGAACAGGCGACGTGTGCAATACGTTTGTAGTGATCAGTTTCCACTTTTCACCTCGTACTTTTTTATACATTAAGGCCTAATCTGAACACAAGGATTTCATCCAGACTACATCAATTTAATTTAATTATTTGATATTCCAAACACTTTTAATGTGTGTATGTTACCTACAGATGTTGTTATTGTTTACTTTTACAGTTTAGTTGTCATACAGATGTAGGATCTTAATTTGAGCCAGTTGCTACAGTAGGAAAATAATCCTGCTGCAACAACAGGAATTATTATGTGGATTATAATTAATGGATATTTTTGTAGGGGTTGATACATTTTTTGTAAGAGAAAATCAAGTCTGAAATTTAAACCACACATATACTACACGTTTTAAATTTCCTGCAGTTCTCCTGCAAAAGATTGATCCTACATTTCTACATGTGGTGTGTGTTAGATCATTATTTGTAGTTTCTAACAATAATTTTAAAGTGAACATGGGAATTGCAATACCTTAAATTACCATTCAGGGAGGATAAAAACAGAATTGATTAGTTGATTAAAGGTTTTTGGGTTAATTTATCGAAATGTAATAACACATGAAAATCTATTCTGTTTCTGACAATTCAAAACATTTAAATATTCAATTACAGCATCACAATATCCAGTGCTTAATTTGTAAATTGGGATGTTCCGGAACAAAATGTGAAAGCGACATTGGAAGTTCAAAGGTACCAGAACACATGAGAAAAAAAAACACCTTTATAATAAAGCATTGCATGCATACTATCGCATGTGCATAGTGACATAGAGCAGTAGAGTAGAGACACTTACAAATGTTGCACACATCGGGAAATTAATTAGTAGCCTAGGGTCTGGGAAAGAATGTGGCCTTTTATAAACACATTTCATGCAATTCTATGTCATTTTACATGACTGGAGACTGGCAGAATCTTTGACACTGACAAACAGAATATGAGATCAATGAAAACGACCTTGTCTTGAATCCATTAACAGCCTTTGCCTAGGTGTGTGGAGACACATTGTAGGCTACAATATTAGGAGGAAAATCCAAAAAATGCTTTCCAGTTTCACTGACTCAACCAATGATGCGCTCATGCCAAAAGCCTCTCTCTCTCTCTTTGGTAAAACAATATTTGGATGTTGATCAAGTATTTTGGTAGCCTACATCATAGTCTTCACTTTTCAGCAGAAGCCATTTGCTTTCCAACCTGTGCTTCCCCTCTATTGTATTTGAAATATTGCGAAAGACCGGTTTTGTCTGCATGCTGTTTTTTCACGGACAGATTTGCTGCGCGTTCCCGGCTTTATGTTATTCCTTATTACTAGGCTACAATCCACAGCTAGGCTATTAAAAAAAATAAGCTATTGATCCTTGGTGGCTAAATGATAGGCCTTCTGGTGGTGTAGTAGGCTATTCTGAATGATTTCATTAACAGACAGCAGTAATTCTATAATTTTGGCAAATGTATTACCTTCGCGTGGCAATGGTTCTATAAGGAAATAAATGATAAAGTGCATGAGAGATGAGAGTTGCAGGCTCATGTATATCAGAGCAGAGATGGAGAGAGATCATAGAAAGTTAATCTAATTCTAGTTATGTGAGAGATAGAGGCGCGCTTATCACACAGGCACGGCTAAGTGTTGGTCTCAAACATAGGTTACAATGTAGCGCAAACCATAAACCGTGGCTGGCCCAAACAGAAACTGCTCTTAGAATATTAGGCCCGGGATGAACATCTACTATTTCACATAGTGTTTTTTATGGGGCGGGAGAATTTACAAAGAGACAATTTGAATGAAATTTGACCGCTTTTATTATAATTTGTACATTGAAAAAAGTGTCAATTATTTTTCATGCCACGAGAGGTACCGGATCCGACCAAATAGGTACCGGAACAAAACAGTCAAAAACCGAGAGGTGACGGATCCTGTTCTGGCAGGATTCGGCTGAAATTAAGCACTGACAATATCTCATCATACCATCATTTAGTGTATGTCTGATATATTAAAAGTGACAATTCAACTTTAACATGCATGTGATATTGTAGTAGCTGTTATGTAAACCAGTCTTTATTGTCCGTTTATGGTGGATTGAACTGTATGTGCAGATCCTGAACTGTGCGTTGTTGTCACGACTTCAGCCGAAGTTGGTCCCGCTCCTTGTTCGGGCGGATTTTCTAGCTACCGCAGATCTACTTTTCATTTTCTATTTTTTTGTCTTCATTATACACACCTGGTTTCCAATCACTTAATTATTTGTTCCTTAAACCCTCTGTTTCCCTCATGGTTTTGTGCGTGTTTGTTATATGTTCTTTTTATTGTGAGCTTGGATTTTACTACCTATTTTGGTAGTTTGTTATTTGAGTAAAGATACGTGATTTACTCATCTCCGTTGTCCTGCGCCTGACTCTGCCTACCTGCTACACAGAGACTTCTGACAGTTGCTTTGTTGTGCCAACTTGTATTCCCTACTGATCTCACCTCTCTCCACAGAGAAATATTTAATTAGATCTGCTCAGACATCCAGCAAGTCTCATGACAAATGACTGCATTTTCTATAGCTGCATATTGTAATTGAGTGTTTATCCCCACAACAGTTCAACAGTGTCCCTGTTGTACACCATCAGAGCCGACCTTACCAGAACAGAGCTTTCTCAGTGCAGCCTTTATCTCTTTGTTTCTGAAACTATAGATGATGGGATTCATAACAGGAGTCAGAAAGCAGTTAACAATAGATATCAAGATTATAACATTACAGTGAACGTTTTCAGATTTGGCACTGATGTAGACGCAGGAGTGAGCGAGGTAGAAGGTGAGGACGATAGTGAGATGTGCGGAGCAGGTAGAGAAGGCTTTCATACGGCCCTCTGAAGATGCAGTCTTGCAGACGACTACAATGATTCTGAAGTAGGACCAAATAATGAGAGTGAACGGGAAATAGATCGCTATTAAAGCACACACAAGAGCCACGTCGATCAAAAAGGTTGTGTCCGAACAGGACAGTGAAACTACAGGAGGAAGGTCACAGAACCAACAATTAATTTTGTTGCTACAGAAGGGCAATTGTGCTGCTAAAATGACACAGAAGACAGGTAAACTGAGTCCAGATGCCCATGCCGCTGTAGTCAACAGACCGCACAGTCTCTTAGTGATAATGCTGCTGTAGCGTAAGGGATTGCAAATGGCGACACAGCGGTCATAGGCCGTGACACACAGCAGCATGTTCTCGACGGATGGAAATGACAAATACACATACAACTGGACGAAACAAGCTGAGTAGGAGATTGTTACGTCATTCCACAAACTCACTGCTATCATCTTAGGGAGAACACTGGTCGATATCACAATGTCTATGAGGGACAGGTGGCTGAGGAAAATGTACATGGCAGACTGCAGCTTGGAGTCTGTCGCCACCAGGGTAAGTATGATGAGGTTTCCAATCAGGATCATCAGGTAGGAAGATGGCCAGCTCTCAACCCCAAAGAAGAGGAATTCAGTCACAACAGTCACATTGGCTTGAAGGCAAGAGTCTTTTGGAGGTCAAAGAAGACAAAGGTGCATAATTTACAAAGGTGCATAATATCAGCATTTGCTTGAGAAAGACAGAAATAGTTCTTATTTTGTATGAGACACTTACTTTCTACATTGTGAAGCTGTATTCAGGGCATTTATGTTGTTGACACGCCAGGTTTGGATATTATTTGGACTATTTCTGTGAACAGACACAAAAACATTTTTGAATAGCCATTGATGCAAATGATACATTTATGAATCTGGTATTGAATTATCCCAACAATACCAATGGTTTGGAATGCCTGCCACCATACAGTAACACTTACTGTCTGTGTACTGTACACAAAACAATGCTGCTTTATACAGTTTGCAAAACATAATTCACTGAAGAAGACTTCATTCACAGAAGAAATTGGAAAATATCAAACACCTGATAGTGGGTTGACAATATGACTGACTAGTTTATCTCAATGCACAGGTCATCATGTGAACTTGATCTAGAGACCAAGTGTTGTGTGTCTGTTGTCCTGTTGATTTTATGGCCCTCCTGCAGTTCCGAGGGGCTTCCACACACCTCCTCTGAATGCACGCTCTCTCCTAGTTCAGAACATAGTTGGTTTCCTGGGATTATTCCAGCCAATCAGGGTTTCACATAACAGTATTGTCACGTTCAGGCCTGATAGTTATAGGCTGGCGTGTTTAGTTTCGTTTTTGGTGTAGGGTTTTTTGTTCTAGGTGTTGTATATCTATGTTGGGGTAATGGTTCCCAATTAGAGGCAGCTGTGTGTCGTTGTCTCTAATTGGGAACCATATATATGTTTGGGGTTTTCATTTAGGTTTTGTGGGTTATTGTTTGTACATAGCATTGTGTTTTGTCATGTTATGGCTACGTTACGATCTTCATTAGTTTGGTTTGTTGTTTTTTCCCAGTATTGTTCTTTAGTAAAATATGTATACTGGATGCATTGCTGCGCCTTGGTCTGTCCGTCCCGAAGATCGTGACACACATGTACAAACACACACTAAGTATACAAAACATTAAGAACACCTGCTCTTTCCATGACATAAACTATCCAGGTGAAAGCTATGATCTCTTATTGATGTCACTTGTTAAATCCACTTCAATACTCAGTGTATAGTGTAACTTTTCTTTAAATTGAAGAGTGACAGAAGTTACATGATAACATAATGAAATAATGGCATTTTATTAAGGCTGAAGATTATATAAGAGTTAGTTTGATAGTTGTTCAGGTAAAAAGGTTTCACCATTAGACAACACTGCAAATTCCAAAGCAAATAATTGTTTGGAATGAGTTGATAATGAAGTAGGACACTGCTTATGTTCAATTAAGTCAAGATTCACTATTATAAAAAAAAAAAAAATGTCAAGCAACAGTGTGATGAGCACTGAACACATTTCCATGGAAGGTTTACAGTAAAGTAAATCCGGATAAGGGAATGGTTGTCCAAAGTTGCCACTGGGAATCATAGATACACAGTAGATGCCAAGTGAAATCCTTGGGACCACCCTACCCTAACCCTAACCTTTACCTTAACCCTAACCTTAACCTTAACCCTACCCTAACCTTAACTCTTACCTTAACCCTAACCTTAACCCTACCCTAACCCTTACCTTAACCCTAACCTTAACCCTAACCTTAACCCTTACCTTAACCCTAACCTTAACCCTACCCTACCTAACCCTAACCTTAACCCTTACCTTAACCATTTTACATTTCAATGGGCTGACATCAGAGTTGGGTCGTCCAAACCATCCCACTTTGCAAAAAACATTGATTCACTGAAAAATCGAACAAACAGAGACAAAACAAATGGACATTGGAGAAATAATATCTGCAAAGGTTGAATGGATTGTGTTAGGGTTAATAAATGAACTCAAACAGGGTAATCATTGTAGCTATGCATTTTGTTGTTATTGCATTTTCAAAACAGGACGTTCTAAAGAAAACCGAAATTGTTAGCATCCTCCAACCCACCAACCACTGCTGACAATATACACTAATCAGATGGCGACAACTTCCTATTTAAATGTTGGAAACATCATTTTGTTTCCCTGAAAGAAAAAAAGATGTCTCTAAGGTATAATATCACATGAAAACAATCCAGGCCTGACGAATGAATTGTGATCCAATTTGAATTAGTAAGGCCATGCCATGTCTGTAATTTAATATTAAATTGCATAGCATCCCATGCAGTGATTACATGTACTAAGTAGCAGAACATAATCTACACCAGTGGTGAAAAAAGTACACTAATGTCATACTTAAGTTAAAGTAAAGATACCTTAAAAGAAAATGACTCACGTAGAGGTGAAAGTCAACCAGTAAAATATTACTTGAGTAAAAGTCTAAAAGTACTTGGTTTTAAATATACTTAAGTATACAGAAGTAAATGTAATTGCAAAAAAAAAAGTTAAATTCCTTACATTAAGCAAACCAGACGCCACCATTTTCTAGTTTTTTAAATTTACGGACAGCTAGGGGCACACTCCAACTCTCAGACATCATTTACAAAACAAATATTGTGTTTAGAGAGTCCGCCAGATCAAAGGCAGTATGGATGACAGGGATGTTCTTTTGATAAGTGTGTGAATTGGACCATTTTCCTGTCCTGCTAAGCATTCATAATGTAACGAGTACTTTTGGGTGTCAGTGAAAATGGTGTAAAAAGTATATTATTGTCCCGCCCTGATCTGTTTCACCTGTTCCTGTGATTGTCTCCACCCCCTCCAAGTGTCACTTATTTTCCCCAGTGTATTTATCCCTGTTTCCTGTCTCTCTGTGCCAGTTTGTCTTGTATGTTTAGTCAAGTCAACCAGCGTGTTTTTCCCGTAATCCTTTTGCTATTCTCCTTTTTCTAGTCCTCCCGGTTTTGACCCTTGCCTGTTTCTGGACTCTGTACCCGCCTTCCTGACCATTCTGCCTGCCTTGACCATGAGCCTGTCTGCCACTCTGTACCTCCTGGACTCTGATCTGGTTTTGACCTTTTTGCCTGTCCATGACCATTCTCTTGCCTACCCCTTTGGATTATTAAACATTGTAAGACTCCAACCATCTGTCTCCTGTGTCTGCAACTGGGTCTCACCTTGTGCTTTGATAATTATTTTCTTTAGGAGTGCAGTAAAAGTTGTCAAAAATATAGTTAAGTACAGATACCCAAGACATGCTTTTTTATTTGTGTCATTACGTGCTATGAATATATGAATATGGGACCAAATACTTAACTTTTGACTACTTTAATACACATAAGTGAATTTATCCCAATACTTTTGGTCCCCTAAAATGTGCAAAAAGTGCTGTAATTTCTAAACGGTTCACCTAGTGTGGATGAAAATACCCTCAAAATAAAGCTGACGGTCTGCACCTCAGTCGTCATTTCAAATCCAAAGTACAGAGCCAAAACATAAAAAAATGCATTCCAGGTGACCACCTCATGAAGCTGGTTGAGATAATGCTAAGAGTGTGCAAATCTGTCATCAAGGCAAAGGGTGGCTACTTTGAAGAATCTCAAATATAAAACATATTTTGATTTGTTTAACACTTTTTTGGTTACTACATTAATCCATATGTGTTATTTCATAGTGTTGATGTCTTCACTATTATTCTACAATGTAGAAATAGTAAAAATAAAGAAAAGCCTTGAATGGGTAGCTGTGTCCAAACTTTTGACTGGTACTGTATATGCTGTGTATTGAGTACCACAGTATGAGTCATAATACCCACAAAACCTAGTGGTCAAGCAAGGAAATTGTTCCAATCGATTTTCCACCATTCATTTTTTTCCCATAGGGGCTTTTAGAAACGCTTTAAATAAGGGCTGTGTTTCGTGTAGTCTTACCCTGACGTGATGCTTTGATAACCGTGTCAATGTCTCTCGGACAAGGTGACTTTTATCAATATATTTTCCTGTATTTACCCCCAAAAAACAAAATGACAATTAGCTGCTAATGTGTCTATCATAATCATGCAAATGCCATGATGATCTAGACGAGCCTGCCAAATCGAGACAAAAGTTAGAACCTCTGGATTAACTATCTAATGTTGGCTAAATGTAGTAATGAATATATAAGCTACACTTCTTTCAATTGACAATTCTGTGAACTGTCTTGTGCAAGTTTTAAATAGGCACAATACCTGTTAGCAAAGGTGTCAGCTAGAGATGGCCTGCAGGAGCTTGCAGGGATTTGTTGTCTTGCATGTCTACTTTGATGCTAATTAGCATTTTTTTATCTGAGAGTAAATGCTGACAAATATATTGATAAAAGTCACCTTGTCCGAGAGAGATTTACATGGTTATCAAAACGTCACGCCAGGGTGAGCCTACACGAAACATAGCCCTTATTTTAAGTGTTTCTAAAATTCCCTATGGGAAATATGATGGAAAAACAATTGGAACCATTTCCCTGTTTGGTTTTATGGGCATTATGAAAGCCCCACGTGTAACGAGTGCGCTGAGAGTCGGGAAACAAGTTCAGGGAGTGAGTGTTTTAATAAATAAATAAATGAACCAATAAACACGTAACACAAACAACGCACCGACATGAAAACAGAGTTCTGTTCAAACAAATTCCTAATTTACATAAGTACGAGTCTTTCTTGGTAAGTCTCTAAGAGCTTTGCACACCTGGATTGTACAATATTTGCAAATTATCAAGCATTGTCAAGTTGGTTGTTGATCATTGCTAGACATACATTTTCAAGTCTTGCCTTAGATTTTCAAGACGATTTAAGTCAAAACTGTAACAAGGCCTCTCACAAACATTTAATGTCTTCTTGGTAAGCAACTCGAGTCTATATTTGGCCTTGTGTTTTAGGTTATTGTCCTGCTGAAAGGTGAATTTGTCTCCCAGTGTCTGTTGGAAAGCAGACTGAACCAGGTTTTCCTTTAGGATATTGCCTGTGCTTAACGCTGTTCCGTTTATTTTTATCCTAAAAAACTCCCTAGTCCTTGCCTATGACAAGCCTGCCCATAATATGGTCCTGTGAAGCTCAGTTGGTAGAGCATGGCACTTGCAACGCCAGGGCTGTGGGTTTGATTCCCATGGGGGACCAGTAAGAAATGTATGCGCTCACTACTGTAAGTCGCTCTGGATAAAAGCGCCTGCTAAATGACAAAAATAAAGCAGCCACCACCATGCTTATAATATGAAGAGTGGTCCTCATTGATGTGTTTTGTTGGATTTGCCCCTAACATAATGCTTTGGTTTCAGGACATAAAGTTAATACAGGCTCCCTTCTTTTCACTGTAATTTAGGTTAGTATTGGCCTCATGGTGAAATCCCTGAGCGCTTGACTTCCTCACCGGCAACTGAGTTAGGAAGGACGCCAGTATCGTTGTAGTAACTGGATGTATTGATACACCCTCCAAAGTCTAATTAATAACTTCACCATGCTCAAATGGACATTCAATGTTATATATATATATATATATAGATATATATATTAACCCATTTAACAATAGGTGCCCTTCTTTGTGAGGCATTGAAAAACCTTCCTGGTCTTTGTGGTTGAATCTGTGATTGAAATTCACTGCTCGACTGAGGGACCTTACAGATAATTGTATGTGTGGGGTACAGAGATGAGGTAGTCATTCAAAAACCATCTGACTCTTTTTTTCAATTTTCGCCTAAAATGACATACCCAAATATAACTGCCTGTAGCTCAGGACCTGAAGCAAGGACATTCTTGATACCATTTGAAAGGAAACACTTTGACTTTTGTGGAAATGTGAAATGAATTTAGGAGAATATAACACATTAGATCGGGTGAAAGATATTTTTTTCGTACCATCATCTTTGAAATGCAAGAGAAAGGCCATAATGGACATAAAGGACATTCTTGATACCATTTGAAAGGAAACACTTTGACTTTTGTGGAAATGTGAAATGAATTTAGGAGAATATAACACATTAGATCGGGTGAAAGATATTTTTTTCGTACCATCATCTTTGAAATGCAAGAGAAAGGCCATAATGTATTATTCCAGCCCAGGCGCAATTTAGATTTTGGCTGCTAGATGGCAGCAGTGTATGTGCCATAACAAAGGGGTTGAATACTTATTGACTCAAGACATTTCAGCTTTACATTTTTTATTAATTTGTAAAGATTTCTAAAAACATAATTCCAGTTTGACATTATGGGGTATTGTGTGTAGGTCAGTGACACCAAATCTCAATTTAATCTATTTTAATTTCAGGCTTTAACACAGCAAAATGTGGAAAAAGTCAAGGGGTGTGAGTACTTTCTGAAGGCACTGTATATTAAAAGTAGAAAGTATGTGAACATTATTACATGATTTAATGACTGCTGTATGTACAGTGTCTAAGGTGACAGTGTCTAGGGTTCAGGACAGGGTACCGGGCGGAGGCCGGCTAGAGATGGAAGCTCTTTATCAGTCTCTCTGTTCCAGGCTGGCTCTATAGAGTGAATCCGTTACAGGTGAGTGGAATTTCTGGCCATCAGTGACAATCTCTCTATTCACCTGAAAACCAGCAGTATTGCAGACCTTCAGGCTTGGATTTGTGCCACCCTGCAACGTCCCTCTGCATTTTCAGCTAACAGACACTAGAGGTCTCAATTGAGATACCATTTTGACTGGAAACAAGGTAACGACTAAGCACAGACAGGAAAGCCTGATTAACAATGTGTGCTCATTGTCACCTTTACGGTTCCCTCATTCATACCTCCTAATATCTTACAGAACATAACCTTTAATGGGTAATAAAACATTTATTAAAATTTCGTATTCATCATCTCCATCAACATCCCAACATCAAAATATGTGAAAATTCAAAAACATAACCTTTAGAAGGAAATATTGCAATTGCCGCCCCAACTTTTTCTGCTCATTGCCTGCACATAATTGGTTCAAATCAAATGATACAGAGCAGATTTTCACAGCAGACTAGTCCATTTTCCTGTATGTTGATGTTGGGCTGGTGCTGGAGATGATGAATATGTTAGAAATGTACCTTGAACACAGCTTTTAAGACTGGTATGTGTTGCAATATGAACATTTTGTTTTGGGTGTTTCAGGACTAGAATAATCAAGGCTGTCGATTTGATTTACAAAGTAATATCTGTATTATGAGTGTGTAACTTTCCGACAGAGTATTTGTGTAATTTTCTGCCTCAATGACTTTGTTTGCAAGCCGTAGATAATTGGATTAAAATGAGCAGGGACAACATGAAATAGAACAGAAGCCAGTTTTCTGAGATATGGATAGTGTGGAAAGCGATGCAGTATGATTGTTAGAAAGCCGCTCCACAGCATAATGAGATACACCACCAGGTGGCTTGCACAGGTCTGCAATGCTCTGTTGTTCAGCTCCTTGCTTTTCTTGGTCCAGCAAATCACAGCAATCCTGAAATAAGTGACAGCTATGCTTCCCATTGAAGACGTAAAGAGGAGCACTGTGAAAAAGAGTCCATAAATGTTATTGATTGAAACGTTCTCACAGGATAGCTTGAACAATGATGCATTGTCACAATAAACATTTTGAATGATTGAACTGCAGCGGGATAGCCTTATGGTGAGACCCAGTAGGACAGACACTAACACAAGTGAAGCCCCCCAAGCAGACACAGACAGCGTAACTACAGTTTTTGTTGTCATTATTGATGTGTATCTTAACGGGTAACATATGGCCACATACCTGTCAAAGGCCATAATGATCAGTATCAAATGTGAGGCTGACCCAAACATGTGACTGAAAAAGGCCTGAGTAACACATTGGCTGTACGTGATAAACCTCTCAGTTGAAACAATATCAGCCATGAGGCGAGGCAGCAAGACCGTGTTGCCAATCAGATCATTTACAGACAGGTTACAGAAGAGGATGTACATTGGTTGGTGCAAATTTCTTTCTTTGATGATGACTACCAGGACACCAATGTTAGACACAAGGAGGGAGAGATAAACAAACAGCACAGAGAAAAAAATTGGATACATGAATGTCTGTGAGAATTCAAAACCCTGGATTTGAAGGATATGGCTTGGAAATGACATGTTGTTGTCCATCCTTTTAGCAATGCAGGGCAAACCTGAAAAAAAGAAGACATACAAATATAGATAAAAAAATATTATTATAGGCAACAATTGTAAATACAACTTTTAGCACATGCTGTTTGTATCCTCTTTTTTGAATGCTGCTAGTCATTTTGAATACCTCAATAAACACATTTGGCAGAGTGAGTCAAAATACCACAGCTGCAATCAGTCAAGAGGAAAACCTGTAGAAAGGTTGTCCTCTAAAGCCATACCTTTACCTTGCTGAAGAGAGAGAGAATCCTGCCACAGGCATCAGCCACATCCTTTTTATCTAAAACACATCCTTAATTTGGCGTCAGTCAAGTCACGTGATTATCAATCAGTGGCGGTCGGGGCCGTTTATTTCTATTGCAGCACAATGGATGACTGTGATTCATATTCCATTCACCCAGTTCAACGTAACATTGATAGGTTTAGGCTACTACATGATACTCAAACTTTCCCTATACCCATCATGAGGTTGTTACAACCTAGCCTATGAAGGAAAGTTTACAACGTAGGTGCACAGGTCAAGATAACAATTAGTGTAATCAAGGTGATAGACAGTGACAGATTCAATACTGCCTTGCACACTCTTGCATCTAGCTGATTTAGGGTGTAGTTATTAGTCCAACTGTTGCAAATAGAAGTTTCTATTGGACAAATTCAGGTATGTTTATCCCCGTTTCGTTCCGTTGGCTTCCATTTAAGAAACTTTTTTCAACAGAATCGGCAGAATAAATACACCCCTGATCACACGCAAACACAGTTCACTTTCATAGCAGCCACATACAAACATGCTTGTTAATTCCTTCTCACATCTACGCGCTCTCCTCCTCTCACCTTTTCCCTTTGCTTGTGGACTTCAGTGCACAAAAAATCAGTTGTCATAGTGAATATAACTACGAGAACTAACATGTTAGTAAACCCACTACAATCATGCAGTCAGCAAACAGTTTAGCAGGTACACCAGTGGGCCACAGTGGCAATAAATTCATAAAACCAAAAGCTTACCTTGACTTGGAACAATTCCAGTGTTGGATAGCCATAGCCACCTAGCTAAAATAGCATCCTTCTCTTTTTGGTGTTTGAGTAGGCTAAACTAGCTAGCTGCATTCGCTAGCTAAGTAGGTGAAAGTGAACAAAATACAATAAAACATAGCTAGCTCTCTCGCTTTCTCTCTCTTGCTTCTCCTTTATTTTTAAATAAATTTAACTGTTCAACTACTGTCTTTCTCTCTCTTTGAGTCAACTACCCACCACATTTTATGCAGGGTAGTGCTAGCTAGCTGTACCTTATAATTTCACTACTGAATGGATTCATTCTCTGATCTTTTGATATGGTGGACAACATGTCAGTTCATGCAGCAAGAGCTCTGACAGATTGGAGGACGTCCCCCGGAGGCTGTCATAATTACTGTGTAAGTCTATGGAAGAGGGTGAGAACCATGAGCCTCTTAGGTTTTGTATTGAAGTCAATGTACCCAGAGGAGGATGGAAACTTGCTGTCCTCTGGCTACACCATGGTTCTACCCTACAGAGTGCTGTTGAGGCTACTATAGACCTTCATTGCAAAACATTTTGTTTTAATCAATTATTTAGTGACGTGAATATATTTAGTATCGTTTTATCTAAAAAGAATAACTCTTTTAACATTTCACTCACTGAGGAGGATGGTCCTCCCCTTCCTCCTTTGAGGAGCCTCCACTGTTATCACCATGTGAATTTTCACATCATAGTCTCAAGAGCTATTCCTAGGCTGATTGAAATGACAACTCATCTTGAGGCTCTTGAGAAGGAAATTGTCATACATTAAACATTTTGAAAATATTGTGTGAGGTATCACTAATGGAAGCCATCTGGCAACTAGATTTTGAATGATATTGTGTAGCTGTTTGTTAGACTGGTCATGGATCTGTTTCCACCGTCTTCATTGTCTCACCAAGCAGGCCAACATGGCTGGTTGGTGTGACAATTACTCCATGCAGGAGTTGGATAGACATCACAAAAGTTTTTTGGACCAGACTAGCTGTAAGATCAAATACTGATATTGTATACTGATACTGTAAGTGATTTAATTATTCTGGCCTTCACCCTGCTGTAGCCCAGTACGTGTCTGAGATACTGTACATTGGTTGCCGCATTCAGTCCTTATGGTACATAGATATGCAACAAAAAAAGTTATGTTGTTTAATTATCGGTAAACTAGACCATGCATTATATGCTCACATGTGTATAAGTATCTATCAATTTTATGGATGGTGGCATAGGGGCCTACTGTCATACTCTCAACAACGACTTAAATCTATAATTTTGTGCCCTCGATCAGTGAAATGACACCTGTTTCCGCCTATCTGCAAGCCTTCTTTGAATTATATAATTTCACTGTAAATTACCCAAGTGGAGCAAGTGCATACATTTGATATTAACATGGGGTCAAGTGATAGTGACCTGACATTGTTTTCCATTGTTGGTCAAGCTGTTATAGTACAAGGACAAGAGGAACTAATGAGCGCCATGATCACTATGTACAGTCGTGGCCAAAAGTTTTGAGAATGACACAAATATTAATTTTCACAAAGTCTGCTGCCTCAGTTTGCATGATGGCAATTTGCATATACTCCAGAATGTCATGAAGAGTGATCAGATGAATTGCAATCAATTGTAAAGTACCTCTTTACCATGCAAATGAAATGAATCCACAAAAAACATGTCCACTGTATTTCAGCCCTGCCACAAAAGGACCAGCTGACATCATGTCAGTGATTCTCTCGTTAACACAGGTGTGAGTGTTGACGAGGACAAGGCTGGAGATCACTCTGTCATGCTGATTGAGTTCGAATAACAGACTGGAGGCCCCTTAAGGAGGGTGGTGCTTGGAATCATTGTTCTTCCTTGCCATAACAAAGGGGTTGAATATTTATTGACTCAAGACATTTCAGTTTTTCATTAATAAAACAATTATAATTGAAAATTATGGGGTATTGTGTGTAGGTCAGTGACAAAAACAAATCTACATTTAATCCATTTTAAATGCAGGCAGTAACACAACAAAATGTGGAAAAAGTCAAGGGGTTTGAATACTTTCTGAAGGCACTGTATATGTTTTTGAAGAACTAATTCCTCACCAATTCAGTGGGTTTGTGAAGGATGGTCTAGCAGTGGGTAAAATGAGGATAGTTAGTCAGCGGCATGGAGTCTTCCATGCCTCAGGATCCTACAGTATTCCTCCAGTCATGAGAGAGGTTCTGGTGGCTTCGTCCTAACCCTTCATCCACTAACAATGACCAAAACTTGATTACATTAATTAACCACTTCCCTGTCCAATAGGGCTCTCTCTCCTGGGTGGGATGATTAACCTATCCCTTCCGACCATTCCCCTGTTGTATACGCCACTTTGGTAAAGAGGCCCGCTTGTCTCCACTGCAATCCCATCGGTCAGTGTCCACATATTCCCCTATCCCCCTCTAGTTTTAATAGATACTTAATAAATGTTTCTCTCTGCGGACATCCTGACACGTCAGGAAGGAAAGGGTAATAGAGACGAGCAGATATTCAATATTCACTTTTAACATATGATTAGATATCTGTTCTGAAGGAGCATCAACATGGATACCATGGTTAGAGCATGCCTGGGCTACAGGCATGGACAATTAAATAAGACAGTGTTATGATTAGTAGATACATTTCTCTCTATTGAAATGCATTGGACATTTCAGATATCATCTATATGCTTTATCTAATCAAAATATGTGTAATGCTACCAAACTATAAGGCAGAGGCCTAACTTGAACTTGTGGTGCCTCAGAGGTATTTTTTATCAACACGCTTCATTAGTGAGAGATGAAGACTCCAATAACTGGCAAGAGGTTTCTGAAGTCCCAATGGATTAATTACAACAAGAGACAGTTAATGAGACATTAATGAGACATCATTTAATCAGTTCTCTACGGTGCTCATTAATACATGTTTTTTACACCAAGATGACACAGTCTCTTCTAACTGTTGTAATCATGGAATTAAGTAGCCACAGTGAACTGTATTAGGTGAATAATGGTCAAAACATGGAATACTAGATGGGGCCTTTATAAGAACATAAAAGTTAAAAAGAGACATCCTCACTTGTAACAGAGAGTATTATAATTATAAAACATGTATCAATTACTTTAGATATCAGTGATTTTTTAAAATAAACTAAGTCTTACTGTGTTGGATATTGTATATGTACAGGAAAGGGGATTGGCAGTGATTGTGAGGCATCTGAATGAGACATGAGCTCCCCTACAGGTAACAAAACATTGGGGTAGTCTCTATTAATATTGATCATTTGACAGAGATGCACGTCGAACAGCTAGACACATCAATCTCACCAGAGAACGCATCCGAGTGAGGGAAACAGCGCCCCTGTATGTGTAGCCAATGTATCAGATGCTGTCTGGTCAAAAGGAGTATGACTTCTCCGGTGAGATAGATTCAGCTACTTGCAAATTTAAAGATAATTTCGAGACAAGAAAAATTAATAGTTATTTTTCTTTTTTTTGAGTTTAATATTTTCCATTGGCATCCATGAATACACACCACTATGTAGGCAAATCTCTGAATGTCATCACACTGTCTCCTACAATTCATCAAACGGTGGGTGCACAGTGCACTGTTTGGAATGTGTGCAGGTAGCCTACTTTTTGAAGTGATTTGTTTGACAATCAGATGAAAACATCATTACTGGTTGTGTTTATGCCACATAAAAAAATACGTTAATTGACATGTCTTTATTTTTTTATTTAACCTTTATTTAACTAGGCAAGTCAGTTAAGAACAAATTCTTATTTACAATGATGGCCTTGGAACAGGGGGTTAACTGCCTTGTTCAGGGGCAGAACGACAAGCTTTTACCTTGTCAGCTCAGGGGATATAATCTAGCAACTTTTCAGTTACCGGCCCAACACTCTAACCACCAGGCTACCTGCCGTTTCTTATAATTGACATGTCTTTACTAGGCCCATATATATTTTTTTTATTGACATGTCTTTATTATTAGGCCCATACATTTTTATTTATAGAATTTTTTATTTTAGGGGGATGAATGAGCCAATTGTAAGCTGGGGATGATTAAGTGACCGTGATGGCCAGATTGGGAATTTAGCCAGGACACCAGGGTTAACACCCCTACTCTTACGATAAGTGCCATAGGATCTTTCGTGACCACAGAGAGTCAGGACACCTGTTTAACGTCCCATCTGAAAGACAGCAGCCTACACAGGGCAATGTCCCCAATCACTGCACTGGGGTATTGGGAGATGTTTTTAGACCAGAGGAAAGGGGGCCTCCGACTGGCCCTCCAACACCACTTCCAGCAGCATCTGGTCTCCCATCCAGGGACCAACCCTGCTTAGCATTAGAAGAAAGCCAGCAGTGGGATACAGGGTGGTATGCTGCTGACATGTCTTTACTATTAGGCCCATACATTTTTTAATTGACATGTCTTTACTATTTGGCCCACCAAAAATGTTTTAATTGACATGTCTTTACTATTAGGCCCCCCCAAAATGTTTTAATTTGACATGTCTTTGAATGGATGAATTAATGAATAAATGAATGGATGAATTAATTAATAAATAAATGGATGAATTAATTAAATTCATCGAGGGGAGATGGGTTTTGTGTTTCACATTTAACTGTTGATAATACCAGTCGTGTAAAATACTTAAGTAAATATACTTTAAAGTACTACTTAAGTCATTTTTTGAAGGGTATCTGGACTTTAATATTTATATTTTTTACAACTTTTTCACTACATTTCTGAAGAAACTATGTACTTTTTACTCCCATACATTTTTCCCTGACACCCAAAGTACTCATTACATTTCGAATGCTTTGGCAGGACAGCAACATCCCCCCAATTCACACACCTATAGTGGGGCAAAAAAGTATTTAGTCAGCCACCAATTGTGCAAGTTCTCCAACTTAAAAGATGAGAGAGGCCTGTAATTTTCATCATAGGTACACTTCAACTATGACAGACGAAATGAGAAAAAGAAATCCAGAAAATCACATTGTAGGATTTTTAATTTATTTATTTGCAAATTATGGTGGAAAATAAGTATTTGGTCAATTACAAAAAGTTTATCTCAATACTTTGTTATATACCCTTTGTTGGCAATGACAGAGGTCAAACGTTTTCTGTAAGTCTTCACAAGGTTTTCACACACTGTTGCTGGTATTTTGTCCCATTCCTCCATGCAGATCTCCTCTAGAGCAGTGATGTTTTGGGGCTGTCGCTGGGCAACACGGACTTTCAACTCCCTCCAAAGATTTTCTATGGGGTTGAGATCTGGAGACTGGCTAGGCCACTCCAGGACCTTGAAATGCTTCTTCTGAAAGCCACTCCTTCGATTGCCGAGGCGGTGTGTTTGGGATCATTGTCATGCTGAAAGACCCAGCCACATTTCATCTTCAATGCCCTTGCTGATGGAAGGAGGTTTTCACTCAAAATCTCACGATACATGGCCCCATTCATTCTTTCCTTTACACGGATCAGTCGTCCTGGTCCCTTTGCAGAAAAACAGCCCCAAAGCATGATGTTTCCACCCCCATGCTTCACAGTAGGTATGGTGTTCTTTGGATGCAACTCAGCATTCTTTGTCCTCCAAACACGACGAGTTGAGTTTTTACCAAAAAGTTCTATTTTGGTTTCATCTGACCATATGACATTCTCCCAATCCTCATCTGGATCATCCAAATGCTCTCTAGCAAACTTCAGACAGGCCTGAACATGTACTGGCTTAAGCTGGGGGACACGTCTGGCACTGCAGGATTTGAGTCCCTGGCGGCGTAGTGTGTTACTGATGGTAGGCTTTGTTACTTTGGTCCCAGCTCTCTGCAGGTCATTCACTAGGTCCCCGTGTGGTTCTGGGATTTTGCTCACCGTTCTTGTGATCATTTTGACCCCACGGTGAGATCTTGCGTGGAGCCCCAGATCGAGGAAGATTATCAGTGGTCTTGTATGTCTTCCATTTCCTAATAATTGCTCCCACAGTTGATTTCTTCAAACCAAGCTGCTTACCTATTGCAGATTCAGTCTTCCCAACCTGGTGCAGGTCTACAATTTTGTTTCTGGTGTCCTTTGACAGCTCTTTGGTCTTGGCCATAGTGGAGTTTGGAGTGTGACTGTTTGAGGTTGTGGACAGGTGTCTTTTATACTGATAACAAGTTCAAACAGGTGCCATTAATACAGGTAACGAGTGGAGGACAGAGGAGCCTCTTAAAGAAGAAGTTACAGGTCTGTGAGAGCCAGAAATCTTGCTTGTTTGTATGTGACCAAATACTTATTTTCCACCATAATTTGCAAATAAATTCATTAAAAATCCTACAATGTGATTTTCTGGATTTCTTTTCCTCATTTTGTCTGTCATAGTTGAAGTGTACCTATGATGAAAATTACAGGCCTCTCTCATCTTTTTAAGTGAGAGAACTTGCACATTTGGTGGCTGACTAAATACGTTTTTGCCCCACTGTATCAATATAATGCAATGTCATCCCTACTGTCTCTGATCTGGTGGACTCACTAAAAACAAATACTGTGTTTGTAAATGATGTCTGAGTGTTGGAGTGTGTCCGTCTGTCTGTAAAATGTTTTTGTTGTGCTGTCTGGTTTGCTTAATTAAAGGATTTTGATGTACACAGTCTTTTACCCTCTCTGTGTAACTCAGGGGTTTTTGCTCCACATGTATGGAGGTGCGGTTCTCTTTATTCTTGCAGCTATGGCCTTTGATTGTTATGTTGCCATCTGCCAGCTGTTGAGGTACAGTACTATTATGACAGCCAGGAATGTGGCTGTCATTATTTTACTGGTTTGGAGTCTTGACCTCCTCTTGATCCTACTGCTGTTCTCTCTGCAGATAAAGCTGCCACAGTGTAGATCCTCCATAATGAGTGTGTTTTGTGATAACCCCTCCCTTCTTAAACTCACATGTGGCAATACTACAATGAATAATGTTATAGGACTGTTTAACACAGCAGTCATGCAGATTATAAGTGTATCTATTCAGATTTTTTCCTATGTGAAGATTCTGATCATTTGCTTGGTAACAAGAAAGTCGGCAGCTAAGAGTAAGGCTTTGAAAATCATATTTTGGGTCATATTCTTCATATTTGGGTCATATTCTTCATATTTGCGGTTGTTGGAACCTTCACCATTTTATCACACAGATTCAAGAATGTCTCAGCTGACTTGCAAAAGATTATGGGCATGCTCATCTTTCTACTATCTCCACTTATGAATCCAATTGTATACGGGCTGAATACAAGTGAAATATGAATCACCCTATTGAAAGTAATTCTCAAGAAAGTGTCAGTCTGAACCAATTATAAACATGGTGTGTGATGATGGTTTACGGTCACAATTAGGCCAGATGTGCGGCTGTGTATTGTTTCTTCACAGAACACATGAAACGAATAGTTACGTAATACTGCCTATTGGTTGTTCATCACAATACAAAGCACTATATCTGTGCTTTGTATTGGTAAGCAATGCACATTATAAACTGTGTGGTTCGAGCCCTGAATATGTTGTGGAATATTGAATCAAAATATGACACCTTACTAGAACTTGTGAATTCAAAACAAGACCTTTAATACAAAGTATCAACGGCACTACGGGGGCTTGTGGTATATGGCCAATCAAATCAATGTTATTGGTCACATACACGTGTTCAGCAGATGTTATTGCAGGTGTAGCGAAATGCAATATACCACGGCTAAGGGCTGTATCAAGGCACTCCGCGTTGCGTCGTGTGTTAGAGCCGTGATATATTGGCCATACACCACACCCTTTCTGGCCTTATTGCTGAAGTATACCACAGCTTCAAATCATTCATCAAACTATCATTTCAACCTCATGGACTGGCAGTCCTTGTATCCCCAGCCCCATCTCTCAGTTTACCAAACAAAGTGTCACGACAGCTAGGAGTGGTGGGTGTGGAGTCAGGCGCAGAGAGCAGGGTGTAGGGAAAAATATTCCTTTTTTAATGCGGCGCGTAAATATAACGCCCCAAACACAACAGGCGCACACAAAACAAAGGCGGCCCAAACAGGACGAGAGAACATGCCAACATACACGTCAGCTGAACGTCCACCAAACAAACAGAGAAACAAGCCCGCACGAAAGGAGGTGGGCTTGGCTGGCTTAAATAGCCCTAGAAAATACAAACACAAAAACAGGTGCAAACAATAAGAAAAATCAATAGAAAGAAAAGGAGGATTGGTGGCAGCTAATAGGCCGGTGACGATGACCGCCGGACGCCGCCCGAACAGGCAGAGGAGCCACCGTCGGTGGAAGTCGTGACAGTACCCCCCTCCTGACTCGCGGCTTCCGCAGCACCCCGACAGCGGCCTCGAGGACGACCCGGAGGGCGAGGCGCAGGGCAATCCAGGTGAAGGCGATGAAACTCCACCAGTAGTGACGGATCCAAGATATCCGCCACCGGCACCCAGCACCTCTCCTCCGGACCGTACCCCTCCCAGTCCACGAGGTACTGCAGGCCCCTCACCCGGTGCCTAGAGTCCAGAATGGAGCAGACTGTGTACGCCGGGGACCCCTCGATGTCCAAAGGGGGGTGGGGGCCTCCAGCACCTCACCTTCCTGCAGGGACCAGCTACCACCGGCCTGAGGAGAGACACATGAAACGAGGGGTTAATACGGTAGTAAGATGGAAGCTGTAGCCTATAACACACCTCGTTTATCCTCCTCAGGACTTTAAATGGCCCCACACACTGCGGCCCCAGCTTCCGGCAGGGCAAGCGGAGGGGCAGGTTCCGGGTCGAGAGCCAGACCCGGTCCCCCGGTGCGAACACGGGGGCCTCACTGCGGTGACGGTCAGCGCTCCTCATCTGCCGCCCACCAGCCTGTTTTAGTGACTCCTGGACGGCTCTCCAGGTCTCCTTTGAGCGCTGCACCCACTCCTCCACCGCAGGAGCTTCAGTCTGGCTCTGATGAAATGGTGCCAGGACTGGCTGGTAGCCCAACGCGCACTGGAACGGTGACATGTTTGTGGAGGAGTGACGGAGTGAGTTCTGCGCCACCTCCGCCCATGGGACGTACCTCGCCCACTCACCGGGCCGGTCCTGGCAATACGACCGCAGAAACTTACCCACCTCCTGGTTCACTCTCTCCACCTGCCCATTACTCTCAGGGTGAAAACCTGAGGTCAGGCTGATGCGGACCCCCAGACGCTCCATAAATGCCCTCCACACTCGGGACGTGAACTGGGGGCCCCGATCAGAAACGATGTCCTCAGGCACCCTGTAGTGCCGGAAGACGTGGGTAAACAGTCTGTAGGGCCGTAGGGAGACCGGGCAACGGGATAAGACGACAGGACTTAGAGAACCGATCCACAACGACCAGGATCGTGGTGTTCCCCTGGGACGGAGGAAGATCCGTGAGGAAATCCACCGACAGGTGAGACCACGGCCGTTGTGGAACGGGGAGGGGCTGTAACTTCCCTCTAGGCATGTGTCTAGGAGCCTTACTCTGAGCGCATACCGAACAGGAGGAGACATAAAACCTCACGTCCTTAGCCAACGTGGGCCACCAGTATTTCCCCCTAAGACCCCGCACTGTCCTCTCAATTCCCGGATGACCCGAAGAGAGGTAGCGTATGAGCCCACCGAATCAATTTGTCCACGAACACCAAGCGGCCACGTACTGGCGACCTGTAGGACACTGAGGAGGCGCAGGTTCCAACCGCAGTGCCCGCTCGATGTCCGCGTCCACCTCCCATACCACCGGTGCTACCAGACATGACGCAGGAAGGATGGGAGTAGGCTCGATGGACCGCTCCTTGGTGTCATAGAGACGGGACAGCGCGTCGGCCTTAGTATTCTGGGAACCTGGCTTATAGGAGATCTTGAACTGAAAGCGGGTAAAAAACATGGCCCATCAAGCCTGTCGCGGATTCAGTCTCCTCGCTGCCCGGATATACTCCAGATTACGGTGGTCAGTCCAGATGAGAAAAGGGTGCTTAGCCCCCTCAAGCCAATGTCTCCACACCTTCAGAGCTCTGACCACAGCTAACAACTCCCGGTCATAGTTACGCTCCGCCGGACCGAGCTTCCTTGAAAAGAAAGCGCAGGGACGGAGTTTCGGTGGCGTGCCCGAGCGCTGTGATAGCACGGCTCCAACACCAGCCTCAGACGCGTCCACCTCCACTATGAATGCCAAAGAGGGGTCAGGATGAGCCAGCAAGGGAGCGTTAGTGAACAGCTCCTTCAACCTACTGAAAGCTCTGTCCGCCTCCGCCGACCACCGCAAATGAGCCGTCCCCCCCTTCAGCAGTGAGGTAATGGGAGCAGCCACCTGGCCAAAACCCCGGATAAACCTCCGGTAGTAATTGGCAAACCCTAAAAACCGCTGCACCTCCTTTACCGTGGTCGGGGGTCGGCCAATTACACACGGCTCTAATGCGGTCACACTCTATCACCACCCCAGAGGTGGAAATGCGATACCCCAGGAAGGAAACGGCTTGTTTGGAAAACACACATTTCTCCGCCTTGACGTACAGGTCATGCTCCAGCAGTCGCCCAAGTACTTTGCGCACCAGAGACACATGCGCGGCGCGTGTGGCGGAATAGATTAATATATCATCTATATACACCACCACACCCTGAGAATCTCGTCCACGAAAGATTGAAAGACGGCTGGAGCATTCTTCAACCCATACGGCATGACAAGGTACTCATAATGACCAGATGTAGTACTAAACGCTGTCATCCACTCATCTCCCTCCCGGATACGCACCAGATTATATGCGCTCCTGAGGTCCAGTTTTGTGAAGAAACGCGCCCCGTGAAATGGCGCACACAAAACAAAGGCGGCCCAAACAGGACGAGAGAACATGCCAGCATACACGTCAGCCGAACGTCCACCAAACAAACAGAGAAACAAGCCCGCACGAAAGGAGGTGGGCTTGACCGGCTTAAATAGCCCTAGAAAATACAAACACAAAAACAGGTGCAAACAATAAGAAGAATCTATAGAAAGAAAAGGAGGATCGGTGGCAGCTAATAGGCCGGTGACGATGACCGCCGAACGCCGCCCAAACAGGCAGAGGAGCCACCGTCGGTGGAAGTCGTGACACAAAGTGACTGGCTGTTGAAATTAGAGATTGTGCTTTTAAGTTGTATCCCTTCACCGTATCTTTATTTACATCTCAAGGTTTTTTGTTATTATTTGTTTGTATTCAGAAAGCATTTCGACATGTTTCCAGTGGGAAACATATAAAGTTAAACAAAAAGGTCAAATGTAGGAGGGAATACTTAAAAACCTATATGTTAAGGTGCAATCTGTGATTGGTACATCCATTTTTGGACTTTAAACTTAATTAATAATACCCATTGGTTCTTGAAGAATACAGGATAATTATAAATGCCTCATTATCTTAGTTCAAGTGTCCTACCCACATCTGGACCCACAATATACACTTGTTTCACTCCATTGTAAACAATGTAATTGTAAACAAACACTCATGGTTAAAACTATAATTTTGATATCATGGATGGTCAGTTCTTGCATCTATAGCTATGTCTATAAATTTGAGAAAGGTTACAGTTATCCAGCCCCTTTTTTAGCTCAGTTGGTAAAGCACAGTGTTTGTAACGCCAGCATAGTGGGTTCGATTCCCGGGACCACTCATACATAAAATGTATGCAAGTATGACTACAAGTCTCTTTGGAGAACAGCATCTGCATGTTGGCTGTTTACCAAAACAGTGGGGAGTTGTTTGAGCTGCAGATTGCCCCTTAAAATTAAATAGTACAAATAATATTTCTTGCCCTTGATTTGTATAGCACAAGGAGTAATTTTGCTTGTATTTTTCCCCATAACATTTTTATTTAATATATATATATTTTTTAAATGTACAATTTATTTTCTAAATTTGGACTCAATCTGTAAAGCTGAAACGTAACCGATTCTGCGATATAAATGTAAAAGTAATTTCCAATTGAGCCGTCACACTGTATGCAGGCAGCGTTTACTGTGATTGCAGTCTCCGCTAAAGAAGGAAACATTGCCTTTCATTTTCAATCACACAGTAAAGCTGAACTTCAGTGGTATTGATTGAATAGAGCCCTTTGTAATTTTGGGCAATTTTGAAAGTGTTGTAGTTAATATGTGCTGATGTTGTGATTTTACAATAAAGCCTTTTCATAGGTCATTACAGGCTTCAGAAAGAAAGTGACATTTTTATTTGTGTTAATGTTTAAAATATACATTAATACTGTCTTGTATGTACAGAATCTGTTCATAGATCACATAGCCAATGTTATAACTACACTGTAATATACCACAACATGACATCATTATGTATTTAGATTAATTAATACATCATCGTACAATCATCCCAACAACCAATGACTTAGTCTTGAGTTGCGTCAGAATATGTGAACGGTTCTCTGGGATTACAGTCACATGAATCTGTTTCCTTTAAATAACTCACTACTGCACAAGGAGTTTCTGCTAGTGCCGCAGCTCTCTCCAAACTAGTTCAGAAAGATTGACAACGAAGTAGCACCATACTGTTTGCTCTTAGACAAAACGTGACAGACAGGTAAACCCTCAGGTAAGCTATACCACTCATCTGAAGAATATGCCGTATACTTACATACACATTGCTTTAATGCAGAGTACTTGTTAAGATAAAGACAATATACGTTTACAATTATAAACTACAATATGATAACATTTCAATTCACCATCTACTGTGACTGAATATAACCAATCTGATAATTCAGTTAATATGTTAATAAGAACCTTACATTAAGCAAGACTGGAGCTAACTAGCTTTAGATACATGTTTGCTAGTATTGGGTCAGAATTGCATTCCAATTAGTTTAATACTACTTTAAAATGTGTACATTAGATTTGCTTTTCTTCCTTTACAGGTATTTGATGATGTCGGTCCAGACTCTTAATCAGACATTCAGTTACCACTTGCAGATTGCCAGTTTTGACATCCCTACCCCAATGACCTACCCTGTGTTCACCATGGGTCTCCTGCTCTATCTGTTCTCTATTTTCTGTAACCTGACCATCATGCTGTTGATCATCACACAGCGGACTCTCCACAAGCCCATGTTTTACATCCTCTTCAGTCTCCCCCTGAATGACCTGGTAGGAATCAGCTCTATGCTACCCAGGGTGTTGGCAGACATCGTGACACAGACTCACTCTGTGTACTACCCCACATGTGTTTTTCAGGCTTTTCTTTGCCACATGTACGGGGGTGGTGTGCTTTTTGTACTTGCAGCGATGTCAATTGATAGATATGTTGCCATTTGCAAACCACTACAATACCCCTCGATCATGACACCTTTTACACTATGTGTCATTATATCAGCTGCTTGGGGCCTGGACCTGGCCATGATACTGACCCTGTTTGCTCTTCTGTCCCGAGTTAAGAGGTGCAAGGCTTACATACTAAATATCTACTGTGACAACCCCTCTCTAATTCGCCTCTCATGTGGAGAAGATCTCACAGCTAACAACATTTATGGTTTGGCTATGACAGCGGTTGTGCAGATTATCAGTGTTGGTATTCAGCTATTTTCCTATATTAACATTCTTGTAATATGCATAATTAATCGACAATCTGACACCAAGAGCAAGGCTGTAAACACCTGTGTTGCTCAGATAGTGACATTTCTCCTTTTTGAATGTACTTCCACCTTTGTAATACTGTCATATCGCTTTCAGAACATACCTCCTAATGCACAGAAACTGTGCGGTATGATGATCTACCTTCTCCTACCAATTATTAATCCCATTATATATGGGATGAAAACAAAGGACATCAGAACAGCATTTTTCATGGTGGTGAGGAAGAAAAGAATAGCGTTCAATATTTCATGAATGTCAGCTCCACACTGGTTTCCTGTGTGCATATATCTCTATCTCCGCTAATCAAATAGAACATGTATCTGTTTTGGGGCAACATCGACTTACTCTGCTGATGTGGTGTAGGCCGATCAATACCCTGTCATAGTAAAATACCTAACATCTGTTTAATACCTTTCTTCCTTGACTTGTTTTGAGAATACTATTCAATCGCATTTTGTAAACTGGACATGTCAGGCAGTGGCCTTTTTAAAGGTTTGTTTTACTCTTTTATATTTTAATATATGCATAAAGTTGTTTCATATAAGTTGGTATATTGCAAGGTGACCTCAGCGTGGAAAATTCTGTCATGTGAACGAGTAGTCCTGCAATTTCCCAAGCCACCCAGACTGAACCACTTGTTGCTGTAATATATTGTTCAATCAGTCAAGAAACCCTATGACATATTATCAATAAGTGTCATTAGGAATGTGAATGTGAATGTGAATTATTAAATTGAATAAGAACTGCATCCGTCTATGAAAGCCTCTTTTGTCTGTGGACTCGAGCAGACTATGAGACAGCTGTATGTGTAATTGGTAATCTTACCCAGTCCCAATGATTTAACTAAGGCCTTCAGACAGCTTTGTGGTTGTGTACTGTTAGTTTACACAGTCCCAATGACGTAAAAGGCCCAGTACAGTCAAAAATTTGATTTTCTGTGTTTTATATATATTTCCACAGTTAATACTGTGAAAATGTGAAAATTATGATAATACCCTTTTAGCGTAAGAGCTGTTTGAAAATAACGGCTGAAATTTCAGCCTGTTTTGGTGGGATGGAGTTTTGGTCACCAGGCAGTAAATTCGTTAATAGACCAAGAAGAAATAGAGTTCCAAACATCTCTGTCAATAACAGCTACATTTCAGTTTTTCCCTCCCCACTAAGAAGACAGTCATAGCAAAATTCTTGATTGAGAAATTGCTCTTTGCTATTTTTGTTTCTTTTTGAGGGGCAGGTGTGACTACAGCTGTACTCAACAATCGGGACAGCAGCACCATTCTCATCGACGGGGCTGTAGTGGAGCAGGTTGAGAACTTCAAGTTCCTTGGTGTCCACATCAACAACAAGCTAGAATGGTCCAAACACACCAAGACAGTCGTGAAGAGGGCACGACAAAGCCTATTCCACCTCAGGAGACTAAAAAGATTTGGCATGGGTTCTGAGATCCTCAAAAAGGTCTACAGCTGCAACATCGAGAGCATTCCAACTGGTTGCATCACTGCCTGGTACGGCAATTGCTCCGCATCTGACCGCAAGGCACTACAGTGGGTAGTGCGCACGGCCCAGTACATCACTGGGGCTAAGCTGCCTGCCATCCAGGACCTCTACACCAGGCGGTGTCAGAGGAAAGCCCTAAAAATTGTCAAAGACCCCAGCCACCCCAGTCATAGACTGTTCTCTCTACTACCGCATGGCAACCCCTCCTGAACAGGGAATCAAATGGCTACCTGGACTTTTTGAATTGTGACCCCCGCTGCTGTTACCTTCTGTTTATCATATATGCATATTCACTTTTAACTATACATTCATGTACATACTACCTCAATTGGACCGACCAACCAGTGCTCCCGCACATTGGCTAACCGGGCGTTCTGCATTGTGTCCCGCCAACCCCTCTTTTGCGCTACTGCTACTCTGTGTTCATCATATATGCATAGTCACTTTAACCATAACTACATGTACATACTACCTCAATCAGCCTGACTAACCGGTGTCTGTATGTAGCCTCGCTACTTTTATAGCCTCACTACTGTATATAGCCTCACTACTGTGTATAGCCTCGCTACTGTGTATAGCCTCGCTACTGTGTATAGCCTCGCTACTGTATATAGCCGGACTTTGTTGTTGCCTTTTTTTTTTGCACTATTGGTTAGAGCCTGTAAGTAAGCATTTCACTGTAAGGTCTACAACTGTTGTATTCGGCGCACGGGACAAATAAACTTTGATTTGATTTGATTTGAGACTGTAAACTCTCCTTCCAGACTCACATTAAGCATCTCCAATCCAAAATTAAATCTAGAATCGGCTTCCTATCTTGCAACAAAGCCTCCTTCACTCATGCTATCAAACATACCCTCGTAAAACTGACTATCCTACCGATCCTTTACAAAATAGCCTCCAACACTCTACTCAGCAAATTGGATGTAGTCTATCACAGTGCCATCCGTTTTGTCACCAAAGCCCCATATACTACCCACCACTGTGACCTGTATGCTCTCGTTGGCTGGCCCTCACTACATATTCGTCGCCAAACCCACTGGCTCCAAGTCATCTATAAGTCTTTGCTACCTGGTTAAATAAAGGTGAAATAAATAAAAAACATCAACACCATCATCCCTGAAACCCTAGACCCACTCCAATTCACAAACTGCCCCAACAGATCCACAGATGATGCAATCTCAATCGCACCCCACACTGCCCTTTCCCACCTGGACAAAAGGAACACCTATGTGAGAATGCTGTTCATTGACTACAGCTCAGCGTTCAACACCATAGTACCCACAAAGCCCACAACACATCTGCTACGCTGATCCTCAACACTGGGGCCCCTCAGGGGTGCGTGCTTAGTCCCTCCTGTACTCCCTGTTCACCCATGACTGCATGGCCAAGCATGACTCCAACACCATCATTACATTTGCTGACAACACAACAGTGGTAGGCCTGATCACCAACAATGATGAAACAGCCTATAGGGAGGAGGTCAGAGACCTGGCAGTGTGGTGCCAGGACAACAACCTCTCCCTCAATGTGAGCAAGACAAATGAGCTGATTGTGGACTACAGGAAAAGGAGGGCTGGTCAGGCCCCCATTAATATTGACGGGGCTGTAGGGGAGCGGGTCGAGTTTCAAATCACGACAACATCTTTTCCCCCACATGAGACACAGATCCTCAAAAATGTCTATAGCTGCACCATCGAGAGCATCCTGACCGGTTGCATCACCGCCTGGTATGGCAACTGCTCGGCATCCGACCGTATGGCACTACAGAAGGTAGTGCGTTTGGCCCAGTACATCACTGGGGCCAAGCTTCCTGACATCCAGGACCTATATATAGAGGAAGGCCCAAAATATTGTCAAAGACTCCAGTCACCCAAGTCATAGACTGTTCTCTCTGCTACTGCACAGCAAGCGGTACCGGAGCGTCAAGTCTAGGTCCAAAAGGCTCCTTAACAGCTTCTACCCCAAGCTATAAGACTGCTGAACAATGAATCAAATGGCCACCCGGACTATTTACATTGTTACCCCTACCTACAGTGGGGAAAAAAAGTATTTAGTCAGCCACCAATTGTGCAAGTTCTCTCACTTAAAAAGATGAGAGAGGCCTGTAATTTTCATCATAGGTACACTTCAACTATGACAGACAAAATGAGGAAAAGAAATCCAGAAAATCACATTGTAGGATTTTTTATGAATTTATTTGCAAATGATGGTGGAAAATAAGTATTTGGTCAATAACAAAAGTTTATCTCAATACTTTGTTATATACCCTTTGTTGGCAATGACAGAGGTCAAACGTTTTCTGTAAGTCTTCACAAGGTTTTCACACACTGTTGCTGGTATTTTGGCCCATTCCTCCATGCAGATCTCCTCTAGAGCAGTGATGTTTTGGGGCTGTCGCTGGGCAACACGGACTTTCAACTCCTCCAAAGATTTTCTATGGGGTTGAGATCTGGAGACTGGCTAGGCCACTCCAGGACCTTGAAATGCTTCTTCTAAGCCACTCCTTCGTTGCCGGGCGGTGTGTTTGGGATCATTGTCATGCTGAAAGACCCAGCCACGTTTCATCTTCAATGCCCTTGCTGATGGAAGGAGGTTTTCACTCAAAATCTCACGATACATGGCCCCATTCATTCTTTCCTTTACACGGATCAGTCGTCCTGGTCCTTTGCAGAAAAACAGCCCCAAAGCATGATGTTTCCACCCCCATGCTTCACAGTAGGTATGGTGTTCTTTGGATGCAACTCAGCATTCTTTGTCCTCCAAACACGACGAGTTGAGTTTTTACCAAAAAGTTCTATTTTGGTTTCATCTGACATTCTCCCAATCCTCATCTGGATCATCCAAATGCTCTCTAGCAAACTTCAGACGGGCCTGAACATGTACTGGCTTAAGCAGGGGGACACGTCTGGCACTGCAGGATTTGAGTCCCTGGCGGCGAGTGTGTTACTGATGGTAGGCTTTGTTACTTTGGTCCCAGCTCTCTGCAGGTCATTCACTAGGTCCTCCCCGTGTGGTTCTGGGATTTTTGCTCACCGTTCTTGTGATCATTTTGACCCCACGGGTGAGATCTTGCGTGGAGCCCCAGATCAAGGAAGATTATCAGTGGTCTTGTATGTCTTCCATTTCCTAATAATTGCTCCCACAGTTGATTTCTTCAAACCAAGCTGCTTACCTATTGCAGATTCAATCTTCCCAACCTGGTGCAGGTCTACAATTTTGTTTCTGGTGTCCTTTGACAGCTCTTTGGTCTTGGCCATAGTGGAGTTTGGAGTGTGACTGTTTGAGGTTGTGGACAGGTGTCTTTTATACTGATAACAAGTTCAAACAGGTGCCATTAATACAGGTAATGAGTGGAGGACAGAGGAGCCTCTTAAAGAAGAAGTTACAGGTCTGTGAGAGCCAGAAATCTTGCTTGTTTGTATGTGACCAAATACTTATTTTCCACCATAATTTGCAAATAAATTCATAAAAAATCCTACAATGTGATTTTCTGGATTTTTTTTTCCTCATTTCGTCTGTCATAGTTGAAGTGTACCTATGATGAAAATTACAGGCCTCTCTCATCTTTTTAAGTGAGAGAACTTGCACAATTGGTGGCTGACTAAATACTTTTTTCCCCCCACTGTACATGTACAAGTTACCTCGACTAACCTGTACTCCCCACATTGACTCGGTACCACCTAATTTTGATTTGATTTGATTAGTAGTTGTTTATACGCGTGTCATCACAAATTAGCCTCACCAACGACGGATTGTTACAAAACATATCCACTATTGTTGTTCTGCAGATTTTGAAGTGAGTGACCAGACCCAGCAGAACCACAGTCAGTGTAATGGCCAGTGGCTCTTGGTCATTACACTGTGATGACACACATATAAACAACTACTATGGGCTGTTCATAACAGCTGTCTTTCAGGATGTAACGCTGATAGTGGTTATATTTACATATATCTAGATCCTGCTCACCTGTGTTATGAATAAGTCGTCTGACGCCCGGAACAAGGCCATTCAGTCATGTGGTACACATCTTGTAGTGTTGTTATTCTTAGAGTTCAACGCCTGCTTTAGCCCTGATAGCTCCTCAATTTGAGCAATCAGCTCCATCTCTGAGGAGGGCAGATGGAGTGTCAGTTATGGTGTTCCCACCCATTCTGAATCCCCTCATATACGGTTTAAAAACAAAAGAAATTCGACAAATTGTTCTGTGTTTCTGCAAACGAAGGGTATCTTCATTTAAATGAGAAGAAATACTGCAGATGAATGTGATAATACATGTCTTGGGCTTTAGACAATTTTTAAGGCCTTCCAAAATGAAAGAAAGATACGCTCCTTTGTGGATTATATTGGATGGATTATAAAAATGGATTATATTGGAGAGGCTTCCATTAAAAAACACCCTCTGTGTTCTGTTAGACAGGTAACTCTCGATCCGCAATACAGCAGGGGATGTAAAGCCATAACACGTTTGTTTTTCAAGCATTATGACCGATGTCAAAAGCCGCACTAAGTCGTAACAAAGCAGCTCCCATAATCTTCCTATTATCAATTTCTCTCAGCCAATTATCAATTTGTGTAAGTGCTGTACTGTACATGTTGAATGCCCTTCCCTGTGAGCTGAAAGTCTGTTTTAGGATCCCTTAAGGTATCAAAAAACGATGACAAAATTATTTAATGAAACATTGAATTTGTACTTGCTACTATTAGCCCATAGAAATGCAATCAATAACAGCTTTATATACTGAACAAAATATAAACGCAACATGTAAAGTGTTGGTTCCATGTTTCATGAGCTGAAATAAAAGATGCCAGAAATTTTCCCTACGCACCAAAAGCTTATTTCTTTCAAATTCTGGGCACAAATTTACTTATAGCCCTGTTAGTGAGTATATTTCCTTTGCCAAGATAATCCATGCACTGCGTGGGGACAATAAAGGGCCACTCTAAAATGTGCAGTTTTATCACACAACACAATGTTTTGAGGGAGTATGCAATTGGCCTGCTGACTGCAGGAATGTCCACCAGAGCTCTTACCAATTCATTGAACGTTCATTTCTCTACCATAAGCCGCCTCTAACATAATTTTAGAGAATTTGGCAGTACGTCCAACTGGCCTCACAACCGCAGACCATGTGTAACCACGCCAGACAAGGACCTCCACATACAGCTTCTTCACCTACGGGATCATCTGAGATCAGCCACCTGGACAGCTTATGAAATTTCTGAATAATGTCAGAAACCATCTCAGGGAAGCTCATCTGTGTGCTCGTCATCCTCACCAGGGTCTTGACCTGACTGCAGTTTGGCGTCGTAAGCGACTTCAGTGGGCAAATTCTCACCTTCGATGGCCACTGGCATGCTTGAGAAGTGTGCTCTTCACGGATTAATCCTGGTTTTAACTGTACCGGGCAGATGGTAGACAGTGTGTATGGCGTTGTGTGTGCGAGCGGTTTGCTGATATCAACGTTGTGAACAGAGTGCTCCATGGTGGCGGTGGGGTTATGGTATGGGGCAGGCATAAGCGACTGACAACTAGCACAATTGCATTTTAATCAATGGCAATTTGAATGCACAGAGATACCGTGACGAGATCCTGAGGCCCATTGTCATGCCGTTCATCCAGCACCATCAACTCATGTTTCAACATAATAATGTACGGCCTGGCACGGCCCAATGTCACAAAGATCTGTTCACCATTTCTGGAAGTTGAAAATATCCCAGTTCTTCCATGGCCTGCATACTCATCAGACATGTTACCCATCGAGCATGTTTTGGATGCTCTGGATCGACGTGTATGACAGCTGACACATTTTTCTGTGTTTTTTATTGTTTTGCTAATTTGATTACCGCGGGGCCGTGGACATCGACTGTTGGGGTTTACTAAGGTTTAGCAGATTGGTCGGCTGTTTGAGCCGTGTGCTTCGCTATTCGCCGACTTTTCGGGAAATTCAAAATTACAGTGATTATCATAATTTTGTCAGTTATACATGGATGTGTATGTTCAGAATTTGTTGTTGGCATGTCATTTCTAAATTTGCTAATCTTGCCAACTAAAAAATCATTAAAATAGTTGGCAATATCAGTGGGTTGTGTGATGAATGAGCCATCTGATTCAATGAAGGATGGAGGTGAGTTTGCCTTTTTGCCCAAAATGTCATTTAAGGTGCTTTTACAATCATTTTCTTATTGGGTGCATGCTTATTAGTAAATTTCATAAATGTGCAGTGTCTGGTTCCTCCTCATTACACATCACAGACCTGCAAATGTTCTTCATATCTTCAACATAGGAACCACTACAAAACCTCTTGTGTGACCTCTTATTATCAAAGCACAAGGCGAGATCCAAATGCAGACACAGGAGGCAGATGGTTGGAGTCTTACAATGTTTATTAATCCAAAGGGGTAGGCAAGAGAATGGTTGTGGACAGGCAAAAAGGTCAAAACCAGGTCAGAGTCCAGAGGTACAGAGTGGCAGACAGGCTCATGGTCAAGGCAGGCAGAATGGTCAGGCAGGCGGGTACAAAGTCCAGAAACAGGCAAAGGTCAAAACCGGGAAGACCAGAAAAAAGGAGAATGCAAAAAGCAGGAGAACGGGAAAACCGCTGGTTGACTTAGAAACATACAAGACGAACTGGCACAGAGAGACAGGAAACACAGGGATAAATACATTGGGGAAGATAAGCGACACCTGGAGTGGGAGGAGACAATCACAAGGACAGGTGAAACCGATCAGGACGTGACACTTATACACTATATTAGGCACAGCCTTTGGAACTTTGGTTTTCCCAGATATGGCTACTATTTTATGATCATTACATCCGATGGATGTGGATACTGCTTTAGAGCAGATTTATGCAGCATTAGTGAAGGGTGTCATCAATACATGTGGATGATTTCATTCCTCTGCTGTTTGTAAATACCTTGGTACAGTAGGTTGACTGAGAACCTGAACCAGGTTGCAGGCACTTAATATAGTTTTAACATTTTTCTTGAGTGGGCAGCTTGATGAAAGCCAATCAATATTTATGCCACCCTGAAAATATACCTAATTATCAAGCATTTCACACATATTATCCAGATACTGACTTTTAGCACTTGATGGTCTATAGCAACTTCCCACAAGAATGGGCTTTAGGTGCTGTAGCCACATTACTTCAACAGCGTTTGACTTGAGATCCTATTTAAGTTTCACAGAAATATGAAAATAAACCGCAAACACCATCCCCATTGACATTTCTGTCTTTTCTATAGATGTTGTAACCATGTATTGCTAGCCCTGTATCATCAAAGGTATTATCTAAGTGAGTTTATAAACAGCCATGGTATATCAGACCGTATACCACGGGTATGACAAAACATTTATTTTTACTGCTCTAATTACATTGGTAACCAGAATATAATAGCAATAAGGCACCTCAGGGGTTTGTGATATGCGTCATGCCTAAGAACAGCCCTTAGCCGTGGCATATTGGCCATATACCATATACTTTGTTTCTTGGGCTACATATGTTAATGTAGGCAATTTATTTAGCAATTTTCTGGGATTCTTGTATTTTTTACTGCTTTACTGGGATGATTTTCTAAGTCTAAGAGCTTTCCACACCTGGATTGTGCAACATCATTCCCATTATTCTTCTCAGAATCCTTCAAGCTCTGTCAAATTGGTTGTTGATCATTTCAGGTCTTGCCATAGATTTTCAAGTAGATTTAAGTTAAACCTGTAACTCGGCCACTCAGGAACATTAATTATCTTCTTGGTAAGCAACTCCAGTGTAGATTTGGCCTTATTTTAGGTCATTGTCCTGCTGAAAGGTGGGGGAAAACAGTGTCTGGTGGAAAGCAGACTGAACCAGGTTTTCCTCTAGGATTTTGCCTGTGATTAGCTCCATGCCATTTATTTGTTTTCCTAAAAATCTCTCCAGTCCTTAATGATTACAAGCATACCCATAACATGATGCAGCTACCACCATGCTTGAAAATATGGAGAGTGGTACTCAGTAATGTGTTGTATTGGAATTGCCCCAAACATAACACTTTGTATTCAGGACAAAAGGTGAATTGCATTGCTTGCAGTATTCCTTTATTTTACTGGGTAAATTGACTGAGAACACATTCTCATTTACAGCAATGACCTGGGGAATAGTTACAAGGAAGAGGAGGGGGGATGAATGAGCCAACTGTAACCTGGGGATGATTAGGTGACGGTATGAAGGCCAGATTGGGAATTTAGCCAGGACAACAGGGTTAACACCCATACTTTTATGATAAGTGCCATGGGATCTTTCGTGACCACAGAGAGTCAGGACACCCGTTTAACGTCCCATCTGAAAGACGGCACCCTACACAGGGCAATGTCCCCAAACACTGCCCTGGGGCACTGGGATATTTTTTTAGACCAGAGGAAAGGGTGCTTCCTACTGGCCCTCCAACAGCACTTCCAGCAGCATCTGGTCTTCCATCCAGGGACCAACCCTGCTTAGCTTCAGAAGCAAGCCAGCAGTGGTATGCAGGGTGGTATGCTGCTGGCTTGTTGCAAAAAGGATGCATGTTTTGGAATATTTTTCTTCTGTACAGGCTTCCTTTTCTGGCAGTTAGGCTAGTATTGTGGAGTAACTACAATGTTGTTAATCAAAGTCACCATTATTAGTCAGTTGTACAACCAAATGCCTTCAACCGAAATGTGTCTTCCACATTTAACCCAACCCCTCTGAATCAGAGAGGTGCGGGGGGGCTGCCTTAATCGACATCCACGTCTCGCACCCGGGAACAGTGGGTTAACTGCCTTGTTCAGGGGCAGAACGACAGATTTTTTCCTTGTCAGCTCGGGGATTCGAACTTGCAACCCTCCGGTTACAAGTCCAACACTCTAACCACTAGGCTACCTGCCGCCCGTGGAGGCAGCTGGGGGGAGGCTGCTGGGGGGAGGACGGCTCACAATAATGGCTGGAAAGGAGCGAATGGAATGACATCAAACCATGTGTTTTATGTATTTGATACCACTCCACTTGTTCCCCTCCAGCCATTACCACGTGCCCGTCCTCCCCAATTAAGGTGTCACCAACCTCCTGTGTTGTTGATCCATCCTCAGTTTTCTCTTATCACAGCCATTAAACTCTGTAACTGTTTTAAAGTCACCATTGGTGAAATCCCTGAACGGTTTCCTTACTCTCCGGCATTTGGGTGTATTGATACTCTATTCAAGTGTAATTAGTATGTTCACCATGCTCAGAGGGATATTAAATATCTGCTTTTTTTCTTTTTTACCCATCTTCCAATAGGAACCCTTCTTTACAAGACATTGGTCTGTGTTTGAAATTCCCTGCTCGACTGAGGGATCTTAAAGCTACAATGTATTCGGAAAGTATTCAGATCCCTTCCCTTTTTCCACATTTTGTTACATTACAGCCTTATTCTAAAATGTATAAAATATTTTTTCCCCCTCATCGTCTACACACAATACCCCATAATGAGAAAGCAAAAACAGGTTTTAGAAGGGCCTTAGTCAGGGAGGTGACCAAGAACCCGATGGTCACTCTGACAGAGCTCCAGATTTCCTCTGTGGAGATGGGAGAACCTTCCAGAAGGACAACCATCTCTGCAGCACTCCACCAATCAGGCCTTAATGGTAGAGTGGCCAGATCGAAGCCACTCCTCAGTGAAAGGCACATGACAACCTGCATCGAGTATGCCTAAAGGCACCTAAAGGAGTCAGAGACCATGAGAAACAAGATTCTCTGGTCTGATGAAACCAAGATTGAACTCTTTGGCCTGAATGCCAAACGTCATGTCTGGAGGAAACTTGGCACCATCCCTACGGTGAAGCATGGTGGTGGCAGCATCATGCTGTGGGGATGTTTTTCAGTGGCAGGGACTGGGAGACAAGTCAGGATCGAGGGAATGATGAATAGATTGAAGTGAAGAGAGATCCTTGATGAAAACCTGCTCCAGAGCACTCAGGACTGGGGCTAAGGTTCACCTTCCAACGGGAACAACGACCCTAAGCACATACCCAAGACAATGCAGGAGTGGCTTCGGGACAAGTCTCTGAATGTCCTTGAGTGGCCCAGTCAGAGCACGGACTTGAACCCAATCGAACATCTCTGGAGAGACCAGAAAATAGCTGTGCAGCAAGGATGATCTCGGGGTCCAATGGTGTAGTAGGTTGTACAGACGTGAGAGTGTGTCAGGCTTCACATTCTTGGACCCCAGGTGGTAGGAGATAGTGAAATGGAGAAGAGTGAATAACAGGGCCCATCTCGCCTGCCTGGTTGAGGCACTTGGCGGTGCGGAGATATTCCAGGTTCTTATGGTCCATCCACACCAAGAATGGATGTTCTGCCCCTTCTAACCAGTGCATCCACTCCTCCAACGCCATCTTAACTGGAAGTAATTCTCAATTTCTCACGTCGTAGTTCCTCTTAGCAGGGTTAAGACGATGGGAAAGGAAGGCGCAGGGATGCAGCTCCTGGTCCTGGGCAGAACTCTGGGACAGTACAGCTCCCACTACAACATCCTAGGCATCGACCTCCACCACGAACTGACGGGACGGGTCCGGATGGATTAAGATGGGAGCTGTAGTGAATCGCTGCTTGAGGTCTGAGAACACCCGGTCAGCTGCTGTAGACCATATGAACGGAAATCTTGGGAGAGGATAGTGCAGAGAGGGAGGAAGCAAGGGTGATGTAAACCCAGATGAAACAACAGTAGAAATGAGCAAACCCCAGGAAACGTTGCAGCTGCACCCTGGATGTGGGTTGAGGCCAATCCACCACCGCTCTCACCTTGTCAGGGTCCATCTGAATATTCCCTGCAGCGATGACATATCCTAGGAAGGAGATGGTGAAGCGATGGAACTCACATTTCTCCGCCATCACGAAAGCTGGTTATCCAGGTGACGCTGAAGGACCTGTCGGACATGGAGAACATGCTCTTGAGCTGACCGGGAATAAATTAGGATGTTGACGAGGTAGTAAAACACATATCGGTTCAACATGTCACAGAGCACATCATTGACCAGGGCCTGGAACACTGCGGGAGCATTGGTCAGTCCGATCGGCATCAACAGGTACTCGTAGTGCCCGCTAGCCGTGTTAAAGGCCCTCTTCCACTTGTCTCCTTCCCGTATCCAAACCAGATGGTACAGTAGGCGTACCAAAGGTCCAACTTGGAGAAGATGACCGCCCCCTGGAGAGGCTCGAAAGCCGAGGAGAGTGGTAGCGGGTAACGGTTTTTATCGGTAGTCGATACATGGACGCAGGGTCTTGTCCTTCTTCTGCACAAATAAGAACCCTGCGCTGACGGGGGAGGCAGATGGACACATAATCCCTGCAGCGAGAAATTCCTCAATGCACCCTTCCATCGCTTTGATCTCCGGACCCAACAGAGAATAAAGTCACCCCCAAGGCGGTGCGGTGCCCGGGAGAAGGTCGATAGCACAGTCGTAGGGCCGATGCGGAGGAAGAGATGTGGCGTGAATGAATACTTGAAAAAACATACTACTACAAAAATAAAAATCCTAAACATGTACTGGATAGTTAAGCACTTTAATTTGTTTCAATTACAGTATGTTGTTACTCACAACGAGTCACACATGTTTTTCAAGACATGACCCCTCTTGAGAGACTAACCCATTATTTGAAGATCAACTATTGGATATCTCAGAGGAAGGGCAAATGTTTCTAACAGTCTCTATAAATACCTTACCAAGTCATATGATAGAGTTAGTTTCTCTCAGAGTTGCAGGTAGTGATTTCTCTCAAGTGCTCTGTAGCAAATTCATTACAACCATTCATCTGAGTCGTATACATTTGCTACTGTGATTTCCTCACTATATGATTTGTTTTAAAATTGGGTGTCATGACTCACTGCATCGAGTTTTAGAAAGAAGGGGAGCCTGGTCACAAGCAAATCATTTTTATGCTGTGGAAAATCAACTGTAGGTAAAGGTTGATTTCCCCACCCATTAACAAGCATTATTCATCCATGGTCATAATCTTGTTCCAGTGTTCTGTTAACATAAATGTCAATGTAATGTAATAATGTCAAATTGTTATACAGTTCTATTATTTAGAAAATTGGGTGTCATGACTCACTGCATCGAGTTTTAGAAAGAAGGGGAGCCTGGTCACAAGCAAATCATTTTTATGCTGTGGAAAATCAACTGTAGGTAAAGGTTGATTTCCCCACCCATTAACAAGCATTATTCATCCATGGTCATAATCTTGTTCCAGTGTTCTGTTAACATAAATGTCAATGTAATGTAATAATGTCAAATTGTTATACAGTTCTATTATTTAGAACTACTAACATTTATTGATTAATTTATGTATTAATGACTCAACTATTCATCAGTTGTCATAATGTGATTATAATCTTGTCATTGTTAAAATGTATTGTAAACATAACAGTTGTTGTCGTACATCTACAGGCTTGAAGAGGAAAATCCTGAATCAGTGAAAATGGATGACTTCTCAAATGTGTCTTCTGTTTTGACACTAGAAGGCTTCAATCTCCCCCCTGAAAGTGCCTTTTCCGCATTTATTTTCGCCACACTGAGCTATATGGTCATTCTCTTCTGTAATCTGTTTCTGATTCTCACCATCATCCTCAATAGGAGTCTCCACCAGCCCATGTACCTTCTGCTGCTAAACCTACCCATCAACGACCTTATAGGCTCCACGGCACTCTTTACACAGGTCATCAAAGAGCTTTTACTTGACACAGGGACCATTCAATACTCTGCGTGTGTCACACAAGCTTTCTTTATTCATGTCTATGGGACGGGAGCTGTGTTCATTCTGACTGCTATGGCGTATGACAGATATATTGCCATATGTTCCCCTTTGAAGTACAACACAATTATGACCAATGCTCATATCAGAAAAATCATCACACTGCTATGGGTGTGTGATTTGATTTTGATCGGAGTGCTCTTTTTCCTGCTGCTTCGATTACCACGCTGTAGATCTCTGATGTCACACTCATACTGTGACAATCCCTCCCTGTTGAAACTGGTCTGTGCTAACACAGCCATCAATAACATCTATGGACTCTTTATTACTGCCCTCATGCAGGTCATAGTTGTTTGGACCATTCTCTACACTTACATTCAGATACTTGTCACATGTTTTAGAAACAAAGGATCAGCTGACACTAAAAGTAAAGCTCTTCAGACTTGTGCTACACATTTAATTGTTTTTCTCCTCTTAGAGTGTTTAGGGCTTCTCACTATTATTTCATACAGACTGAGCCAATTTCCCCCGCAGTTACGGAGACTCATAGGGGTTTCCACATTAATTTTCCCCCCAACTTTAAATCCAATCATATATGGTCTTAAAATAAAGGATATCAGAGTAAAAGCAATGCATTTCTTACGGACAAAGATCTTTCCATCCTAGGCTATGTTTTCAATAGTAGACATGGATTTGAAGAGAACCACTACATAATGTATCCAAAACTATGTGAATTGTTGACATTTGTCACAATCTATTCAGTGCGATTGTATTTAGGCTATTTTGCTGTTTTTTACAGTCTGGAAGCTTGATGTACCAACTGTTGTTATTTTTGTTTATAACTGTAAATGTATCACTTGTATTCCAAAACCAATTAAACACTCCGGGGTATCAAGAAATCCCTCACTTTATTTGAAATGATATAAGAGTCATTGTTGGGTGCCATTCATTTTAGGCCCTAGGACGCTAATGTTAATCAGAGACTGATTTAGTTGGAACAAACTAAATAAGACTACAAATACACTTAAAAATGGTCTGGGTCAACCAACAACAGTCAATGTAAATAGAAGATCATATTTTGAATGAACTAGTAAGAAGGTTTTAACCCTGTGCTTTTTGTGGATTGTCAAGGTTTCACAAGACTATGTACGTAAATCGTGCCTTCAATGGGAAGATCTTAATTGCCTACTCCTTGTGTCCTCTCTCCTCGTCTTCTTCTCAAAACCCATTGGATGAGAAAGTCAGAGGTCCCTCCCCTGTGTTCTTCTCCTCCAATGGGTTTTGAGAAGGAAGAGAGGAGAGAGGACACGAGGAGTATGAAATTAAGATCTTCCTAAAGATATCAAACTATGAGAGACATTTAAAGCAATTTGAAGAGGTCCTTCATCCTGTAATATCTTTGATCATGGTTATAATAGTCTGCGTTGAAGAATGACTCTCACATTTTAGAATGCATTAAATAAAATAATGAAATTAAGTAGGGCCTATCTTTTCTACTTCATGGGGATTCATGTATAAAGATGGATCAACACCACAGATGGCGTGAGACATGGACTAATCTTGACTAGACTTTTATTGATCTGTGGAAATATGTCTAAAATGGATAAACTGATTTCCAATATCCATCTTCAACATTGGTCTGATTTGGTAAAATAATGTTGAATTTTATTTTGTCCAATTTATACTCTGGCAATCTTTCCCTGGATTTTCAAATGCTAACACAAAAACGAATTGTTATATATCGGCCTATACATTCCATCTGTCATGTATGTCTGGTCGCATTAGACATGACATCATATTCCAATCAGTGTGTCTGTTGTGTAATGACCTAGTGTTTCAGTTGTAGGCCTACCTTAACAACATTGTTCCTCTTCTATCCATCTTACAAACCCATACCACAAAATAAGACATATTTCAAATGCATAAAACGAGACATACACATTTCTATTTAGGTCTAGAAATTGTCTTCATCTCTAAAGTCTGTGATGCTGATTACAACAATGTTGATGAACTGAATTAGTTCACAGCACCCTCTAGTGTATTAGTTTTGCACAAAAATATAGCCAAGAATCCACAGTGTTTCACTATTGTTTCAGGCCAACGATTCAGTCTGGAAATTCTCCAGTAGAGGCATTTGATCAGAGTCCTCTCAGAAACGACGGGGTTGAGCCCAAGTGGATAAATGTGGCTTCTGAAGATTTGGTCTGCTGATTGTTGTGTAACACAGCTCAGATTCAATTCAGTTCCAGGTTGAATCAAGGAAATTAAACAATACTAAAACAGGCTAGAAAACCAAATGCAAAGTGAAAATGTGTCTGGAAAAGAGTAGTGGAAAGGTTTGTTTACAAATTGAAATAATTATTGAAATAAATGTTTTCATATTTTATGAGAAATTTGATGTCATTAGAAAAGTGGTATTCCAGCTGACAGTTTTCATACATAAAACCAAAGTAAAAATGAAAATATGTGGAGGAAATTGAAATTCCTACCTAAACATATTTAAGGTTAAATATGTGTTTGTTTCTTTTGTGGAAATTGAGGTAACTTGAAACACAGTCACCTTACATGAATCTGAAATTGACATCATATATACTGTTGAAGTCAGAAGTTTACATACACTTAGGTTGGAGTCATTAAAGCTTGTTTTTCAACCACAAATTTCTTGTTAAACAAACTATAGTTTTGGCAAGTCGGTTAGGACATCTACTGTGTGCATGACAGAAGATATTTTTCCAACAATTGTTTACAGACAGATTATTTCACTTATAATTCACTGTATCACAATTCCAGTGGGTCAGAAGTTTACATACACTAAGTTGACTGTGCCTTTAAACAGCTTGGAAAATTCCAGAAAATGATGTCATGGCTTTAGAAGCTTCTGATAGGCTAATTAACATCAATTGAGTCAATTTGAGGTGTACCTGTGGATGTATTTCAAGGCCTACCTTCAAACTCAGTGCCTCTTTGCTTGACCTCATGGGAAAATCAAAAGAAATCAGCCAAGACCTCAGAAAAATAATTGTAGACCTCCACAAGTCTGGTTCATCCTTAGGAGCAATTTCCAAACACCTGAAGATACCACGTTCAAGCGTTCAAGTTCAAGCATGTTGACTTCCCTATGGTTTCTAATATATATTGACGTCCCTATGGTTTCTAATATATATTGACGTCCCTATGGTTTCTAATATATATTGACGTCCCTATGGTTTCTAATATATATTGACGTCCCTATGGTTTCTAATATATATTGACGTCCCTATGGTTTCTAATATATATTGACGTCCCTATGGTTTCTAATATATATTGACGTCCCTATGGTTTCTAATATATATTGACGTCCCTATGGTTTCTAATATATATTGACGTCCCTATGGTTTCTAATATATATTGACGTCCCTATGGTTTCTAATATATATTGACGTCCCTATGGTTTCTAATATATATTGACGTCCCTATGGTTTCTAATATATATTGATGTCCCTATGGTTTCTAATATATATTGATGTCCCTATGGTTTCTAATATATATTGATGTCCCTATGGTTTCTAACATACAGTCCGCTTGAGTATTATTTTCCTTGAGTTTATTTTGTGTCATGAACTGCAAGGCTGCTGGGTTTTTCACGCTCAACAGTTTCCCGTGTGTATCAAGAAGGGTCCACCACTCAAAGGACATCTAGCCAACTGTGGGAGGCATTGGAGTCAACTTGGGCCAGCATCCCTGTGGAACATTTTCGACACCTAGTATAGTCCATGCCCCAATGAATTGAGGCTGTTCTGATGGCAAAAGGGAAGGGTGAAACTCAATATTATCTTAATGTTTTGTCCACTCAGTGTATAACAAACAGAACAATGAAGAATGAACGTTGACTTTTACTGCTCTAACTGAACCAGGCCATGGAGAAAAGCTGAAGTAATCTCTTTAGTTTTGATACCATATATTACTGGGTTTAGACCTGGAGGAAATATAAAACATATCAGTCCTTTTTCTGCAGTAGGGGTGGACTGTTTAGCATTCGATACACAAGGACAACAATGATACCTGAGAACCAATAGATGGCAAATACAAGCAGGTGTGTGGAACAGGTATGTATAGGCCTTTAGCTTGGCATCAGAGTCACTACTTTTAAAGCATGTGAATAGAATCAATGAGTAGAAGGCCACAGAAGAAAAAAACTCCCCCATGGAGTATGCCTGTGATAAATAAACCATAGAGGTTGCTCACTGTGGTGTCTGTTGCACAGGTCAGTCACCACTTAGGGATAACTGGGGCACTATCACCCCAATCCCGACACTACCCGGTGAAATGTAAGGCGCCAAATTCAAAATCCAAAGTTGAATTATTAAACATTCATCAATATACAAGTGTTGCATAGTCATCAAAAGCTCTGATTCTTGGCAATATCACAGCGTTGTCAGATTTCAAAAAGGCTTTACGGCGAAAGCACAACATTTGATTGTTCGAGGATAGCACCTCTCATATTTATGCATTAGCATGAATTCATATCCAGCGCGGGTCACACAAAACCCATATAAGAGCTAAAATAAATCACTTACCTTTCGAAGAACTTCTGCTGAGGGAATCCCCAGTGTCCAAACAAGAGAATCCATGGTTCTTTTGTTAGAAAAAGTAATTTATTATATCCATAAAACTCAGTTTGGTTGGCGCGTTATGTTCAGAAAATCCACCGTCGAGTCGCCCGTTGTCAGGTGAAGAGAAAGCGTTCAAATTATACCTATCAACTTTGCCCAAACAAATCAAACATCATTTATAATGTATCCTTAGGTATACTTTTATTAATATTAACGATTGTATTTTACACGGATGAAAATAAAGAGGGGCCCGCTCACGGTCTCGCGCCCAGGAAAAGTTATTGACATCCGTGGTCCCTTCACTATTTCTTCTTCTGTTCGGTTCTTTTCAATGATAAAGCCCTCAAACACTGTCTAAAGACTGTTGACATCTAGTGGAAGCCATAGGTACTGCAATCTGGGAGCTATTTTACATGGATTTCAATAGGAAGCCTATCAAACTGAGGAAATGTCACAAAAAAAAAATGTCTGGACAGACATTTCTCTGGTTTTCGCGGAAATCATCCGTTCACCTACTCTGCGTCTCACAAAGACATGGCGGTTGGAACCAAAACATCACATTTGGATTCATCAGACCAAAGGACAGATTTCCACCGGCTTAATGTCCATTGCTCTTGTTTCTTGGTCCAAGCATGTCTCTTCTTATTATTGGTGTCCTTTAGCAGTGGTTTCTTTGCAGCAATTCGACCATGAAGGCCTGATTCACACAGTCTCCTCCAAACAGTTGATGTTGAGATGTGTCTGTTACTTGAACTTTGTGAACCATTTATTTGGGCTGCAATCTGAGGTGCAGTTAACTCTAATGAACTTATCCTCTGCAGCAGAAGTAACTCTGGGTCTTCCTTTCCTGTGGCGGTCCTCATGAGAGCCAGTTTCATCTTAGCCCTTGATGGTTTTTGCGACTGCACTTGGAAGAAACATAAAAAAGTATTTAAATGTTCCGTATTGACTGACCTTCATGTCTTAAAGTAATGATGAACTGTCATTTCTCTTTGCTTATTTGAGCTGTTCTTGCCGTAATATGGACTTGGTCTTATACCAAATAAGGCTATCTTCTGTGTACCACCCCTACCTTGTCACAACACAACTGATTGGCTCAAACTCATGAAGAAATTCCACAAATTAACTTTTAACAAGGCACACCTGTTAACTGAAATGCATTCCAAGTGACTACCTCATGAAACTTGTTGAGAGAATGCCAAGAGTGTCTTCAAGGCAAACCGTGGCTACTTAGAAGAATCTCAAATATAAAATATATTATGATTTGTTTAACACTCTTTTGGTTACTACATGATTCCATATGTGTTTTTTAAAAGTCTTCACTATTATTATACAATGTAAAAAAAATAAGAAAAAAAATAAAAACCCTTGAATGAGTAGGTGTGTCCAAACTTTTGACTGGTACTGTATGTAGCGATCAAAAGACATGATAGACAATATGATAAGTGTCGTTCCGCCATACATATGAATACAGAAAGCCTGAATCAAGCATGCTGGGTAAGTGATATGCCTATCCTCAGACAATACATCTGACATGACCCTTATAATCATGGCACTGATACCGATCAAGTCATTGATGGATAAGTTCAGAAGGAACAGATACATTGGCCGGTGTCGACAAGTCTATTTTGCCCTTTATTAAAAAACTGTCAAGTACATCTGTGGTTCGATTCCCCATCCTCCTGTAGCGTTGAACCTCACGGCAGCATCACACCAGTTTTGAATAGTTGAAAAAAGTCCCATCAAACATTGACTTAAATGTACAGGAATTGTTATTCACTGATAGCCTTGTATTGTATATGTACAGTGCAGTACATCAGTGTTAATACTTATAGAAACATGTTGTTGCATGCATATTTATAAGAAAGGAAAATACTCAAATATTTAAATAACAAATACTCAAACATTTAATTAACATACTCCAATACAAATGTATTTGAACCCAGATCTGCTGCAGACATGGTCTGGCAGGGCCATGGAAATATCCTGCAGATAAAGCACTCACATAGCAAAAAATAAAGAAAAAGACTGGGTTACAATAGGCTATTTTATTGAAGGGTTTTACAGTGGAATTGAACTCTAATGAACTTATCCTCTGCAGCAGAGGTAACTCTGGGTCTTCCTTTCCTGTGGCGGTCCTCATGAGAGCCAGTTTCATCTTAGCCCTTGATGGTTTTTTGCGACTGCACTTGAAGAAACATAAAAAAGTATTTAAATGTTCCGTATTGACTGACCTTCATGTCCTAAAGTAATGATGAACTGTCATTTCTCTTTGCTTATTTGAGCTGTTCTTGCCGTAATATGGACTTGGTCTTATACCAAATAAGGCTATCTTCTGTGTACCACCCCTACCTTGTCACAACACAACTGATTGGCTCAATTAACATACTCCAATACAAATGTATTTGAACCCAGATCTGCTGTAGACATGGTCTGGCAGGGCCATGGAAATATCCTGCAGATAAAGCACTCACATAGCAAAAAATAAAGAAAAAGACTGGGTTACAATAGGCTATTTTATTGAAGGGTTTTACAGTGGAATTGAACAGGCCGTCATTGTAAATAAGAATTTGTTCTTAACTGACTTGCCTAGTTAAATAAAGGTTAAATAATAAATATATAAAAACATGATTTATACAATATTCTTGTAATATATATATAAAAAATATATGTATGTCACACTCAAAGGGCAAAAGACGGCAGCAAAGAACAATTGAATTGTCTTGAGTGGTGGAGCCTTTCTCTCTCCACTTTTGTCAGCTAATTTCTGTATATTTATGTCTTATTTCACCAAAGATGAGGAGAGAGTTGTGTAGTCTTCTATAAGCGCTCATAAAACCTCCTGATGAGAACCTTTGTAAACTATATGCCTATTTTGCATTTATCGTGCAATGCATTACATATATATTGCTCATAGAAAGACTGTTGGTCATTGAGGAAATATCAGCTGACACCTGATAGGGATGAACATTAATTCTTATTCTGTAGACTCCCATAAGGATTTATTCAGTGTGCTTTGTATACACTAGACAGCAAATGTGTAGTATTGTCATCTTCTACAGTGCCTGAACAGAAAATAAAATATACCTGTACATATAACTGTGGATACATTTCTGTAATGAGCTCTGGAGTGTGAGGTCCTCTCTGTCCGTCTCCTCTGTTACAACTGAAATTAAGCTTAGAGATGTTGCTCCGACAAAGCACCCAATGGAATTAGACGACACAGTGGTGTCATCATAGCTTGCACCTCATTGGCTGCCTCTGTGAACTCGTGTCATTGGAGGGTCTCTCCTCACCTTAGGCCTTGTTATTGTAAGAGTACACTTACCAACCATGTGTATACAGTAGCAACCACAATGTTTACTTTCTTTGAAACTTTGCTCATTATGTTAATGACTGCTTTGTTTACAACAGAGTTGATAGGAAGGGTGCAGCACACATGCACCTCTCCTGGGTCCTTCTACTTAGCACTGGTAATGGACCTCTAGGGAATGGTTGACAGCAAGAGCCTCAGGTTATTGACTCAGCCATCTTTGAACGAGTGGCGACACTTGACCAACTCCAACTCAGCTGGAATGGCTTTGGTTACAATGTACATAGTTTTTTAGGTGGCCCAACTCAAAAAGTAACTAGTTCCACAGCCTTGTTGAATTCACCCACCTTTTTTGGGGCAAAGTGTTGCATCAAAAGAAATCAGCCGAGACCTCAGCATTTTTTTTGACCTGCACAAGTCTGGTTCATCCTTGGGAGCAATTTCCAAACGCCTGAAGGTACCACATTCAAGCATACTTCCAAAGTTGTGGCAAAAGAGCTTAAGGTCAAGAAAGTCAAGGTATTGGAGGGGCCATCACAAAGCCCTGATCAATCCTATAGAAAATTTGTGTGCAAAACTGAAATGCGTGTGCGAGCAAGGAGGCTTACAAACCTGACTCAGTTACACCAGCTCTGTCAGGAGGAATGGGACAAAATTCACCCAACTTATTGTGTGAAGCTTGTGGTAGGCTACCCAAAATGTTTGACCAAAGTTAAACAATTTAAAGGCAATGCTACCAAATACTAATTGAATGTATGTAAACTTCTGACCCACTGGGAATGTGATGAAAGAAATAAAAGCTGAAATAAATCATTCTCTCTACTATTATTCTGACATTTCACATTCTTAAAATAAAGTTGTGATCCTAACTGACCTAAGACAAGGAATTTTTACTAGGAATAAATGTCAGCAATTGTGAAAAACTGAGTTTAAATTTACTTGACTAAGGTGTATGTAAACTTCCGACTTCAACTGTAAATGTGTATTTTATATTCAGAATAAGTTAGTATTCGTGATTCATGACTTCTTATACAGACCCCTTATTCTTTGTCCCACTTTCTCAGGAGTGTATCCGACTCTAAACACACACACTAACACACAGCACAGAAAGGTAGATAGGGTGTTTGAGTTGTAGTGATATTGATAATGCCCAATCAGTAAACTACTAGAGGATGCCCCTAAACCATTAACCGGATAAACAGGTACAACAATCTCACTGATGGTGAAAGCAAATCCACATACTGTGTCTTCAGAAAGGATTCACACTCCTTGACTTTCTCCACATTCTGTTGTGTTACAGCTTGAATTTAAAATGGATTACATCCATATTTTTTTGTCACTGGCCCCTTCAGTGGAATTATTTTTTCAACATTTTTCTAAATGAATTAAAAATGAAAAACTAAAATGCATTGAGTCAATAAGTATTCAACCTCTTTGTTATGGCAAATCAAATCAAATTGTATTTGTCACATGCACCAGGTGTAGGTAGACCTTACCATGAAATGCTTACTTAGGGGGCCTTAACCAACAATGCAGTTCAAGAAATAGAGTTAAGAAAATATTTACTAAATAAACTAAAGCAAAAAATGTAATAAAAAGTAACACAATAAAAAAGCAATAACGAGGGTATATACAGGTTAGTCGAGGTAATTTGTACATGTAGGTCCCGGTAAAGTGACTATGCATAGATAATAAACAGCAAGTAGCAACAGTGTAAAAACAAAAGTGGGGGGTCAATGTAAATAGTCCTGGTGGCCATTTGATTAATTGTTCAGCAGTCTTAAGGCTTGGGGGTAGAAGCTGGGGGTAGAAGCCTACATCAATGATGTCGCTCTTGCTGCGGGTGATTCTCTGATCCACCTCTACGCAGAGGACACCATTCTGTACACTTCTGGCCCTTCATTGGACACTGTGTTAACTTCTTAGGGAGCAGCTCCCGAGGTGACAGTTTTGGAGAGTCTGGCGTGCCCAAAGTAAAATGCCTCCCACTCAGGCCCAGAAAATAGGATATGCACATAATTAGTACTATTGGATAGGAAATACGCTGAAGTTCCTAAGAGTGTTAAAATATTGTCTGTGAGTATAACAGAACTAATATAGCAGGCAAAAACCCGAGGAATTTCTGTCCTGGGAAAAGTGTATTTGACACATTGCCTCATTTTGAACCCCTCCCTAATGAAAATGACCATATAAGGGAGTAGGATTTCAGTACCTATTGCTTCCACTGGATGTCAGCAGTCTCTAGACAGTGTTTTGATTATGTTTAGTTGCTCTGGATGGTAATAGAAGAAGAATTGGGAAGTGGTCACCAGAAGTAAACAGAAGAGGATGCGCGTTCACAGGCTTGCGCGCGCTGTGGTTTTTTCCTTTCCTATCGCCCAGTTTATAATCTGGTTGAAATATTATACTAAATATACATAAAAGTGTTCCTAAGGATACATTATCAATGATGTTTGATTGTTCTTGGACAAGTTTATAGGTATAGGTTGAACGAGTTCTCTTCACGGTTCAATGGGCGAGTGGACGCTATATTTCTGATCATAACGCACCAACCAAACAGAGATTTATGGATATAATAAATTACTTTTTCTAACAAAAGAACCATGGATTGTCTTCGTTGGACACTTGGGAAGCCCTCAGCAGAAGTTCTTCAAAAGGTAAGGGATTTGTTTTCGCTGTGAAATGTGTTTTGTGTGAACCGCGATGGTTTATGAATTTATGCTAATGGTAAAAATATGTTAGGTGCTACCCCCTCAAACAATCAAATGTGGTGTTTTCGCCGTAAAGCCTTTTTGAAATCTGACAACGCTGTGATATTGCCAAGAAGCAGAGCTTTTGATGACTATGCAACACTTGTATATTGATGAATGTTTAATAATTCAACTTTTGGATTTTGAATTTGGCACCTTGCATTTCACTGGGTAGTGTCGGGAGTGGGGGAGCTAGCACCCCACCACTCCCTAAGTAGTTAACAAACCTCCAGACGAGCTTCAACGCCATACAACACTCCTTCCGTGGCCTCCAACTGCTCTTAAATGCAAGTAAAACTAAATGCATGCTCTTCAACCGATTGCTACCCGCACCCGCCCGCCTGTCTAGCATCACTACTCTGGACGGTTCTCACTTAGAATACGTGGACAACTACAAATACCTAGGTGTCTGGCAAGACTGTAAGCTCTCCTTCCAGACTCACATTAAGCATCTCCAATCCAAAATTAAATCTGGAATCGGCTTCCTATTTCGAAAACAGAGCATCCTTCACTCATGCTGCCAGACATACCCTCATAAACCTGACAACCCTACCGATCCTTGACTTCGGCGATGTCATTTACAAAATAGCCTCCAACACTCTACTCAGCAAATTGGATGCAGTCTATCACAGTGCCATCCGTTATGTCACCAAAGCCCCATATACTGCTCACCACTGTGACCTGTATGCTCTCGTTGGCTGGCCCTCGCTTAATATTCGTCTCCAAACCCACTGGCTCCAGGTCATCTATAAGTCTTTGCTAGATAAAGCCCTGCCTTTTCTCAGCTCACTGGTCACCATAGCATCACCCACCCGTCGCACTCGCTCCAGCAGGTCAATTTCACTGGTCATCCCCAAAGCCAACTCCTCCTTTGGCCGCTTTTCCTTCCATTTCTCTGCTGCCAATGACTGGAACAAATTGCAAAAATAACTGAAGCTGGAGTCTTATATCTCCCTCACCAGCTTTAAGCATCAGCTGTCAGAGCAGCTTACCGATCATTGCACCTGTACACAGCCCATCTGTAAATAGTCCACCCAACTACCTCATCCCCATATTGTAATTTAGTTTTTGCTCCTTTGCACTCCAGTATCTCTACTTGCACATTCATCTTCTGCACATCTATCACTCCAGTGTTAATGCTAAATTGTAATTATTTCGCCACTATGGCCTATTTATTGCCTTACCTCCCTAATCTTCTACATTTGCACACACTGTATATAGATTTTTCTATTGTGTTATTGACTGTATGTTTGTTTATCCCATGTGTAACTCTGTGTTGTTTGTGTCGCACTGCTTTGCTTTATCTGGGCCAGGTCGCAGTTGTAAATGAGAACTTGTTCTCAACTGGCCTACCTTTTGAAATAAAGGTGAAATAAAACATAAAAAAAACGTAGACTTGGCGCTCCGGTACCGCTTGCTGTGCGGTAGCAAAGGGAACAGTCTATGACAGGCAGTGATGCAACCGGTCAAGATGCTCTCGATGGTGCAGCTTTAGAACTCTTTGAGGATCTGGGGACCCATCCCAAATCTTTCCAGTCTCCTGAGAAATGTGTTGTCTTGCCCTCTTCACGACTGTCTTGGTGTGTTTGGACCATGATCATTTGTTGGAACTTGAAACTCTAGACCAACTCCACTATAGCCCCGTCGATGTGAATGGGGGCATGTTTGATCTTCCTTTTCCTGTTGTCCATGATCATTTCTTTTGTCTGGCTCACGTTGAGGGAGAGGTTGTCGTCCTGGCACCACACTGCCAGGACTCTGATCTCCTCCAGGAGTAATAATTTTCTTAACAAGTCACATAAAAAGTTCCATGGACTCCCTCTGTGTGCAATAATAATAGTGTTTAACACCATTTTTGAATTACTAACTCTCTGTACCCCACACAGACACAGACTCAATCACAAAGACGAGGGAGTTTTACCAATGCCTCGCAAAGAAGGGTACCTATTGGTAGATGGGTAAAAAAAATGTTAAAGGCAGACATTGAATATCCCTTTGAGCATGGTGAAATTATTAATTACACTTTGGATGGTGTGTCAATACACCCAGTACTCTACAAAGATACAGGAGTCCTTCCTGACTCAGTTGCCAGTTAAAACAGTTACAGAGTTTAACGGCTATGATAGGACAAAACTGAGGATGGATCAACAACATTGTACTTATTCCTAAACATCCATCCTGTTTGCAACAAGGCACTAAAGGAATACTGCAAAAAATGTAGCAAAGCAATTACATTTTTGTCCTGGATACAAAGTGTTATGTTTGGGGCAAATTCAATACAACACATTACTGTGAGGACTGATGAGAAGAAAGTACAGGGAGAGAACATTTCAAGGAAAATGGACATATAACAAAAACAAGAACAGTGTCTGGTCAGGGGGAACAAAATGATCTTACAACAATAATGCTGAAATGGGGAACATAACTGAGGAACAGACAGCTATAGACGGGGCAATCAACAACATGAAGGAGTCCAGGGGAGTCCAATGAGTGCAGATGCTCGTAATGACGGTGACAGGTGTGCGTAATGAATGGAAGCATGGCGCCCTCGAGCACCAGAGAGGGAGAGCGGGAGCAGGCGTGACAATTACTGAGTACCACTCTTCATACTTTCAAGCATAGTGGTGGCTGCATTACGTTATGGGTATGCCTGTAATTGTTAAGGAATGGGATGTTTTTCAGGATAAATAAGGAGCTAAGCACAGACAAAATCCTAGAGGAAAACCTGGTTCTGTCACACCCTGATCTGTTTCACCTGTCTTGTGCTTTTCTCCACCCCCCTCCAGGTGTCTCCCATTTCCCCCATTATCCCCTGTGCATTTATAGCTGCGTTTTCTGTTTGTCTGTTGCCAGTTCGTCTTGTCTCGTCAAGCCTACCAGGTTGTTTTTCTGTACTCCTATTTCTCTAGTTCCTGTTTTCTAGTCCTCCCGGTTCCGAGCATTTCTGCCTGCCCTGACCCCGAGCCTGCCTGCCGTCCTGTACCTATCTAACTCTGACCTGGTTACAAACTTCTGCCTGCCCTGACCCCCCGAGCCTGCCTGCCGTACTGTACCTATCTGACTCTGACCTAGTTACGAACCTCTGCCTGTCTCGACCTGCCCTTTGCCTGGCTCCTGTGGTTTAATAAACTACTCTGTGTACTGAACCTTCCATCTCCTGTGTCTGCATCTGGGTCAGATCCTGAGTCGTGATAGGTTCCGTCTGCTTTCCACGAGACACTGGGAAATCAATTCACCTTTCAGCAGGACAATAACCTAAAACACAAGGCCAAATCTACACTAGAGGTACTTACCAAGAAGACAGTCAATGTTCCTGAGTGGCCATGTTTGTTAAGCGGAACGACACTGGGGAACGCAAGAGCAGACTCAGATGAGGAAACAAGGATGAATTAACCAAAATATTTATTGTGACACAGGGAGATATGGAGTGCAGATCCTGGGAAGCTCAGATGAGTTGTAGAAAACCAGATGTGGAGACTGTGGTTGAAGTTAGTTGAGTTGAACAGGGTAAACAGGTCCTGAGGGGAATCCAAGGTAGTGGTGGTGAATCAAATCCAGAGCAGGGTAGTCGGGTGGTGAGATGTGGAACGGGAGACAGGAGCCAGAGACAGAGCGGTAAACTGCAATGAGAGGATAAACAGCGTCAGGCAGGGAAACAGGTGCAGCAGAGTAAAGGGATATTGAATAATCATAAATGGCTAGAATCATGAATGGACTGAGCAGAGATTACGAACTGGCAGAGTGGAAGTGGTAGGACTGAGTATATGTAGAGGTCTTGATTATGGAACGAGTTGCAGCTGGTAGGGATCTTCTCTGACTCTGGCACACCTGCCTAGCAACCAAACAATCGAACAGAAAGAGTGAGAGAGAGAGAGACTGGGGGAGTAACTGCAGGTCAAGAAGACACCGGATGAACACCAGAGGGCGTAGCAAATGTGACAAAGTTACAGTTTTGGCTTTACCCTTGTATTGTCTTAAGGGTAAAAAATGACCTGCCACTATGTTTAACAGCAGAGAAAATTAAATGATAAAACTATGTATAACAGCAGAGAAAACTAAATGATATTTTCTCAACTTGAAATTTGATTACTTTTCCTAGAGTGACCTCAACAATCGAAAAAGTGAAACATTGTTCATATTTCCATGAAAGCTGTACACCAAAAGGGTTCAAAGATTGTCAGTTATAAAATAATTTACACGCCACAAAAACCACAAAGACACACACACGCACACAATGAGAAATTGAGATGATGTGTGCTACAGATTGACAAAACTAAAACTTTATTGTGCATGTGCAGCATCTCCCCTCCACGACCCCACACATGACTCAAGTTCACAGACAAAATAAAAACAATTTCAGACAAAATAAGCATTTCTTGAAAGCATTGTTTACTAATGGGGAATGCAGTCAGAGGCTATAAAGGTGCTGCAGATGACAGTCCCCCCAGTTCTCTCTTTGCTAAAGCCACGAGTGCACATTTCAGTGCCCAACAGGTCGTAGATCAGATTTTTTTCAGATGCCCAGGAAGAGCACAATTATTTAGAAGAGGAGGTATCTGAAGAAGAATATGGGGAAGAATACAACCAAGAGCACGATGCGTCATTTTCAGATGAAGAAGAAATCCCCCAAGCTGAAAGAGAGACATTTTTGTCAAAGAACAGCAAAATAACATGGTCCTTGTCATCATATGACATGCAGGATGGCAGCACAAAATGTCATAAGGATGACCCCAGGGCCCACAAGACATGCAGTTGCCCATGCCCAGGACATCACCTCAACATTCTACATGTTCATCACACCGCCATCGAAAAAATCATCCTGGAGATGACACATTTGGAGGGTTTCTATAAATATGGAGACAACTGGAAAAGGATGGATGAGATTGACCTGCGTGCCTACATAGGGCTGCTAATCTTAGCGGGTGTGTATAGGTCCCGAGGCGAGACTACATGTAGTCTCTGGGATGCAGAGAGTGGAAGGGCGATTTTCTGTCACGATGCCACTGAAAGTCTTTCACACTTTCTCAAGAATTTGATAACCGTGAGTCAAGACCTGCAAGACATGTGAGAGACAAACTGGTGGCCATAAGAGAGGTCTGGGAGAAGTGGGTGGAGCGTCTGCCATACCTCTACAACCCTGGGCCTGAAGTAACAGTGGATGAGCAACTGGTTCCATTCAGAGGTACATTTTTATTTTCATATCTGTAATGTAAGTGATTTTCACTGTTAATTTTATTATGTATTGCTGTAATATCATTGATTTATGTGATTGTTTTCTGTGACACTGATACTAATTACTGATAGTAATCTCTTTTGTCAAAAGGTCGCTGTCCTTTCCGGCAGTATATGCCCAGCAAGCCAGCAAAGTACAGCATCAAGATATGGGTGGCCTGTGACGCACAATCCAGCTACGCTTGGAAAATGCAAGTTTACACAGGGAAGCTGACCAGCGGAGGCCTGGAGAAGAACCAGGGGATGCGGGTTGTGCTTGATGTGACATATGGACTGAGGGGGCACAATGTCACGTGTGACAATTTCTTCACCTCTTATGAACTCCTGAACTCCTGAAGAGGCAGATCACCATGGTTGGCACAGTTAGAAATAACAAGCCTGTGCTCTCCCCTGCACTCCTCGCAACAAGGGAGAGGGAGGCCTTCTCAACAAAGTTTGCCTTCACCCACACCACAAATCTAGTTTCTTACCTCCCAAAGAGGAACAAGAACGTGGTCCTCCTTAGCACACTGCACAAAACGGCTGAGATCAGTGATTGTGAGGACAGGGAGCCACTCTTCATCCTGGACTACAACCACAAAAAAGGAGGCGTGGACAACCTGGACAAGGTGATTGGAACTTACAGCTGCAAGAGGATGACTGCCCGCTGGCCCCTGGTCATCTTCCATAACATCATTGATGTGTGCTCATACAATGCCCTTGTGACATGGAACAAGATCAACCCTACCTGGATGCCTGATAAGCGGAAAAAGAAGAGGGTGTTACTGGAGAAGCTGGGAAAGGCACTTGTAACTCCACACATTCAACGAAGGGAGCGCCTCCCCCACACAGCAGCCTTATTTAACCCGGGAGTCCAGTTGAGAACAAGTTCTCATTTACAACTGCGACCTGGCCCAGATAAAGCAAAGCAGTGCGACAAAAAACAACAACACAGAGTTACACTTGGGATAAACAAAAGTACAGTTAATAACACAATAGAAAAATCTATATACAGTGTGTGCAAATGGAGTAAGGAGGTAAGGCAATAAATAGGCCAATAGTAGCGAAGTAATTACAATTTAGCAAATGAACACTAGATTGATAGATGTGCAGATGATGATGTGCAAGTAGAAATACTGGTGTGCAAAAGAGCAAAAAAGTAAATAAAAACAATATGGGGATGAGGTAGGTAGTTGGATGGGCTATTTACAGATGGGCTGTGTACAGCTGCAGCGATCGGTAAGCTGCTTAGATAGCTGATGCTTAAAGTTAGTGAGGGAGATATAAGTCTCCAACTTCAGCGATTTTTGCAATTCGTTGCAGTCATTGGCAGCAGAGAACTGGAAGGAAAGGCGGCCAAAGGAGGTGTTGGCTTTGGGGATGACCAGTGAGATATACCTGCTGGAGTGCATGCTATGGGTGGGTGCTGTTATGGTGACCAGTGAGCTGAGATAAGGCGGAGCTTTACCTAGCAAAGACTTATAGATGACCTGGAGCCAGTGGGTCTGGCGACGAATATGTAGCGAGGGCCAGCCGACGAGAGCATAAAGGTCGCAGTGGTGGGTGGTATATGGGGCTTTGGTGACAAAACGAATGGCACTGTGATAGACTGCATCCAGTTTGCTGAGTAGAGTGTTGGAGGCTATTTTGTAAATGACATCGCCGAAGTCGAGGATCGGTTGGATAGTCAGTTTAACAAGGGTATGTTTGGCAGATTGAGTGAAGGATGCTTTGTTGCGAAATAGGAAGACGATTCTAGATTTCATTTTGGATTGGAGATGCTTAATATGAGTCTGGAAGGAGGGTTTACAGTCTTGCCAGACACCTAGGTATTTGTAGTTGTCCATATATTCTAAGTCAGAACCGTCCAGAGTAGTGATGCTAGTCGGGGCGGGCGGGTGCGGGCAGCGATCGGTTGAAGAGCATGCATTTAGTTTTACTTGCATTTAAGAGCAGTTGGAGGCCACGGAAGGAGTGTTGTATGGCGTTGAAGCTCGTTTGGAGATTTGTTAACTTCTTTGGGAGCAGCGCCACGAGGTGACGGTTTTGGAGAGCCTGGCGTGCCCAAAGTAAAATGCCTCCCATTCAGGCCCAGAAAATAGGATATGCACAGCTTTAGTACCATTGGATAGGAAACACTCTGACGTTTCTAAAAGTGTTAACATTTTGTCTGTGAGTATAACAGAACGGATATGGCAGGCAAAAATCCGAGGAATTTCTGTCCTGAAAAAAGTGATTTTGACACATTGCCTCATTTGGAACGCCTCCCTTATGAAAATGCCCATATAAGGGCATATGAATGCAGTATCTATTGCTTCCTCTGGATGTCAACAGTCTCGAGAAAGTGTTTTGATTCTGTTTAGATGCTTTATATGGCAGAAGAAGAAGAATTAGGAAGTGGTCACACAGAATGTCAATAGAGGAAAAGGCGCGTTCTCGGCTGGTGCGCTCTGAGGTTTTTTCCTTTCTTATCGCCCAGTTTATTTTCCGGTTGAAATATTATACTATTTATACATAACAGTGTTCCTAAGGATACATTTAAAATTATGTTTGATTGTTCTTGGACAAGTTTATAGGTATAAGTTGAACAAGTTCTCTTCACGTTTCAATGGACGAGTCGACGCTGTATTTTCTCATTATAACGCGCCAACCAAACTGAGATTTATGGATATAATACATTACTTTTTCTAACAAAAGAACCATGGATTGTCTTCGTTGGACACTTGGGAAGCCCTCAGCAGAAGTTCTTCAAAAGGTAATTGATTTGTTTTCGCTGTGAAATGAGTTTTCTATGAACCGTGAAGGCTTATGAATTTATGGTAATGGAAAAAAATGGGTGAGGTACTATCCTCAAACAATCAAATGGGGTGCTTTCGCCGTAAAGCCTTTTTGAAATCTGACAACGCTGTGATATTGCCAAGAAGCAGAGCTTTTGATGACTATGCAACACTTGTATATTGATGCATGTTTAATAATTCAACTTTTGGATTTTGAATTTGGCGCCTTGCATTTCACCGGGTAGTGTCGGGAGTGGGGTGCTAGCGCCCCACCGCTCCCTAAGAAGTTAACACAGTGTCCAAAGAAGGGCCAGATGTATACAAAATGGTGTTGTCTGTGTAGAGGTGGATCAAGGAACCACCCGCAGCAAGAGCGACATCATTGAAATATACAGAGAAAAGAGTCGGCCCGAGAATTGAACCCTGTGGTACCCCCAAAGAGACTGCCAGAGGTCTGGACAACAGGCCCTCCGATTTGACACACTGAACTCTATCTGAGAAGTAGTTGGTGATCCAGGCGAGGCAGTCATTTGAGAAACCAAGGCTGTTGAGTCTGCCGATAAGAATAAGGTGAATGACAGAGTCGAAAGCCTTGGCCAGGTCGATGAAGACGGCTGCACAGTACTGTCTTTTATCAATGGTGGTTATGATATCGTTTAGTACCTTGAGCGTGGCTGAGGTGCACCCATGACCAGCTCGGAAACTGGATTGCACAGCGGAGAAGGTACGGTGGGATTCTGAATTGTCAGTGATCTGTTTGTTAACTTGGCTTTCGAAGACTTTAGAAATGCAGGGTAAGATGGATATAGGTCTGTAACAGTTTGGGTCTAGAGTGTCACCCCCTTTGAAGAGGGGGATGACCGCGGCAGCTTTCCAATCTTTAGGAATCTCGAACGATATGAAAGAAAGGTTGAGCAGACTGGTAATAGGGGTTGCAACAATGGCGATGGATAATTTTAGAAAGAAAGGTTCCAGATTGTCTAGCCCAGCTGATTTGTACGGGTCCAGGTTTTGCAGCTCTTTCAGAACATCTGCTATCTGAATTTGGGTGAAGGAGAAGCTGGGGAGGCTTGGGAAAGTAGCTGCGGGGGTGCGGAGCTGTTGGCCGGAGTTGGGGTAGCCAGGAGGAGAGCATGGCCAACCGTAGAGAAATGCTTATTGAAATTCTCAATTATTGTGGATTTATCGGTGGTGACAGTGTTTCCTAGCCTCAGTGCAATGGGCAGCTGGGAGGAGGTGCTCTTATTCTCCATGGACTTTACAGTGTCCCGGAACTGTTTGCAGTTAGAGCTACCGGATGCAAATTTCTGTTTGAAAAAGCTAGCCTTTGCTTTCCTAACTGACTGTGTGTATTGGTTCCTGACTTCCCTGAAAAGTTGCATATCGCGGGGACTATTCAATGCTAGTGCAGTACGCCACAGGATGTTTTTGTGCTGGTCGAGGGCAGTCAGGTCTGGAGTGAACAAAGTGCAATAGCTGTTCTTAGGTCTACATTTTTTTAAGGGGCAAGCTTATTTAAGATGGTGAGGAAATTACTTTTAAAGAACAAGCAGGCATCCTCTACAGACAGGATGAGGTCAATATCCTTCCAAGATACCCGGGCCAGGTCAATTAGAAAGGCCTGCCCACAGAAGTGTTTTAGGGAGCGTTTGACAGTAATGAGGGGTGGTCGTTTGACCGCAGACCCATAACGGATGCAGGCAATGAGGCAGTGATCACTGAGATCCTGATTGAAAACAGCAGAGGTGTATTTGAAGGGCAAGTTGGTCAGGATAATATCTATGAGGGTGGCCATGTTTACGGATTTAGGGTTGTACCTGGTGGGTTCCTTGATAATTTGTGTGAGATTGAGGGCATCTAGCTTAGATTGTAGGACGGCCGGGGTGTTAAGCATATCCCAGTTTAGGTCACCTAACAGAATGAACTCTGAAGATAGATTGGGGGCAATCAATTCACATGTGGTGTCCAGGGCACAGCTGGGAGCTGAGGGGGATCTATAACAAGCAGCAACAGTGAGAGACTTATTTCTGGAGAGATTAATTTTTTTAATTAGAAGCTCAAACTGTTTGGGCATAGACCTGAAAAGTTTGAGAACTTTCTCTGCAGTAGATTGCAACTCCTCCCTCTTTGGCAGTTCTATCTTGATGGAAAATGTTGTAGTTGGGGATGGATATATCCACATTTTTGGTGGCCTTCCTAAGTCATGATTTAGACACGGCAAGGACATCAGGGTTGGCGGAGTGTGCTAAAACAGTGAGTAAAACAAACTTAGGGAGGAGGCTTCTGATGTTAACATCCATGCAACCGAGGCTTTTACGGTTACATAAGTCAACAAATGAGAGCGCCTGGGGACACACAGAGCCTGGGTTAACCTCTACATCACCCGAGGAACAGAGGAGGAGTAGGATTAGGGTACGGCTAAAGGCTATCAAAACTGGTCGGCTAGTGTGTTTGGGGCAGAGAATAAAAGGCGCAGATTTCTGGGCGTGATAGAATAGATTCAGGGCATAATGTACAGACAGGGGTATGGTAGGGTGTGGGTACAGTGGAGATAAACCTAGGCATTGAGTGACAATAAGAGAGGTTGCATCTCTGGAGGCACTAGTTATGCTAGGTGAGGTCACTGCATGTGTAGGAGGTGGGACAAAAGAGGTATCTGAGGCATGCTGAGTGGGGCTAGGGGCTCCACAGTAAAATAAAACAATGATAACTACCCTAAACAACAGTATACAAAGCATATTGACACCTGAGACATAAAGCGAGGCATAAAGCAATCACAGTTGTTGATCGGGAGAGCTAGCTAAGACAACAACGGGTAAGACAACAACAGCTAATCAGCTAAGACAACAACAACAGGTAACATGGCAATGAATGGGCAGAGAGGGTCAGTTAACTACACACAGGGCCTGAGTTCGAGGCTGGGGACGACAGATAAACAAAATAAACAAAAATAGAGTACCGTGATTAATGAACAGTCCAGCAACCATCAGCTATGTAGCCAGGTGATCATAGGGTCCAGTGAACAGCAATAGATGAAACAGGGAAGCCGTTAGGTAGTCGTTACCACGCTAGCAAGCGGGGGACACAGCGTTCATAAACTTAGCAGGCCGGGGCTAGCAGAAGCGTCTTCACCAATGTCCGACACAGGCCGGTTGAGGGCACATCGGACAGAATAACGTCAGCAGACCAGTCGTGATGGATCGGCTGGGCTCCGTGTCGACAAAGGGTCCAGGCCAATTGGCAAAGGAGGTATTGTAGCTGGAGTAATTTCTTTTGGTAGCCGGGAGATGCGCCTGGCTCGAGGCAAACTGTTGCCAGCTTCGGGACAAGGGCATTAGCCACTATAGCCACTCGGCTATAGCTAGCTGCAATGATCCAATGCAAAGGTCCAGAGCTTACGGCAGGAATCCGGTGATGTAGTGGCTTCTGGTCGTGTTAGTGAAGTGTCTGGGAGGCATCAGCTGTGTAGCCGAGTGATCATAGGGTCCACTGAGCAGGCCGGGAGATGGACCTGGCTCAAGGCTTGCTTCGGGGTGGGCCACTCGGTAGCAGCTAGCTAGCAGCGAGGATCTTGAGTACTGGTCCAGAATCTAGGGCAGGAATCTGGTGATGTAGTGAAGAAAAGCAGTCCGATATGCTCAGGGTTGATATCGCGCTGTGCAGACTGGTAGGTATTATCCAGGCTAAAAGCGGCTGGTGTCTGAGCTATAGGTAAAGGCCGCTAGCAGTGGCTAACAATGACTAAATAGCTAGTAGCTAATTAGCTGGTTAGCATCTGATGGCTAGCTTCTGATGGAGGTTCTAGCTATAAGGTCTAAAAAATAGCAGATCCGTATCACATTGGGTGAGGCGGATTGCCGGAAGGTATATTTAATAAAAAAATGGAAAAAGAGATTGAAAAATATAGAAATATATACAAAAAAGACAACGACAAAACATGTCTGCACTGCTACGCCATCTTGGATTGCAGTGCTTATGAAAGCTGTTCAGGGGGCTGAATCTTGTCCTGATCCACCTGAGGCTGCAGCTGGGGCAGGAAAGAGGAGGAGATGCCAATTCTGCCCACCAAAGAAGGACTGTAAAACAAATACTATGTGCTGCACATGTGAGAAATACATCTGCAAAGTCCATGCACACACACTGGCATACTGTCGTACATGTGCTAATTAGAGTTGATTGATTTATGTTCTTCATGTTTTTGTTTTGTATCTATTATCTTATTTTATTCTTATTTATTGTTGTTGTTTATACACCTTGTGGTTGGGGGGCAAAGGTTTAAAAAATGGGAGAATAATAGTATTTTGTAGTTGAATTCCTCATTGTACAATATATAAGAATATATCACTGTTGCCAAAAAAGTTCAAGACTGTTCTTTTTTCCTATCAATAAAATGCATTCAAAACTACTTTCTGCACATTTCTGCTACTTTCTTAGGCTATACAAGTGCTATCTCTTGCTAAAAAAAGTCATGTTTACACCTATGCAGTACCATTAGCAATAATAATAATAATAATAAACCTCTACTTTAGTAAAGAAAACAATTATGACAGGTGTGTTGTAATAAAAACTAGTGGTGTCCACTGAGTAAATGCTGTCTTTCTGCGTTGTGAAGAGGGAAAACCCAGATATTCACAAAGTTTGTGATGAATGACAGGTTGTTTCTTCATGCAAAATAGATTTGGGGTTTCAAATTCAATTAAGCTGCTTTATTTTAGGGGTTTAGTGAAGGCGGGTCATTTTTTACCCTTAGACAAGGGGAGTATACAGAATGTTAAGACTGCACAAGGGTTAAATCTACTTGAAATCTATGGCAAGACTTGAGAATGGTTGTCTAGCAACGGTCAAGAAACAATTTGACAGAGCTTTAAGAATTTTGAAAAGAATAATGGGCAAATGTTGCACAATCCAATGTTGAACAAACTCACAGCTGCAGTTGCTGTCAAAGGTGCTTCTACAATGTATTGACAGGGGTATGAATAGTTAAGTAAATAAGATATTGCTGTATTTAATTTTCAATTAATTTGCAAAAATTTCAAAAAAAAACATTTTATTACTTTGTGATTATGGTGTACTGTGTATAGATGGGATAGAAAATGTGGAATAAGTCAAGGGGTATGAATACTTTCTGAAGGCACTTTCCTTTGTTGCTACACCTGGTTTAATGCATTTGAAGCATATTTCAGCCTATGAAATATATGTTTTAGTTGTCAACTGGTCCCATTTGTGTTGCAAGTTCACATAACATTCATTTTTTAAATACATTTTACATTGCGCAAACTGGCTTCCAACGGTCAGGGACAGCGTATGGGTTTGGAAGACATGTCAAGATAAGCCAGGGGTTTTGAAATGTTCTTACAGGGAGGCCAGAACAAGAGTTAGAAAAGGCAAATGGGAAGACCAAAAGGCGCAGGTTGCGTTTATTGTCATGAACCTTTCCCTGGAGGCAGAACTGAGCGGTTTAAACTAGATTATCCTTAATTGTTGTTGTCATAATTAAACAGAGAAGCTAATGAGTGTAAACATTATAGTCAAAAGAGATCATTAGGCCCTGATATGATAAAATAAGATGGCGATAATTAGGTCCTCATCTATTAACAACATTACCTTTAATGAGTTGTTAATATATAAATATGAACTTGTTTTCTCACTCTAATTAAACCCAAATGACGATTGCATTCTTTATCACAACTCTTTATAATGGTGGATTTGTCTAATTGTCCTTCAGTTCACACAAAGACTGCTGACAAAACGTTGTTAAAAGCAGAGGTACAGTGGGTGTTCAGTATTATTGATGTTGGACCAGTGGGTGTTCAGTAATATTGATGTTGGACCAGTGGGTGTTCAGTATTATTGATGTTGGACCAGTGGGTGTTGCCTTAGTCACTTCATTTTGTATCATCGGATAACTTATGGATTTTGATTGATTTTCCATTTCAGTAATCTATATTTCTCTTCCAGACACACAGTTGCCCCTCAAATGGGTTTTTCTGTGCTCCTTTACAATGGAACGGGATCGTCAGATGATGGATTCTACATCACAGCCTTCCACACACTGGGCAATAAGAACTACCTCATCCTAGCTCTCTCTATAATATACATCATCACTCTAATGGGTAACTTTATTCTGTTAGCAGTCTTCATTATGAACCCAAGCCTTCAAAATCCAAAATATGTTGCAGTGTGCAATTTAGCTGTGGTGGACATCTCTTTGAACAGTGTTATCATCCCCCAGATGGTGCCTGTATTTGTGTTCAATCTGAACTATGTCTCCTTTGGGACGTGTTTTTCTCAGATGTTCTTCATGCATTTATTTGGTGATATGGAGTCCTTCTCCCTGGCTCTCCTAGCGTACGACCGTGTGATAGCCATTTGTTTCCCTCTGCGTTACCTCACTATCAACACCAACCTGAGGATGCTGCTCATCCTGCTAGGGATCTGGACCCTGGCCTTCCTCTTGGAGGTCTACCCTGTCGCCCTGGCCTCTAGCCTGCCTTACTGTGCCTCTAGGGTGGTGCGGAGCTGCTGCTGTGAGCACGGCCCTGTATACAGACTGGCCTGCTCTGACATCTCTTTCAACAGGAAACTAGCAACAGCTAAAACTCTGGCTGTCCTGTTAGGCCCCCTGTCCTTCATCATCTTCACCTATGCTGTGGTGGTGGTCGCGGTGCTGAAGTTTGCCTCGACCACCCAGCGGTGGAAAGCCTTCCACACCTGTCTCACCCACCTGCTGCTGGTCCTGGTGTACTACCTCCCTGTCATCCTGGCTTACGTCCTAGGTAAACACAGGGGTGACTGTACACTTCAAAATCAAATCAAATATATCGTCACATTCACAGTTTCCCGCAGGTATAAAAGGTTCAGCAAAATGTTTATGTGCTCTTCGCCACAACTTTAATACGTGCTGTAAACTGTATGCTCCCTAAGTGTAGGTCAGTAAAAATGGAGTACTCTGACTAATTTGCCCCCAAGTGTGTGTTTATTGTACTGTATAAATTGTCATTCAAAATAGCACTAGCACATTGCATTTTAGTAGATGCTAAGAGCCTTGCTCAAGGGTACATTGCCAGATTTTTCACATAGTCAGCTCGAGGATTCAAAACAGCAACCTTTCAGTTACTGGCCCAAATCTCTTAACCAATAGGCTACCTGCCGCACATCAGAGTGATCTCGTTGCTAGGCTACCTGCCGCACATCTGAGTTATCTGGTTGCTAGGCTATGACAAGTGGGAGCGTACAGCATGTCTCAGTGCACAATTTCCTTCTTATTTTAGCTGAATATCATAATTTACTCTTAATATTATCAATCATCATCTCAAAGATACTGGATGTGTGTCTGTTTGTCCCTTCCCTCCTAGGTAACCTGCGCTTGGTGCAGTCCTCAGACCTCCTGACTGCCATCCTCACTGTGTCTGTCACCCTGCCACCCATGCTCAATCCTATCATCTACAGCCTAAAGACAGAGGAGCTGCGGGAGAAAATCATCAAACTGTTTGTAAAGGCAAAAGTTACTCCTCACAAATGAGACTTTACATGGAGTTGTTGATCATATTTTCTAATCTGCAGCAAAATCTCAAGAACTGTAGATATAAGAAAAGTTTCCAAGGTGACTCCCCTTGCATTTTGTATTTAATTTCAGCATTTTTCTGTTGATACTGTTTTATAAACACTCTAACTCTTAAGACAATTGCAATAAAACAATGTCAGTCTATTCTTCTGTTGAACACTTCATATTTGCATAAAATAGATTTAACATATTTTATTGTGGTAAATAAATACAATTCAAACTTCTAATTTCAAATCAAGTTTTTATGCCACAGCTGTAATCATGGAGTGTTTATATATTATAATAACATTAATCACTGGACGAATTCATGTTGCATCCACCATAAATAAGTTGTTCTTACCTGACTTACCTAATTAAAGGTTACACTTAAAAATATATATAAAATAAAACAGAAAGGTATAGCATATCCAAAATCATTATGATAACTGACAGTTCAGGGCAAGATACGTGAGTACAGGTATTTGTCACATATAGTTATCATCATATACAACTCTGTTATAGAGGTAAAGATTTTTAAAGTATCTAGATATACAGTATTTACGTTGAAAGAGTTCAACTTTAATCAAATAACATACATTCATTAGTTCCACTAGATGGCACTAAAACATATTCACTGGCAGAGACACACTGTAGGGCTCTGTTCACACTTTATAATACATGAGTAACACTTTATAATACATTTCATGAATAAGGATGAATAAATTATTTATAAACTTTAAATAAATACATATTTGTAAATATTTTTAAGCATTCGTAAGCATGTATACGCTTTATAATCACTACAATTTATTTTAAAAAATGTTTTTTTATTTATTTTAATTATTTATTTTTTATATATTCAGTATAAAGTAACATACAAGCAGTACATACAAGCAGTATGCAGCGGGAGGAACGAGAAATACAAGTTTTGATTTATTTGTTATATATTCAGTATAAGGTACCATACAAGCAGTATGCAGCCGGAGAAATGAGGAATAAATCAATTAAAGGATATAAAAGAAAAAGGAAAATACATAGTGTTGCAGTTCTTGTACTCTGTGGTGAATATACATAACTATTATAAGGAGCAGTGTAGTTACGCGTTTGGGACACAGCATAAAAACAGAGCATAATGGAAATATCTTCTTTTGAATTTGACCTAAAACGTGTTTCCAAAGAGATCCACAGTGAAAACAGTGACAAAACATATGCAGAAAGTTTCCTGTTTCAGAACAAGAGCATTTGTAATGTTGATCAGTATCTACAAGCTGTAGTTTAAGCCTACTCTCAGGAGTGAAATAAGTCCAGTTGATGGGAAAGGTTTCTAGATGAAGAAGAAATGTTGTTCCATACCATGGGCCAGTCCCATTTGAGCCCAAGGTTCTCTTGGTCTCTTTCTCACTTCTCTGTGATAGGTAAGGTACTGTAGGGTGTTGACATTATGTGAAGATCATTTATTATAAATTAAGGATACAAGTCCAGCTATTCTGTTAGAGGAGATCAACTTTGCAAGAAGGTGGGAGCCTGGAAAGGCATCCCATGGTACACCATACATTTACAGAGCTGTACGTAGTTTAAGCTGAAAAAAATTATGAGCCAGTGATATAATAGGAGTCCTTCAAGTCTATTTATAAGCATTTGTAACATTTACGATAATCTAAATATTTATAATAGATTATTCATGAAATGTATTACAAAGTGTACCGTGAAATTTACAAGAATGTGAGTCAGAATTCAAATTCAAGAAACAGTGTTAGCAAAACATACAGTAAAATTTCATACATCCAAAACATACATTATCATACATTCAAAACATACATTATCATACATCCAAAAACATACATTATCATACATTCCAAACATACATTATTATACATCCAAAAACATTCATTATCATATATTATTGTACATCCCAAACATACATGATCATACATCCAAAACATACATGATCATACATTATCATACAGTACCAGTCAAAAGTTTGGACACACGTACCCACTCCAGGGTTTTTCCTTATTTTGACTATTTTCTACATTGTAGAACAATAGTGAAGACATCAAAACTATGAAACAACACATATGGAATCATGTAGTAACCAAAAAAGTGTTAAACAATTCAAAATATATTTTTTATTTGAGATTCTTCAAAGTAGCCACCCTTTGACTTGAGGACAGATTTGCACAGTCTTGGCATTCTCTCAACCAGTTCACTTGGAATGCTTTTCCAACCGTCTTGAAAGGGGTTCCTACGTATGCTGAGCACTTATTGGCTGCCTTTCCTTCACTCTGCTGTCCAAACCCGGCACAAAAATTGGTGCTGCAGTCAGCTTTTGCAACATTATAATAACATTATTTTCTGATAAAAATATGAATTTGACTTCAGGTAACCAAATTACAAACAGATGAAGATGTCTTTATCATGACCACCACAATGAATTTTGACCAGCATGTCATATGGGGGTTAGAATCATGACCATTAAGTTGTTTGCAGGTCAGAAAGAACAGTCGTGCTTTGTTTTTAAATGTGTCTCAATAGACATCATGCTGAAAACTACACGCGTCAATACATCCCAAAATAAAACATTAGACTAACTAATGCTGCCATTAGTGTCCTGAGATTTCAATTACACATGAGATAATGGAATATTAACTGACTATTGACTCCTTGAATCACTCCAGGCGCAGGGACTAGGCCTAGACAGGGAGGATTTACATGTTAGACAGTCATTCAGGATGGTGTGTCTGCTAAATGACTTACAGATGTAATGTGATGTAAAAAGAAAAAAATCAAACTGGTCATTTACTGTAAGACAAATAACACCATTCCTCTGTAGCTCAGTTGGTGGAGCATGGAACCCTGCAACGCCTGGATAGTGGGTTCAATCCTGGTACCACCAGTACTAAATGTATACATGCATGACTGTCAATCGCTTTAGATAAAAGTGTTTGGAAATTGCATATCATACTGTAATTTAATTGTTTTTCTCAGGAAAAATCTAAGACATCTATGTGTATTGCCTAGGTTGAATAAACTAAATCTTATGTGCAATTTATTTACTTATAACGTATACTACAAAATGGCTAGCACCGTAGCACTGCTCAGGTGTTCCACAGCTAATTGAGCTACTGTAGGTTGATGACGATTTAGAACGTAATCTGAAGAGACAGATGTCCCAATACCATTCTTCAGAGTTAGGCCACCTGACAGAAGCAAGTTTTATATCAGATTTGTATTGATTTATACCTCATGTCTGCTATTGCCAATAGAGGAACATAGTAAGCATAGTAAGGTTATGGGCGGCAGGTAGCCTAGTGGTTAGAGTGTTGGACTTGTAACCGGAGGGTTGCAAGTTCAAATCCCCGAGCTGACAAGGTACAAATCTGTCGTTCTGCCCCTGAATAAGGCAGTTAACCCACTGTTCCCCGGGCGCCGAAGATGTGGATGTCGATTTAAGGCAGCCCCCCGCACCTCTCTGATTCAGAGGGGTTGGGTTAAATGCGGAAGACACATTTCGGTTGAAGGCATTCGGTTGTACAACTGACTAATAATGGTGACTTTGACTTTTTTTTTAAGCATGAAATGAAAAATCAAATCAAATTTTATTTGTCACATACACATGGTTAGCAGATGTTAATGCGAGTGTAGCGAAATGCTTGTGCTTCTAGTTCCGACCATGCAGTAGTATCTAACAAGTAATCTAACAAATTCACAACTACCTTATACACACAAGAGTAAAGGAATGAATACGAGTATGTACATATAAATATATGGATGAGCGATGGCTGACCGGCATAGGCAAGATGCAGTAGACGGTATGGAGTACAGTATATACACATATATATATATGAGATGAGTAATGTAGGATATGTAAACATTATATAAATGGCATTGTTTAAAGTGGCTAGTGATACATTATTTCATCCAATTATAATTATTAAAGTGGCTAGAGATTTGGGTCGATAGCCGAACGGCATAGGCAAGATACAGTAGATGGTTTAGAGTACAGTGTATACATTTGATATGAGTATGTCGGATACGTAAACATTATATACAAAATTGTTTAAAGTGGCTAGTGATACATTGTTACATCCAATTCCTATGTTTAAAGTGGCTAGAGATTTAAGTCAGTATGTTGGCAGCAGCCACTCAATGTTAGTGGTGGCTGTTTAACAGTCTGATGGCCTTGAGGTAGAAGCTGTTTTTCAGTCTCTCGGTCCCAGCTTTGATGCACCTGTACTGACCTCGCCTTCTGGATGATAGCGGGGTGAACAGGCAGTGGCTCGGGTGGTTGTTGTCCTTGATGATCTTTTTGGCCTTCCTGTGACATCGGGTGGTGTAGGTGTCCTGAAGAGCAGGTAGTTTACCCTCGGTGATGCGCTGTGCAGTCCTCACTACCCTCTGGAGAGCCTTACGGTTGTTGGCGGAGCAGTTGCCGTACCAGGCGGTGATACAGCCCGACAGGACGCTCTCGATTGTGCATCTGTAAAAGTTTGTGAGTGATTTTGGTGACAAGCCGAATTTCTTCAGCCTCCTGAGGTTGAAGAGGCGCTGTTGCGCCTTCTTCACCACGCTGTCTGTGTGGGTGGACCAATTCAGTTTGTCCATGATGTGTACGACGAGGAACTTAAAACTTTCCACCTTCTCCACTACTGTCCCCTCGATGTGGATAGGGGGGTGCTCCCTCTCCTGTTTCCTGAAGTCCACGATCATCTCCTTTGTTTTGCTGACATTGAGTGAGAGGTTATTTTCCTGACACCACACTCCGAGGGCCCTCACCTCCTCTCTGTAGGCCGTCTCGTTGTTGTTGGTAATCAAGCCTACCACTGTAGTGTCATCAGCAAACTTGTTGATTGAGTTGGATGCGTGCTTGGCCACGCAGTCATGGGTAAACAGGGAGTACAGGAGAGGGCTGAGAACGCACCCTTGTGGGGCCCCAGTGTTGAGGATCAGCGGGGTGGAGATGTTGTTTCCTACCCTCACAACCTGGGGCCGGCCCGTCAGGAAGTCCAGGACCCAGTTGCACAGGGCTGGGTCGAGACCTAGGGTCTCGATCTTAATGACGAGCTTGGAGGGAACTATGGTGTTAAATGCTGAGCTGTAGTCGATGAACATACTGTAGGCTAGCATGCTTCTACAGAGCACGGTAACTGACACGTCTTTACACATTCACTCAAACAGTAGGCTACACAACAAAGAGATGACTTCAATAAACCTTTTTTTCAGTGGGCTTAACTTTGTTAAACATCTTCAACATTTAGTTTGGTTCTTATACAGTATACAAAGGGATTTACAAGAGAGGGTCCGAGAATAGCCCCGATCATCAAGCCATGACGCTCCTCCAAGGTCAGCACCACACCTAGCCTGGTCAAGACTACACGTACAAATAAAGGAACGTGATGGCACACTACCACTACCACTATCAAGTGACTGAAGTAAGTGCTGTATATCTTCCTCTTGTCGTTCTTGGAGGACATTTTAACTATAGCAAATATGATCCATATGTAGGACAGGCAAATATAACAGAATGTGCCAAACAGGAGAAAGAAGGTGACAATGATTATCATATTGAAATAGGAGCTGGGATTGACACAAGTGGCTCTCACTAAAGCAGCATAATCACAGAAGGTGGATTTGAGGGTTGAGTGGTAGTAAGGGAGAGGAATAACAGCCACAAAGGCAAAGGCAACCCCCAACAGAGCACCGGTCAGAACCAGAGTAGGAACATTGGTGAGGACACTTTGATACCTAAGTAGACTAGTGATTGCAATTAAATGATCAAAAGCCATGACAGAGATAGCAAACATCTCCATTGCGCCCCCGAGGTGTAAAACAAACATCTGAATGAAGCATGGCACATAAGCTATGGTTTTAGAACCAGCTACCAGCACACCAATTATAGTTGGACTGGCTCTGGAGCTGTACAGCATATCAACTACAGCAAGGTTGCTAATCAGAAGGTACATTGGCTTGTGCAAACGCTTATCATGAAGGATAAAACATATATTTGCCACATTATTAACAAGCATGACTAGGACATAGATACACAGATTTACAATCCCCACTGTCAGAGGTCTGTCAATTGTGTCAAAACCACCTATGACATGTTTGCCAGAGACATTTCCCAAGTACATATTCCACTGTCCCCCGAAGGTCCAAACAGCTACAAGGAAAGAAATAGGTGTCATTCAATGCGTCTTCTGAACATGCACCTCTTATGTGATTAAGAGTGCTGCATTACTGAATAACTGTTAGAAATCAATCTTACAACATTTAAACACAAAAAGCTAAGCACACTATACATTTTTTCATTTTGAAATCAGAAATAGTGGTCATGAATTAAATATACTCAAAACAAACAATGAGAAAACAATGTACACCAAACAAACAATAATACTATGACAGATTATATTGAATCGTGTTAATCTCATGAATTATGATTTGTAATACATAAAGTATCATCCTGTTTTAATATACTACTCATTTAATGTTTTCATATCAACAATCTGGACGCTATCTGGATACTGCATGTACGGTATAGGCACACAGTGAGATGATACAGTTATATATCTGGACCTCTAAGACACATATATTTGATTTTGATTTTATTGAACCTTTATTTAACTAGGCAAGTCAGTTAAGAACAAAATATTATTTACAATGACGGCCTACCCTGGCCAAACCCGGACGACGCTGGGCCAATTGTGCGCAGCCCTATGGGACTCCCAATCACAGCTGGATGTGATACAGCCTGGATACAGCCTGGTATACATCATTCCTTTGGATGAGCTCATCTGGAAATCCAATGGCAATCCTCTCTATGATGGCATGGGATATTTATGCCTGGTTGGTTCACCTGAGAACTTCCTGGGCAGAGACCCAACACCAACCCATCCTTGATATCACACTGAAATTAGAATACGTCTACATAATAGTAGTTTCCCTAACGTCCAAAACATGAAAATGGATGGATATTGTCCATAATGAAGAAGGAAAATGCTAGGCCTTCAGTAGTTGCTTAACCAAACTATTCTGAATGATTGGAATAGGATGGCACTGAGGGTATTACACATTTTATATTTGACCAGCGCCATGTATTTAGAGAGTTGGGCTCTCTCATAGGCACCAATAGTTCTGGCCTACTTAATTCCCCCCCTCTCGTCCAACCTGTCCCGCCTTAATTCAAAAATAAGGTGTCTCAGTTTCTATACCATCTCTGAATGAGGGTTCTGTATTATGATGTACTTGCATGACACAACAACATTCTATGGCAGCCATGTTAGCGCCCCATTATGTCACGATCTTTAGAAGGAGCGGACCAAGATGCAGCGAGGGTTCCAGTGTACATACTTTATTTACGTAGTGTAACTGACAAAACAATAAACAAATAAAGATCGTAACACTGGTGTGGCTCAAAACAGGAACACACATCCAAAATACAACATACCAATAATCAATGACCCACAACCACAGTGAAGAAAAGCACAAACATATATGGTTCCCAATTAGAGGTAACAACAATCAGCTGCCTCTAATTGGGAACCATCAACCCAACATAGAAATATCACCTAGAACATAAAACCCCTCCTAACAAAACACAAAATGACACGCCAGCCTGCTATCCCAGGCCAGGACGTGACACATTAACATTACATGGGAAATAGAATGTCTAGAGCAGGTATGGTGGCCCCCCTTTTGTAGGCCCCCGGATCAACATGAGTGGGCATGGATGTAAGGACAGCACGCTGGGAGACGAGAAGCAAGTACAGGGAGTGAACATTTAATAAATAACAGACATGAAACAGAACATGGACAGCATCTGGACAGGGGAAACAAAACGACATTAATGCTGACACGGGGATCAAACTGAGGAACAGACAGATATAGAGGGGAAAATCAACAAAGTCAAGGAGTCCGGGTGAGTCCAATGAAGCGCTGATGCGCGTAATGATGATGACAGGTGTGCATAATGATGGACTGCCTGGCGACCTCGAGCACCAGAGAGGGGGAGCGGGAGCAGGCGTGACAATGGATGTGGGTACGTAGACCTGCAAGCCACTGTGGCCCCCTATTGAGGGTTTTTGTGGACCCCACCCCATCAAAGTTGCCCATCCCTGGTATAGAATGAGCATTATGAGCATTTGCATGACACTTCAAAATTCTATGGCAGCCATGTTAGCGCCTCATTAACATTACATATATGTAGGAAATATTGAAACAATGCTATGTAAATGAATGTCTAGAATTAGAACAATACTCAGAATTCTAACAGTTGGCCAAATTAAGTGGTAATGCCCGGGAAGCTGATATTTGGAGGATATATTGGCACGGGTGTTGTTAGGCCCGAGGCGAAGTCGAGGACTGGCAAACCGTGTCAATATATCCTCCAAACACCGGCTTCGAGGCCATTATCACTTAAATACCACACCCTCTCTGGCCTTATTGCTTACTCATAAACCGGTTAGTTCAAGGCCTGAATGCTGATTGGCTGAAAGCTGTGATATATCAGACCGTATATACTATGAGTATCACAAAAAAATAACTTTTACTCGTCTATATATTTTGGTAACCCGTTGATAATATCAATAAGGCACGTCGGGGGTTTGGGGGAATTGATCCCACTGCCCTAGCGTTATTAACTTCATGACCTACCAACTGAGCTACAAAGGACTACATTGTGGATAACCTGTCATCTACCTACAGCTCTGAGATGTAGGTCTACCAATCATACGAGGCTAATGCTTTCATGACCGTCACACACCTATGATGCCTATTGGTTGAAAAGTTGTCATTTAAGTTTCTAGTTTCCTTTAAACTTCCTCTGATGATTCATCCAAAGAAAAGTACATTTCAAGCGAAAATACTGAATATAAAACATAAGTAGCAATTGTGTATTAGGGTACATGTGTCTGATGTGTTGTGTCATGTTCTTGCAAAACAGAGAAGTTTGCTTGTACTGTATATTATTCTCAGAGGCAACCCCTGTCTTTCAACAACATACAACAAATGAAGTCTTTAAGGATTACTGTCTAATTAGTGTCTCTCTCATACACTAAGTTCCCTTGTGTGTGATTAGTGAGGAGTGTGTGTGTGTTCCTGTTATGCTGTTTTGATTTCAATATGCATGTGCAAACAATGGTCTTTGACCTTCTCTCAACAAATTATATTCATACTGTATACATACTATATCATATCATGTCTACATTTTGTCCCTAGTAGTTTAGCTGATATTCATTTATTCTAAAGGTGTGTCTTTATTGCAATCACACCATCGACTTTCAACCACTTTTGACAGGCCCAAGCAAGGATTCTCAAATAATAGGATTTGGGCTAATTACAGAACATTATACTGTATACTATGAAGTGAAAATAATAATTACATTATCTTTTAATAGAATTTCCTCCTGTCCTTATTTGACCATCATCTGACTTTTCATGTTGAAATTTAAGGTAACCAAATCATGGTGTTAGCCTTATTCTACAGTAGCCCATTATAGTTGCTGCTATTATGGTTATGAATGGCCTATGCACGCTGCCTGTGAAAGCTCATACACACTTTCTTGCCTTGATCTGTTTACATTTCAGAACATCACACCTCAGAACAGTCGCTGGGGATGTTACCTACTTTATCAAATGATTAATACTGGAACCCCTCAGGGGTCGTTTAACAGGCTGCTGCTGCCCTTACTTCCTAAGGGAATTTATAAACGGTTTACTAAAATCATTAGACAAGCTGGGCTTTGGGATTACATCAAATACTTTCCCATTGACCCTTAAACATCCCCTGGCACTGCACTGTCTGTGAAAGGGTGACTACACTAATGAATAAGAGAGAAGATATATCAAGGGAATGCAATATTAAAATATTAAAAAGCAGCCAAAGACATAATCAAATAACAACCGAAATTGTTGGCACCCTTGATAAAGATGAGCAAAACATATTTGTGTACTCAGCCTTTTTCTATAATGTTTTATGAGATTGAAGAACACATTGGGAGATGACCTTTCTTCCTTACAGAATCTTTCTAGATCCATGATATCCTTTGAAAAGGCGGGCCGAACAGGCCTCCATTAACATTGACGGGGCTGTAGTGGAGCGGGTCGAGAGTTTCAAGTTCCTTGGAGTCACATCACCAACAAACTATCATGGTCCAAACACACCAAGACAGTTGTGAAGAGGACACGACAACACCTTTTCCCCCTCAGGAGACTGAAAAGATTTGGCATTGGTCCCCAGATCCTCAAAAGGTTCTAGCTGCACCATTGAGAGCATCCTGACCGGTTGCATCCCCACCTGGTATGGCAACTGCTCGCCATCTGATCTTAAGGTGCTACAGAGTGCAGTGCGTAAGCCCCAGTATATCACTGGGGTCAAGCTTCCTGCCATCCAGGACCTATATACTAGGCGGTGTCAGAGGAAGGCCCAAAGAATTGTCAATGACTCCAGTCACCCAAGTCATAGACTGTTCTCTCTGCTACCTCATGGTAAGCAGTACCAGAGCGCCAAGTCTAGGACCAAAAGGCTCCTTAACAGCTTCTACCACCAAGCCATAAGACTGCTGAACAATTCATCAATGGCCACCAGGACTATTTACATTGACATGCCCCCCACTCCATTTGTTTTTACACTGCTGCTACGCGCTGTCTATTATTTATGGTCACTTTACCCATACCTACATGTACAAATTACCTTGACTAACCTGTACCCACGCATATTGACTCGGTACCGGTACCCTCTGTATATAGCCTCGTTATTGTTATTTTAATGTGTTACTTTTTATTATTTTTACTTTAGATTATTTTGTAAATATTTTCTTAACTCTTTATTGAATTGCATTGTTGGTTAAGGGCTTGTAAGTAAGCATTTCATGGTAAGGTCTACACCTGTGTATTCGGCGCATGTTACAAATACAATTTGATTTGACCTACGGTGATGGACTGCCTTCTTCAATTCAATTTAATGGGATTCAAGTCCAGAGACTGAGATGAATATTGCAAAATGTTGATTTTGTGGTACATTTAACATTTTATTTCTCGATTTTGATATGTGCTTGGGGTTATTGTCTTGCTGGAAGATCCCCTTGCGGCCAAGTTTCAGCCTCCTGGCAGAGGCAACCAGGTTTTGGGCTAAAATGTCCTGGTACTTGGTGGAGATTAGGATGCGGATGACCTTAACATTGGCCCAAGGATCAGTAGAAGCAAAACAGACCCATAACATTAAAGATCCACCAAAATATTCTTTATTTTCTGCATTTGAATCCTTCTTTTGAGGCCAAACCCACCACTGGTGTGTGTGGCCTAAGACCTCTATTTTCATCTCATCTGACCATAGCACCCAGTTCCAATCCAAGTGCCAATGTTGTAACTCCAGGCATTTACATTTGTTGGTTGCTGTCAGTAAAGGCTTTTTGATGGCGACCCTTTCAAAGAGCTTATTGGCATGGAGGTGGCTTCTAATTGAAGATTTGGTGACTTGGTGACGCGAAGATGCAACCAAATTCTGTTATTCTCCAACTGTGGCACTTGGACTCTTCTTTTCCTCCCGAACAATCTTCCTCACCGTGCGTGAGGACAAGATACACTTGGGTCCTTTTCCAGGCAAGTTTACCGCTGTTCCAGTAGTCTTAAACTTCTTAATTGTTGCCCTAATAGTGGTAAGCGGTATATTTGTTTTTTCAGTTGTTGTTTTTGTATCCATTGCCTGATTTATGAAAGTCAACAACCATTTGTCTCTTTTCGTTTGTGAGTTTGTTGCATTTCCCAGTGGTGATAGATGACAGATGGATTTTGCATGCTTTACCTCATTTTTATACCCCAGTGAAAGAGCAATCCCTGAAAGGCCAAAATACAGTTACTTCCAACTGAGATTTACAGTAGAACAGACTTTGATTTTATTTAAAAGAATGGTTAGGGGTGCCAATAACTTTGACACCAATGAGATCTATTTTATTACTTGTTAAAGAAAAAATATATATACTAACCAGTGTGTTAGTATAAAATAAAAAAAATATAGTTAAATAAAAAAAATGTTTTTGCATACAATATAGCTTAGTATTTGTATTATTTATTTTATAGAGCATTTTTTGCTCATATTTAACAAGTGTGCCAATAACTTCGGTGGTGACTGTATAAAGTGGACGAGGAAAGAATGTCCCCACAAGACTAGGTCCTATCTTGAGATCTGTGCATGGAATTCACCATTGTCATCAATGCAATACTTACAGTATCAGAGAGATTGGGTTATCAAATTAGGGATTTGGCCCTCAATGATTACAGTTTATCCATGAAAGGACGCAGGGTCCAATTCAAGCAATTACAGATCAAGGAAAACTGCAGGGCTGGTCACTCAAAATATGTCTGTCTTTATGTGCCTTATAGGCCTTTGAGCCAATCAGCATGTATGCATGTTCTAGTGTGCAGTGTTACACCTGTTTTTGGATACCAATAGGCAGTAGTTGTCTAATGAGAATCATGATGTGCGATTTCTCAAGTGGCTGAGAGAAGGTGGCTCACTTTAAGAAAGTCAGAAATTGTATAAATTCAGAGACATCCAATGCCAGTCTGGTCAGAGTGTCATCCACCAACTATGTGTCTTTAACAAGAGAGCTTAGAAGTTGTATTGCTTCTTTAATCAGAATGACAGTTTTCAGCTGTACTAACGTAATTGCAAAAGGGTTTTCTTATGATCAATTAGCCTTTTAAAATGACTAAATTAGATTAGCTAACACAACGTGCCATTGGAACACAGGAGTGATGGTTGCTGATAATGGGTCTCTGTGCGCCTACGTAGATATTCCATAAAAAATCTGCCGTTTCCAGCTACAATAGTCATTTACAACATTAACTATGTCTACACTGTATTTCTGACCAATTTGATGTTATTTTAATAGACAAAAAAATTGCTTTTCTTTCAAAAACAAGGACATTTCTAAGTGACCCCAAACTTTTGAACGGTAGTATATATATATATATATATATATATATATATATATATATATATATATATATATATATATACATACATATATATATATATATTTGTGATAATAGAAAAGTGATTGGGATTGGGGCACGTGTTATAAAACTGTACTATGAGCTTATATATGAAATTATTAGCATATACAGGTCAGAGGTCACAGGACTAATATATGCAAATAACAGGGTTGGGATGTGTAGCGTATATAGCTGGATGTAGGTTACTGTTGGTGACTTGGGGAATACAGGCCTAAGTGTGTAAAAGGGCTGAGATAGGCAAGTAACAGGGATCAAGTGTAATGTCAAAGGAACTGGGGTCTATGAGTACAAATAGGGTATATAGGTCTAGGATATGGGTGAATTGGTACTTGATGGTATCAAGAGGGTATTGGCATATGGGTTTTAGGGTTAGGACTGGGGTGCGTGGTTAATTGGGTTTATGAGTGTGGGTAAGTGGGCGTTGGTATACAGATATTGGGGCTGAGGAATGGGGGTTTAATTTAATTATAGGCAGAGCACTGTATGTTTCCATCGGTCACAATTGCGACCGTGAATAAAACATACTTTTTGACTTTTCAATAGAAAAAAAAGCTATATCAAATAAAATACAATTTTATTGGTCACATACACATGGTTAGCAGATGCTAATGCGAGTGTAGTGAAATGCTTGTGCTTCTAGCTCCGACAGCGCAGTAATATCTAACAAGTAGTCTAGCAATTCCCCAACAACTACCTAATACACACAAATCTAAAGGGATGGAATAAGAATATGTACGTATACAGTGGGGCAAAAAAGTATTTAGTCAGCCACCAATTGTGCAAGTTCTCTCACTTAAAAAGATGAGAGAGGCCTGTAATTTTCATCATAGGTACACTTCAACTATGACAGACAAAATGAGGAAAAAAAATCACATTGTAGGATTTTTAATGAATTTATTTGCAAATTATGGTGGAAAATAAGTATTTGGTCACATACAAACAAGCAAGATTTCTGGCTCTCACAGACCTGTAACTTCTTCTTTAAGAGGCTCCTCTGTCCTCCACTCGTTACCTGTATTAATGGCACCTGTTTGAACTTGTTATCAGTATAAAAGACACCTGTCCACAACCTCAAACAGTCACACTCCAAACTCCACTATGGCTAAGACCAAAGAGCTGTCAAAGGACACCAGAAACAAAATTGTAGACCTGCACCAGGTTGGGAAGACTGAATCTGCAATAGGTAAGCAGCTTGGTTTGAAGAAATCAACTGTGGGAGCAATTATTAGGAAATGGAAGACATACAAGACCACTGATAATCTTCCTCGATCTGGGGCTCCACGCAAGATCTCACCCGTGGGGTCAAAATGATCACAAGAACGGTGAGCAAAAATCCCAGAACCACACGGGGACCTAGTGAATGACCTGCAGAGAGCTGGGATCAAAGTAACAAAGCCTACCATCAGTAACACACTACGCCGCCAGGGACTCAAATCCTGCAGTGCCAGACGTGTCCCCCTGCTTAAGCCAGTACATGTTCAGGCCCGTCTGAAGTTTGCTAGAGAGCATTTGGATGATCCAGATGAGGATTGGGAGAATGTCATATGGTCAGATGAAACCAAAATAGAACTTTTTGGTAAAAACTCAACTCGTCGTGTTTGGAGGACAAAGAATGCTGAGTTGCATCCAAAGAACACCATACCTACTGTGAAGCATGGGGGTGGAAACATCATGCTTTGGGGCTGTTTTTCTGCAAAGGGACCAGGACGACTGATCCGTGTAAAGGAAAGAATGAATGGGGCCATGTATCGTGAGATTTTGAGTGAAAACCTCCTTCCATCAGCAAGGGCATTGAAGATGAAACGTGGCTGGGTCTTTCAGCATGACAATGATCCCAAACACACCACCCGGCAACGAAGGAGTGGCTTCAGAAGAAGCATTTCAAGGTCCTGGAGTGGCCTAGCCAGTCTCCAGATCTCAACCCCATAGAAAATCTTTGAAGGGAGTTGAAAGTCCGTGTTGCCCAGCGACATCCCCAAAACATCACTGCTCTAGAGGAGATCTGCATGGAGGAATGGGCCAAAATACCAGCAACAGTGTGTGAAAACCTTGTGAAGACTTACAGAAAACGTTTGACCTCTGTCATTGCCAACAAAGGGTATATAACAAAGTATTGAGATAAACTTTTGTTATTGACCAAATACTTCTTTTCCACCATAATTTGCAAATAAATAAATTAACAATCCTACAATGTGATTTTCTGGATTTCTTTTTCTCATTTCGTCTGTCGTAGTTGAAGTGTACCTATGATGAAAATTACAGGCCTCTCTCATCTTTTTAAGTTGGAGAACTTGCACAATTGGTGGCTGACTAAATACTTTTTTGCCCCACTGTAAATACATGGATGAGCGACGGCTGAGCGGCATGGGCAAGATGCAATAGATGGTATAAGATACAGTATATACATATGAGATGAGCAATGTAAGATATGTAAACATTATTAAAGTGGCATTGTTTAAAGTGACTAGTGATACATTTATTACATGCAATTTTAATTATTAAAGTGGCCAGAGATTTGAGTCAGTATGTTGGCAGCAGCCACTCAATAGTGATGGCTGTTTAACAGTCTGATGGCCTTGAGATAGAAGCTGTTTTTCAGTCTCTCGGTCCCAGCTTTGATGCACCTGTACTGACCTCGCCTTCTGGATGATAGCGGGGTGAACAGGCAGTGGCTCGGGTGGTTGTTGTCCTTGATGATCTTTGGGCCTTCCTGTAACATCGGGTGCTGTAGGTGTCTTGGAGGGCAGGTAGTTTGCCCCTGGTGATGCGTTGTGCAGACCGCACCACCCTCTGGAGAGTCTTGCGGTTGAGGGTGGTGCAGTTGCCATACCAGGCAGTGATACAGCCCGACAGGATGCTCTCAGTTGTGCATCTGTAAAAGTTTGTCAGGGTTTTAGGTGACAAGACACATTTCTTCAGCCTCCTGAGGTTGAAGAGGCGCATTCTTCACCACACTGTCTGCGTGGATGGACCATTTCATTTTGTCTGTGATGTGTACGCAGAGGAACTTAAAACTATAAACTATATGGATTACATGTTAGGGTTGCTAATGGCATATGATTTCCATAGTGGCATGTCTGGGAACAAATGGGTTAAGTAAGCTAAAATAAAAATAACATGTTTTTATTTATGAAGATAGGTAACCATATATGTGTATGTAACTATGATGAAAGTATGATGAAATAAAAATGTATCTTTGAATAGTTTGTGTTTTTGTAGATATTTTGCATCATTACATTTAAATAAATAAACAAAAAAAAGAAACATCCTATCATTGTCAACTGCGTTTATTTTCAGCAAACTTAACATGTGTAAATATTTGTATGAACATAACAAGATTCAACAACTGAGACATAAACTGAAGTTCCACAGACATGTGACTAACAGAAATTGAATGATGTGTCCCTGAACAAAGGGGGGGGGCAAAATCAAAAGTAAAAAATTTGTATCTGGTGTGGCCACCAGCTGCATTAAGTTCTGCAGTGCATCTGCTCCTCATGGACTGCACCAGATTTGCCAGTTCTTGCTGTGAGATGATACCCCAATCTTCCTTCAAGGCACCTGCAAGTTCCCAGACATTTCTGGAGGGAAATGGCCCTAGCCCTCACCCTCCAATCCAACAGGTCCCAGACGTGCTCAATGGGATTGAGATTCGGGCTCTTCGCTGGCCATAGCAGAACACTGACATTCCTGTCTTGCAGGAAATCACGCACAGAATGAGCAGTATGGCTGGTGGCATTGTCATGCTGGAGGGTCACGTCAGGATGAGCCTGCAGGAAGGGTACCACATGAGGGAGGATGTCTTCCCTGTAACGCACAGCGTTGAGATTGCATGCAGTGACAACAAGCTCAGTCCGATGATGCTGTGACACTCCGCCACAGACCATGACGGACCCTCCACCTCCAAATCGATCTTGCTCCAGAGTACGGCCTTAGTGTCATGCACATTCCTTCGACAATAAACACGATTCCGACCATCACCCCTGGTGAGACAAAACTGCGACTCGTCAGTAAAGAGCACTTTTTGCCAGTCCTGTCTGGTCCAGCAACGGTGGGTTTGTGCCCATAGGCGACGTTGTTGCCGGTGATGTCTGGTGAGTACCTGCCTTACAACAGGCCTACAAGCCCTCAGTCCAGCCTCTCTCAGCCTATTGCAGACAGTCTGAGCACTGATGGAGGGATTGTGCATTCCTGGTGTAACTCAGGCAGCTGTTGTTGCCATCCTGTACCTGTCCCGCAGGTGTGATGTTCGGATGTACCGATCCTGTGCAGGTGTTGTTAAATGTGGTTTGCCACTGCGAGGACGATCAGCTGTCCGTCCTGTCTCCCTGTAGCGCTGTCTTAGGCGTCTCACAGTACAGACATTGCAATTTATTGCCCTGGCCACATCTGCAGTCTTCATGCCTCCTTGCAGCATGCCTAAGGCACATTCACGCAGATGAGCAGGGATCCTGGGCATCTTTCTTTTGGTGTTTTTTAGAGTCAGTAGAAAGGCCTCTTTAGTGTCCTAAGTTTTCATAACTGTAACCTTAATTACCTACCGTCTGTGAGCTGTTAGTGTCTTAACGACCGTTCTACAGGTGCATGTTCATTAACTGTTCATGGTTCATTGAACAAGCATGGGAAACAGTGTTTAAACCCTTTACAGTGAAGATCTGTGAAGTTATTTGGATTTTTTACAAATTTTCTTTGAAAGACAGGGCCCTGAAAAAGGGACGTTTCTGTTTTTGCTGAGTTTAAATGAAAAATAACGAGAAAAACCCTCATAAACACTTTGAGGATAGTTACCTTAGGGAGTAAGGTCAGGTGCAGAATTATGTCACGGGGTATCAACAGTTGTTATAAATTGGACACTGCAAGTGTCCGTGTCAGACATCAGACTTGGGTAAGCCCTGATTTACTACTATGCAGATCTGGAGTTACATGGCATGTCTTGATAGCTCATCTTATTAATGTGTTTTCTGAATATATTTTTAATCTGAATGAGATGGAATATGTTCTCTAATCTTTAGATTAGAACATTGGATAACTTCACTTCATGATACAAGACTACACTGAAAGGTTTATTGTGAGGTGCAGCTTTTGTATTGACATGCCACAAATTGGGCGATGCAGTTGACAGTTTTGAAAAAATTGTGAAACAAAATTCATTATTTTTGTAATATTCTTTACATGTCCTAATATCTTGACAGTCATATGTAGTGGGACATGTAATGTGATCAATAATTTGATATCACATGTAATATCAATAAGATGCTAATTAAGGATCGAACCATTTAAAAATATATATATATTCTAAAATGACATACCCAAATCAAATTGTAGCTCAGGACCTGAAGCAAGGATACGCATATTCTTGATACCATTTGAAAGGAAACACTTTGAAGTTTGAAGTGAAAATGGATCTAATAATTCATTAATCCTTTATTTCCACAGGTTTTCTAAGAGACCATCATCATGTCAGCGGGGAATCACAGCTTTGTGACAGAGTTTGTCATCGTTGGGTTCCCGGGACTTCAGCCAGAGTTCTACGGCCTTGCCTCAACTGTATTATTCTTGGTGTATTTTTGCACTGCAGTAGGAAATGCTGTTATTCTTGTATTGTTCGCAACAGACCAGGATCTTCACAAACCCATGTATTTTGTTATTTTACATCTGGTTGTTTCTGATATTCTCTTTAGCACAACCACATTACCAAAGATTATTTCCAGGTATTGGTTTCATACAGGAGCCATTTCATTCACAGGTTGTTTTGTCCAGATGTACTTAGTGCACTATTTTGGTACTGTAAATTCATATATTCTATTTATAATGGCTTTAGACCGATACGTTTCAATCTGTTTTCCGCTCAGATATCCAATGATTATCAAAAACTCCACTATTCATATTCTCAGTACCACCGCTTGGATTGTTGCGAAAGCCGGCCCATTGATGATGGTAATTAGGGCCTATCCTCTTCCTTACTGTGACTCAAACAAAATCATGCAGTGCTACTGTGATCATATTGCTATAACAATGCTTGCATGCACTGATAGGGCCCCTTATAGTTTTCCTGCTTTTGTTGTAGCAATGGTGGCATTACTGGGACCTCTTGCTTTTATTATATTCTCATATTGCTCTATTATTGTGGCAGTTCTTAAGATTGCGAGCACCCAAGGCCGCCTCAAAACCCTTTCTACCTGCAGTGGTCAGCTGATCATCATTGCCCTGTATTATCTCCCCAGGTGTTTTATTTATCTGTCCAGTAATATCGGCATTAGATTCAGCACTGATTTACGTATTGTTATAATCATGTTGTATAGCCTGCTCCCTCCTATGATCAATCCACTGATATACAGTTTCAAAACCAAATATATAAAACAGAGCTTAATGAAAAGATTCAAAAGATCAACTGATCCACAGAAAGAGTGTGTCTCTGCTGTATCTTGATGATTTATGTAACACTACTACACAAATTGTTTTGCAATTGTTTGATATCATCCAATTCATTATGGTGTACATATGCTTAATGATTGAGTATTCTTTCTGAAAAAAATATTAAAGCAAACATTTATTTATCTATTTTTACCACATGTATTTTTATTTAGCATTGTTGACTCAACACTGAATTGCTTAGTAAAGGTTTTAATCTGAAAGTGTGTGAACTCATCAGTCATCATCACCAAACAATGCCAAAATCATTTATAAAGCCAGAATCTGCTGTTGCTAGATTGTCTTGGGACGTATAAATGAATAATACATTCTAAACCTGTCTACATGAATGTGGATGCTTCCATGATTATGGATGGTCCTGAGTGAATCGTGAATAATGATGAGTGAGAACGTTACAGATGCACAAATATCATACCCCACCAAAAATGCTAACCTCTCCTGTTATTGGGCACAAAAGCAGCAGAAACACAACCAAAACTAACAGCAAATGCATCCAACAAGTTTGTAGATTCACATGCTCGATGTAATCATTGCATTCTAGAAATATGGGACCAAATACTAAACTTTTGACTACTTGAATACACATATTTGTGAAGTTGTCCCAATACTTTTGGTCCCCTAACATGGGGGGACTTAGTTCAACAACTTTAATTTCTAAACGGGTCACCCCATATGTATGAAAATACCCTCAAATGAAAGCTGACAGTCTGCACTTTAACCTCATAGTCATTGTATCGTATCAAATACAAAGCGCTGGAGTTAAGAGCCAAATCAACAACAAAATTCTCACTGTCCGAATACTTTTGGAGCTCACTGTTACATAGATTAAAAACCAAGAGCTGGCGCATACCCAGAAAAATGTGTTTGTGTGGAGGTGCTGACTAACGGCGAATAAAATATAAACTATCAAAATAAAGAATGTTGCACACTCCATGTATAAACTCCCAGCAATTGAATGGGTATTTACCAACGTTTCGGGCATCACTGTGCCTTCCTCAATGTGTCTGAATACTTTTGGCACTCACTGTAACCAATTTTATAAATACCGACAGACAATTTGTTCGTTCGACATGGTGGGATCTTTTTGTGTCTGTAAAATGAACTAGGTAAGACGTTAACGTGGAAATGCCTTTTTGTGCAAATAGTGATATAATAATATCGAAGTAAACTTGGAGTCACTCGATGACATGTTGTGTGGTCCTCCCAGTATGACTCGGGAAAGCATGCTGTTTATTAGGCTACAGATGAAATAAGTCATGATGAACTTCACAGGGTGGTGAACGTGCCGCCTGATGATCTTGATGTTCCATTCCAATACATATCGAGGGTCTTATTCTGGTGACATGATGATTGATGGTTGGCTGCTGTTGGACAAATAAAAACAATAACGCTCATATCCATGGTAATCGAATGTAGGTAGCCAATACACACTGTATCTGCAGGCTATTGGTTACAGTACACATACCAAGACTAGAGTGGGCACATTTGCTATAGTATATAACACAACAGTCTTTGTGACAAAACCATCAGTTGAGTTGAAAATGCAAAAGAAACCAATTTAACTTGTATTTTCCATTCGGTAAATGGGAATTTACCACAAACGTTATTTTTATATGTACTACTTCATCACGCACAGACTTGTATCCACAATAAGTGAGTTTGATGGGAACACATCTCTGGTGGAAATCTATCTCATATTGGATTGAAACCTAGCTAGTGATGCATCCATGGCTATGTCTATGAATTTGAAAGTGGTTACATATTCTACAGGCCTATCCCTCAGCTTTTTACCAAAACAGAGGTGGGGTGGTCGCTTTGATATTGTTTCTACTAAGGATTCTAGCTATAAGGTGATTTCTTATAAGGATACCAGAATAGCACAATATCAACATTACTCCTTATTGTTGCTACAGTGCCATAATATGCCATAATTGTATCTGAAGCAAAGGTTGTATGTGCACTATGATTGAATTCCGGCCTTGCAAGTAAAACACGCAAGCAACATTAGGCCAATTCCACTTCTCCCTCTAGCTCCTTGCCAAAGCGTGCACTTGTTCACTCCCTCATGGACCGTCAAAGAAAGAACTAGTTTGGGTAATATGGTAGAGGATCTCCTTTCAGATAGACATAAGGGACTGTAACATACTCTGTTTTATGGAAGCATGGCTCTCTCCAGATATATTGTGTCCCCATCCATACAGCCAGCGAGGTTCTCCGTTCTTTGCGATAACAAGAAGAAAGAACTTTCTGGGAAAAACAGATGTGGATGGGTATGTCTCACGATGAACAACTCACGGTGTGATTGTGGTAACGTACAGGAACTCAAATCATTTTGTTCTCTAGAATACCTTAGCAAATTCCGACTGCATTACCTCCAGAGAGAATTTTCTTGATTATTGTCACTGCTGTGTATATTCCCCACCCCCAAGTCGACACCACAACAGCACTAAAGGAACTACACTGGACTTTTTGCAACACATCTCCTGTGCTAAAGCCTGAGAGAACACGCTTGACCATTGCTCCTCTCCCTTTGGGGATGGCTACAAGAACCTCTTTCCGGGAAATCAGATCACACCTACATCCTGCATCTCTCCGCCTACAGGCAGAAACTTAAGCAGGAATCTCCTGTGGTAAGGAGTGTTCAACATTGGTGTGACCAATCGGGAATCAGTCCGATGATGCTGTGACACACCGACCCAGACCTTAACGGACCCTCCACCTCCAAATCGACCCCGCTCCAGAGTACAGGCCTCGGTGTAACGCTCATTCCTTCGACGATAAACGCGAATCCGACCATCACCCCATGTGAGACAAAATCGCGACTTGTCAGTGAAATGCACTTTTTGCCAGTCCTGTCTGGTACAGCGAAGGTGGGTTTGTGCCCATAGGCGACGTTGTTGCCGGTGATGTCTGGTGAGGACCTGCATTACAACAGGCCTAAAAGCCCTCAGTCCAGCTTCTCTCAGCCTATTGCGGACAGTCTGAGCACTGATGGAGGGATTGTGCATCCCTGGTCTAACTCGAACAGTTGTTGTTGCCATCCTGTACCTGTCCCGCAGGTGTGATGTTCGGATGTACCAATCCTGTGCAGGTGTTGTTACACGTGGTCTGCCACTGCGAGGACGATCATCTGTCCGTCCTGTCTCCCTGTAGCGCTGTCTTAGGCGTCTCACAGTACGGACATTGCAATTTATTGCCCTGGCCACATCTGCAGTCCTCAATTTATTGCCCTGGGTCTCAACCCTGTCCTGTGCAATTGGGTCCTGGACTTTCTGACGGGCTGCCCCCGAGTTGGTGAAGGTAGGAAACAACATCTTCAATTCGCTGAACCTAAACACTGGGGCCCAACAAGGGTGCGTGCTCAGCCCCCTCCTGTACTCCCTGTTCACCCATGACTGTGTGGCCATGCACGCCTCCAACTCAATCATTCAATTTGCAGACGACACAACAGTACTGGGCTTGATTACCAACAACGACGAGACAGCCTACAGGGAGGAGGTAAGGGCACTCGGAGTGTGGTGTCAGGAAAACAACCTCTCACTGAATGTCAACAAAACAAAGGAGAAGATTGTGGACTTCAGGAAACAGCAGAGGGAGCTCTCCAGAGGGAGGTGCGGTCTGCTCAACGCATCACCAGAGGCAAACTACCTGCCCTCCAAGACACCTACAGCAGCCGATGTCACAGTAAGGCCAAAATGATCATCAAGGACAACAACCACCAGAGCCACTGCCTGTTCACCCCTCTACCATCCAGAAGGCGAGGTCAGTACAGGTGCATCAAAGCTGGGACCTTGAGACTGAAAAACAGCTTCTATCTCAAGGCCATTAGACTGTTAAACAGCCGCCACTAACTCAGAGAGGTTTCTGCCTACATATAGACTCATATCACTGGCCACTTTAATAAATGGATCACTAGTCACTTTAAACAATGCCACTTTAACAATGTTAATATATCTTATATTATTCATCTCATATGTCTTTACTGTACCTTATACCATCTATCACACCTTGCCCATGCCGCTCGGCCATCGCTCATCCATATATGTCTATGTACATATTCTTATTCATCCCTTTAGATTTTTGTGTATTAGGTAGTTCTTGGGGAATTGTTAGATTACTTGTTAAATATTACTGCACTGTCGGAACTAGCATTTCTCTACACTCGCATTAACATTTGGTAACCATGTGGATGCGACCAATAAAATTAGATTTCCACTACAAAAAAAAGCAATTACCACTTTGAACCATCCAATATTGAATCCCTGCCTAGGTAGGGAGCACTGCTCCTCACTGAGGGTCCTGAGAGGTTTGCATGTGTCAAGAGTAGGACCTGTAATAGAGCTAACTACTTATTGTAAAGCAGTAATACAGCAAAATGGAATATACAGTAGTATTAAATGACAGCCTTGTTCCTCTAAAGTTGCCCATTTTCCTTCAATCATTCCCATGTTTATTGTTCTACTGTGATGTGCATGGCATTGTATCAAGAACCCATCATAGAAATCAGTACTGACATATTGGAATAACTACTGTGTGTGTATATATATATATATATATATATATAATATACATACATACAGTTGAAGTCGGAGGTTTACATGCGCCTTAGCGAAATACATGTCAACTCAGTTTGTCACGACAGCTAGGAGTGGTGGGTGTGGAGTCAGGCGCAGAGAGCAGAGTGAACGGAAAACCGACTTTAATGCGGTTTGTAAATGTCCAACGCCAAAACACACAGGCGAAAAATTTGATACAATAAGAGCAGCCCAAACATAAGACATGAACATGCCAACCACTGTACACAACACCAACAAAACAGAAAACAAGCCCGCACAAAAGGAGGCGGGCTTAACTGGCTTAAATAGCCCTAACAAACACAAAACGAGGAACAGGTGCAAACAATAAGATAATCAACAGAAAGGAAATAGAGGATCGGTGGCAGCTAATAGGCCGGTGACGACGACCGCCGAAAGCCGCCCGAACAGGCAGAGGAGCCACCGTCGGTGGAAGTCGTGACAGTACCCCACTCCTGACGCGCGGCTCCCGCAGCGCCGACACCGGCCTCGAGGACGACCCGGAGGGCGAGGCGCAGGGCGATCCGGATGAAGGCAGTGAAACTCCCTCAGCAGTGATGGATCCAAGATATCCTCCACCGGTACCCAGCACCTCTCCTCCGGACCGTACCCCTCCCAGTCCACGAGGTACTGCAGGCCCCTCACCCGGCGCCTAGAGTCCAGAATGGAGCGGACTGTGTACGCCGGGGAACCCTCGATGTCCAAAGGGGGCGGAGGGACCTCCGGCACCTCACCTTCCTGCAGGGGACCAGCTACCACCGGCCTGAGGAGAGACACATGAAACGAGGGGTTAATACGGTAGTAAGATGGAAGCTGTAACCTATAACACACCTCGGTTATCCTCCTCAGGACTTTAAATGGCCCCACACACTGCGGCCCCAGCTTCCGGCAGGGCAAGCGGAGGGGTAGGTTCCGGGTCGAGAGCCAGACCTGGTCCCACGGTGCGAACACGGGGGCCTCACTGTGGTGACGGTCAGCGCTCCTCTTCTGCTGCCCACCAGCCTGTCTCAGTGATTCCTGGATGGCTCTCCAGGTCTCCTTTGAGCGCTGCACCCACTCCTCCACCGCAGGAGCTTCAGTCTGGCTCTGATGAAACGGTGCCAGGACTGGCTGGTAGCCCAACACGCACTGGAAAGGTGACATGTTTGTGGAGGAGTGACAGAGTGAGTTCTAAGCCACCTCTGGGACGTACCTCGCCCACTCACCGGGCCGGTCCTGGCAATATGACCGCAGAAACCTACCCACCTCCTGGTTCACTCTCTCCACCTACCCATTACTCTCAGGGTGAAAACCCGAGGTCAGGCTGATCGAGACCCCCAGACGCCCAATAAACGCCCTCCACACTCGGTACGTGAACTGGGGACCCCGATCAGAAACGATGTCCTCAGGCACCCCGTGATGAGATGCAACGGGATGAGACGACAGGACTTAGAGAACCGATCCACAACGACCAGGATCGTAGTGTTGCCCTGGGACGGGTGAAGATCGGTGAGGAAATCCACCGACAGGTGAGACCACGGCCGTTGTGGAACGGGGAGGGGCTGTAACTTCCCTCTAGGCAGGTGTCTAGGAGCCTTACTCTGAGCGCATACCGAACAAGAGGAGACATAAAACCTCACGTCCTTAGCCAAAGTGGGCCACCAGTATTTCCCCCTAAGACCCCGCACTGTCCTCTCAATCCCCGGATGACCCGAAGAGGGTAGCGTATGGGCCCACCGAATCAGTTTATCACGAACACCAAGCGGCACATACTGACGACCTGCAGGACACTGAGGAGGTGCAGGTTCCAACCGCAGTGCCCGCTCGATGTCCGCATCCATCTCCCATACCACCGGTGCTACCAGACATTAAGCAGGAAGGATGGGAGTAGGCTCGATGGACCGCTCCTCGGTGTCATAGAGACGAGACAGCACGTCGGCCTTAGTATTCTGGGAACCTGGCCTATAGGAGATCGTGAACTGAAATCTGGTGAAAAACATGGCCCACCTAGCCTGCCGCGGATTCAGTCTCCTCGCTGCCCGGATATACTCCAGATTACGGTGGTCAGTCCAGATGAGAAAAGGGTGCTTAGCCCCCTCAAGCCAATGTATCCACACCTTCAGAGCCCTGACCACAGCAAACAAACCCCGGTCCCCCACGTCATAGTTTCGCTCCGCCGGACCAAGCTTCCTTGAAAAGAAAGCGCAGGGGCGGAGTTTCGGTGGCGTGCCCGAGCGCTGTGATAGCACGGCTCCAACCCCAGCCTCAGACGCGTCCACCTCCACTATGAACGCCACAGAGGGGTCCGGGTGAGCCAGCAAGGGAGCGTTGGTGAACAGCTCCTTCAGACGACTGAACGCTCTGTCTGCCTACGCCGACCACCGCAAACGAGCCGGCCCCCTCTCCAGCAGTGAGGTAATGGGAGCAGCCACCTGACCAAAACCCCGGATAAACCTCCGGTAGTAATTGGCAAACCTCTAAAAACCGCTGCTCCTCCTTTACCGTGGTCGGAGTCGGCCAATTACGCACGGCTGTAATGCGGTCACACTCCATACTCCAGGAAGGAAACAGCTTGTTTGGAAAACACATATTTCCCGCCTTGACGTACAAGTCATGCTCCAGCAGTCACCTCCTAGGAAGTGCTGCATTTACCTGGAGGTTTATCACGCAATCCCCTCGTCGATGAGGTGGTAATTTGGTCGCCCAAATCGGCATATTCTGAGGGAATGCGCACAGTGGAAACCTGGTCTGGACTCTCCATCGTTGTGGCACTGATGGAAACTCCTTTACACCTACCTGAACACTCCTCTGACCACCCCTGGAGAGCCCCCTGTTTCCACGAAATCATAGGATTGAGCTTAGCCAGCCAGGGAATCCCCAGCACCACTGGAAACGCAGGTGAATCAATAAGGTATAGACTAATCCGCTCCCCATGACCCCCCTGCGTTACCATGTCCAGCAGAACCGTGGCCTCCGTGACCAGCCCTGACCCTAACGGTCGGCTATCTAGGGAGTGCACGGGGAAGGGTTGATCTATCGACACTAGTGGAATACCTAGCCTCAAAGCGAGTCCGCAATCCATAAAGTTCCCAGCTGCGCCTGAATCGACTAACGCCTTATGCTAGAGAGAGGGAAAAAACTCAGGGAAAGAGATTAGTAAAAACATGTGACCAACAGGGAGCTCTGGGTGAGTCTGGTGCTGACTCACCTGGGGTGACCGAGTAGTGCTCTGCCTGCCCTCTCGATTCCCAGAGGAGCTCCTCCAGCACCGATCGGCAGTGTGTCCTCTCCGACCACAACTGGTGCAGGAGGAGCCTCCTCTTCCGGTTCCCCTCAATGCGGCCCACCCTAACTCCATAGGGATTGGAGCGGAAGGGCCGGGAGGTGGAACGAACAGAGCCCTTTCCAACCGCCCGCGAGCAGCCAGCAGGTTGTCCAGTCGTATGGACATGTCGATTAGCTCGTCGAGGGAGAGGGTAGCGTCCCGACAAGCCAACTCCCTGCGGACGTCCTCCCGGAGACTACAACGGTAGTGGTCCATCAGGGCCCTGTCGTTCCACCCTGCTCCAGCGGCCAAGGTCCGAAACTCCAGCGCGAAGTCCTGCGCACTCCTCGTCTCCTGTCTCAGGTGAAACAGCCGTTCACCCGCCGCTTGGCCCTCTGGTGGGTGGTCAAACACGGCCCGGAACCGGCGGGCGAACTCTGGGTAGTGGTCCCTTGTGGAGTCTGGGCTATTCCACACTGCGTTTGCCCACTCCAGGGCTCAACCCGTCAGATAGGAGACAAGGGCGCTCACGCTCTCCTCCCCAGAGGGAGTTGGGCGGACGGTAGCCAGGTATAACTCTAACTGGAGCAAGAACCCCTTACACCCAGCCGCCGTCCCATCGTACTCCCTTGGGGGGGCGAGACGGAGCGAGCTGGATCCGGACGCCGCCGGAGGAGTCTGTTGAGGAGGAGAAGGATCTGGGGGCGAGGTAAGGAGACCACTCCTCTCCCATCGGTCCATTCTCTCCATCATCTGGTCCATCGGTGACCCGATTCGGTGGAGGACGGTCGTGTGATGGAGGACACGCTCCTCCATAGATGGGAGAGGGGGAGTAGCTGCTCCTGCTGACTCCATGAGGTGGTGCGGGCTTCTGTCACGACAGCTAGGAGTGGTGTGGAGTCAGGCGCAGAGAGCAGAGTGAACGGAAAACTGACTTTAATGCGGTTTGTGAATGTCCAACACCAAAACACACAGGCGAAAAATTAGATACAATAAGAGCAGCTCAAACATAGGACATGAACTCAACCACTGTACACAACACCAACAAAACAGAAAACAAGCCCGCACAAAAGGAGGCGGGCTTAACCGGCTTAAATAGCCCTAACAAACACAAAACGAGGAACAGGTGCAAACAATAAGATAATCAACAGAAAGGAAATAGAGGATCGGTGGCAGCTAGTAGGCCGGTGACGACGACAGCTGAACGCCGCCCGAACAGGCAGAGGAGCCACCGTCGGTGGAAGTCGTGACACAGTTTTTCACAATTCCTGACATTTAATCCTAGTAAAAATTCCCTGTCTTAGGTCAGTTAGGATCACCACTTTATTTTAAGAATGTGAAATGTCAGAATAATAGTAGAGAGAATGATTTATGTAATATTTTATATCTTTCATCACATTCCCAGTGGGTCTGAAGTTTACATACACTCAATTAGTATTTGGTAGCATTGCCTTTAAATTGTTTAAATTGGGTCAAACGTTTTGGGTAGCCTTCCACAAGCTTCCCACAATAAGTTGGGTGAATTTTGTCCCATTCCTTCTGACAGAGCTGGCGTAACTGAGTCAGGTTTGTAGGCCTCCTTGCTCACACATGCTTTTTCAGTTCTGCCCACAAATGTTCTATAGGATTGAGGTTAGGGCTTTGTGATATCCATTCCAATACCTTGACTTTGTTGTCCTTAAGCCATTTTTCCACAACTTTGGAAGTATGCTTGGGGTCATTGTCCATTTGGAAGACACATTTGCGACCAAAGTTTTAACTTCCTGACTGATGTCTTGAGATGTTGCTTCAACATATCCACATAATTATCCTTCCTCATGAAGCCATCTATTTTGTGAAGTGCACCAGTCCCTCCTGCAGCAAAGCACCCCCACAACATGATGCTGCCACCCCCGTGCTTCACGGTTGGGATGGTGTTCTTCGGCTTGCAAGCCTCCCCCTTTTTCCTCCAAACATAGCAATGGTCATTATGGCCAAACAGTTCTATTTTTGTTTCATCAGACCAGAGGAAATTTCTCCAAAAAGTAAAATCTTTGTCCCCATGTGCAGTTGCAAACCGTAGTCTGGCTTTTTTATGTTGGTTTTGGAGCAGTGGCTTCTTCCTTGCTGAGCGGCCTTTCAGATTATGTCAATATAAGACTCATTTTACTGTGGATATAGATACTTTTGTACCTGTTTCCTCCAGAATCTTCACAAGGTCCTTTGCAGTTGTTCTGGGATTGATTTGCACTTTTCGCACCAAAGTACATTCATCTCTAGGAGACAGAATGCGTCTCCTTCCTGAGCGGTATGATAGCTGCGTTGTCAAATGGTGTTTATACTATTGTTTGTACAGATGAACGTGGTACCTTCAGGCATTTGGAAATTGCTCCCAAGGATGAACCAGACTTGTGGAGGTCTACCATTTTTTTCTGAGGCTGATTTCTTTTGATTTTCCCATGATGTCAAGCAAAGAGGCACTGAGTTTGAAGGTAGGCCTTGAAATACATCCACAGGTACACCTCCAATTGACTCAAATGATGTCAATTAGCCTATCAGAAGCTTCTAATGGCATGACATCCTTTTCTGGAATATTCCAAGCTATTTAAAGGCACAGTCAACTTAGTGTATGTAAACATCTGACCCACTGGAATTGTGATACTGTGAAATAATCTGTTTGTAAAAAATTGTTGGACAAATTACTTGTGTCATGCACAAAGTAGATGTCCTAACCGACTTGCCAAAACTATAGTTTGTTAACAAGAAATGTGTGGAGTGGTTGAAAAAGTTTTAATGACGCCAACATAAGTGTATGTAAACTTCTGACTTCCACTATATATATAAAAAATAAATACTTGATGGGACCTCAAAGAACACATTGTTGTGTGTTTGTGAGAATTTGTGTGTTTGTATGTGCCAGTGGTGTCATTGAATGTCATGGTTGAAAATAACTATAAAATATTTATGATATGAACATACTGAATAAAGTAGCCACTGTACAACTCAAAAACGTATTTTTTTTAAATGTGATTTAATTTAATTTGATTTGAAATGATTGCAAACGTCATGAGGCAGGGTGAGGAACAGAACTGGCTCAGATTCTGCCTTATGATTATTTTCTGTAGTGTATAAAGATAACAACCTCAAAGTGAAGTGTACAATTGTGTCTAAAGTTAGGGTAAAACCTCTATTTTACACAACAACCTTCAGCAGGTAAAGTTCAATTAAACTCAAAGAGGTCATCACCATGTTGTTGGTCTCCCATAGCAGCTAGCTAGCTTTACGAGACAGATTAAGATATTAAGATAGTTGGCTAACTAGCTTTTATCATTAAGTATGATGAAATAAATACATGTCTTTGCATATTTTAGGTTTTGTGTAGATATTTTTCATCATTACATCATGATTGAAATAAATAAATTAAAAAGAACGAACGAAAAACCCTCATAAACACTTTGAGGATAGTTACCTTAGGGAGTAAGGTCAGGTGCAGAATTATGTCACGGGGTATCAACAGTTGTTATAAATTGGACACTGCAAGTGTCCGTGTCAGACATCAGACTTGGGTAAGCCCTGATTTACTACTATGCAGATCTGGAGTTACATGGCATGTCTTGATAGCTCATCTTATTAATGTGTTTTCTGAATATATTTTTAATCTGAATGAGATGGAATATGTTCTCTAATCTTTAGATTAGAACATTGGATAACTTCACTTCATGATACAAGACTACACTGAAAGGTTTATTGTGAGGTGCAGCTTTTGTATTGACATGCCACACATTGGGCGAAAATAGGTTGCTGAATAATGGTCATTAATTATTTTTGTGTTATTCTTTAAATGTCTTTATATCTTGACAGTAATATGTAGTGGGACATACACTGAGTATACCACACATTAACAACACCTTCCTTATATGGAGTTGCACCCCCTTTTGCCCTCAGAACATTCTCAATTCGTCGGGGCATGGACTCTACAAGGTGTCGAAAGTGTTCCACAGGGATGCTGGCCCATGTTTACTCCAATGCTTCCCACAGTTGTGTCAAGTTGGCTGGATGTCCTTTGGGTGGTGGACCATTCTTCATACACACGGGTAACTGTTGAGTGTGAAAAACCCAGCAGCTTTGCAGTTCTTGACACAAACCGCTGTGCCTGACACCTCTGTCATACCCTGTTCAAAGGCACTTAAATCTTTTGTCTTGCCCATTCACCCACTGAATGGCACACTCACACAATACATTTCTTAAGGCTTAAAAATCCATCTTTAACCTGCCTCCTTCCCTTCATCTACACTGATTGAAGAGGATTTAACAAGTGCCATCAGTAAGGGATCATAGCTTTCACCTGGATTCACCAGGTCAGTCTATGTCATGGAAAGAGCAGGTGTTCTTAATATTTTGTATACTCAGTGTATAATATGATGAAAAGTAATGCCATGTAATATCAATAAAATAATGCAACGCTCAAACCATACGGTACGCTAGAAGAGATATGTACATTAACCTATAATAATACATATTGCATTGACGTCCTACTAATGTACTTTTCACTGTAAAATGTTTAGTGTCAACAAGAAAAATATTTTACTCCTTTGATGTAAAATGTATGAAATTGTTTGAACTTATAATATAATACAACCAATTGTGGACATACTGTAAATTAAAGATGAAAGGCAGTCTGGTAACATAAGTTAGGTTAAATCAAATTGAGTTGACAAAACTAGGCCAAATAAAATGAGTTCATACAATATAACATTTTAAGTCATGAGGGTAACTCATATACTTTACGATGAAATAGATAACATTTCCATGTAGATTTCAATTAAGGATTTAATAATTCATTAATCCTTTATTTCCACAGGTTTTCTAAGAGACCATCATCATGTCAGCGGGGAATCACAGCTTTGTGACAGAGTTTGTCATCGTTGGGTTCCCGGGACTTCAGCCAGAGTTCTACGGCCTTGCCTCAACTGTATTATTCTTGGTGTATTTTTGCACTGCAGTAGGAAATGCTGTTATTCTTGTATTGTTCGCAACAGACCGGGATCTTCACAAACCCATGTATTTTGTTATTTTACATCTGGTTGTTTCTGATATTCTCTTTAGCACAACCACATTACCAAAGATTATTGCCAGGTATTGGTTTCATACAGGAGCCATTTCATTCACAGGTTGTTTTGTCCAGATGTACTTAGTGCACTATTTTGGTACTGTAAATTCATACATTCTATTTATAATGGCTTTAGACCGATACGTTTCAATCTGTTTTCCACTCAGATATCCAATGATTATCAAAAACTCCACTATTCATATTCTCAGTACCACAGCTTGGATTGTTGCGAAAGCCTGCCCATTGATGATGGTAATTAGGGCCTATCCTCTTCCTTACTGTGACTCAAACAAAATCATGCAGTGCTACTGTGATCATATTGCTATAACAACGCTTGCATGCACTGATAGGGCCCCTTACAGTTTTCCTGCTTTTATCTTTGCCATGGTGGCATTACTGGGACCTCTTGCTTTTATTATATTCTCATATTGCTCTATTATTGTGGCAGTTCTTAAGATTGCGAGCACCCAAGGCCGCCTCAAAACCCTTTCTACCTGCAGTGGTCAGCTGATCATCATTGCCCTGTATTATCTCCCCAGGTGTTTTATTTATCTGTCCAGTAATATCGGCATTAAATTCAGCACTGATTTACGTATTGTTATAATCATGTTGTATAGCCTGCTCCCTCCCATGATCAATCCACTGATATACTGTTTCAAGACAAAACATATAAAAAAAAGCCTTATGAAAAGATTCAATAAGTCAACTGCTCCACAGAAAGATAATGTCTTTGCTGTAAGCCAATGATTAAAGTGGATTTTTAATCAGAGATTGAGTTCGGTTATTATGTGGAGAAATACTTGTCCCTACAACAGTATTAACTGAGTACCATATCCTGACTTCAATTCCAAAATGGACATATATACCCTAACTCTGTGTAACAGTAGCGAACACCTTGTTAGATTGACACAGATGTAGCATGTAGTGTTTATTTTTGTACAAAGAACATTATATATTTAGTTATTTTAAATCGGGTTATTTCTGATATTCTCTTTAGTACCACCATATTACCAAAGATTATTGCCAGGTACAGCCAATGATTACATTGGTTTTGAATCAGAGGATTTTTTATTATGCTCAGAATTCCCTACAACAATATAAATGAGTACCAAATCCTACCTTAAAATCCCAAACTGACATACAAGGAAGGCCTTGATTCTGTTTAACCTGCTCAGTAGGGAACACATTTCGTTAGATTGACACAGACACAACATGTAGGGTTTCTTGTTGTAGAAAGAGTATTGTGTTAACTCACTGGGTAGTTTGTCCCCTTGTGGCTTTGCCATCTACAGAACTTGTCAACGTCATCATAAATTATTCGGTCACTAAGTAGATAAATTGTGAGCATAGAGATCATTGGTGAAAGGCTTCTCAGGAAGTGTCTTTCGTACTCACATTTTAGTTTACTGTAATCGAGGTAAGGACATTTTTCTTAAAGAATTGATTAGATTTTTGGTGTATCAAACTGTGAGTACATGGATGATGAGTGATAATGGTACTTCATTTCTCATTTGTTTTGCCAACACCTTATTTGAATGTCTTCTTTTAAACTTCTTACACATATTATTGCTTTGTTTGTTTACTACTACATTTAGTAAATCCATGCATAAGGCCTGTTGTTCATGATTAGTATAGCTTTACAGGTCCTGGTTATACATTATGCAAGTCAATACATTCACATGTAATTAATCATATCAATGAACAAATAAACATTTACAATTTTCAAATGTTTACTGATTGTTATTTACAAACAAATAATATACATATATATGTTATTATGATTGTTGGCATTGTAAAACAATTCTGTCTGTGAGCTGAAATAATTATTGGTAAATGCACAATGGGCCAAATCCTAACATGAAATCTGTACTCATAACATTTCTTTGTTCAAATCTTCTATTGACAATATGCATGATTTACATGAAAGTCACATATGCATACGTCAATTTAGGATTTTACACTGCAGTGTCATGAGCAATGTTACATTTGATTTGATATGACAAAAACCTGATAAAAACTCTTAGGCTGCTCTAGGTTGTAATGATGGATAATTTACTTTAACATAAATGTTCATTACTTTCCAGAGTGTTGGTTCTAAGAGAACACATCATCATGTCAGCAGGGAATCACAGCTTTGTGACAGAGTTTGTCATCGTTGGGTTCCCGGGACTTCAGCCAGAGTTCTACAGCCTTGCCTCAACTGTATTATTCCTCATTTATTGTTGCATTTTAATAGGAAATGTTGTTGTTCTTATCTTGTTTGCAACTCATAACGTTCTCCATAAACCAATGTATTTTATAATTTTGAATCTGGTTGTGTCTGACGTACTATTCAGCACCACCACTTTACCAAAGATTATTGCCAGATATTGGTTTCAGGCAGGGGCCATTTCTTTCACAGGTTGTTTTTTGCAAATGTACTTAGTTCACTATTTTGGATCCGTGACTAGCTTTCTCCTATTGATAATGGCTTTAGACCGATACGTGTCAATCTGTTTCCCGCTCAGATACCCAATGATTATCAACAACTCCACTATTCATATACTCAATGTCACTGCGTGGGTGCTTGCACACCTTCCCTCTCTTTCATTGGTAATTAGGGCCTATCCTCTTCCTTACTGTGACTCAAACAAAATCATGCAGTGCTACTGTGATCATATTGCTATAACAACGCTTGCATGCACTGATAGGGCCCCTTACAGTTTTCCTGCTTTTGTTGTAGCAATGGTGGTATTACTGGGACCTCTTGCTTTTATTATATTCTCATATTGCTCTATTATTGTGGCAGTTCTTAAGATTGCGAGCACCCAAGGCCGCCTCAAAACCCTTTCTACCTGCAGTGGTCAGCTGATCATCATTGCCCTGTATTATCTCCCCAGGTGTTTTATTTATCTGTCCAGTAATATCGGCATTAGATTCAGCACTGATTTACGTATTGTTGTTATCATGTTGTATAGCCTGCTCCCTCCTATGATCAATCCACTGATATACTGTCTAAGAACTGAGGAAATCAAACAGATCATGATCAAGCGATTTAGACCAACACAAGTGCGCGTTCAATAAGAGCGCATAGGACTAATATTATGTTGTGTTCAATCAAATAAAAATGCTATACTGTATATTTGTACATGTGTGCTTTCTAAGTTTTGCATTGCTGATTTCCATGGCGTAACTGTGAGTATAAAGACAAGAGGTTTAGCCTCCAAAACAAACGGCTAGTTTGTTATTGTTTCATCATCACACAATTAACAGTTAGTCCAGCTGAAGTTCTCTACACTCTTAGAAAAAAAGGTGCTATCCAGAATCTAAAATGGTTATTTGACTATCCCCATAGGATACCTTTTTGAAGAACCCTTTTGGGTTCAATGTAGGACCCTTTCCACAGAGGGTTCTAAATGGACCCAAAAATGGTTCTACGTGGAACCCAAAAGAGTTCTATCTGGAACCAAAAATGTGTTCTCCTATGGGGACAGCCGAAGAATCCTTTTGTAACCCTTTTTTTAAAGAATGTAGGTAGGGTGTGTGAAGGTAGGGTAGGGTGAATGTAGGTAGGGTGTGTTTTAAAGAATGTAGGTAGGGTGTGTGAAGGTAGGGTAGGGTGAATGTAGGTAGGGTGTGTTTTAAAGAATGTAGGTAGGGTGTGTGAAGGTAGGGTAGGGTGAATGTAGGTAGGGTGTGTTTTAAAGAATGTAGGTAGGGTGTGTGCTCTGCTTACTTTCATGATTTGTGTGCACATGTATTATTTAAAACATGCATCAAACAAGAGAAAACATTTTGGGTACAATAACAGTTATTTTTATTGTAGAGCGTGTAAACAGAATGTTTGCCAACTCATCTCTAACACAACAGTCCCTCTAAGAGGCAGGAGTGAGGAACTGCATGCCTGTCTTAGCAGACAGCTGAAGCAGTGAAGCTATATCTATACCTTTCAATTTCTTGTATTCATTTAATTTGTCAGGGACCATGTGCAACTGCTATCTTTCAGAATTAAGATAATACTATAAGATGTATTGTACTTTATTGTTCGTTATCGATATTGTCCTTTAACTATATCGTCCGTTAACTATATTGTACATTCATGGAAATGTGTCTTTATGCTCACACCCCAACCCTCCGAGACAAACACAATCCCGAGGGACTGGAAGCAATGGATCAGACGCATGGATCAGCCGCAGAACAATTGTAGGGGGTCAAGTGCCTCGCTCAAGGGCACAACAGCAGGCGATGGCATCTAGGATGATGCCAGCAACCCGGGCTGCTGGATCACTTCTCTAACCACTAGGCTACCTGTCGTCCAATAAGCTTTCAAGATTGTTTGCAACTGCAGTAACTGGATTGGAATGTACCACCCAGTTCCCCCCATTTCTCAGCCCTTCATCTCTCCCCCTGTATCTGTCCCCTGGTGGTTCAGGCCTGGTAGGTCTTGACTAGGATCCACATGAGCAGCACAGTGATAAAGACTACTGTGAAGTTCAGAAACAGCTCCTGCACAGACCGGTCCATTCTGCCCTGAGAGGGGTAGCAGGAGAGGAGAAGAAGAATGGGAGTGTGTGGAGACAGGAAGGATGAGGGTCCTCACACTTTGCTTGGGAGGTCAGGTCACTCTGTCAGGGAGGCCAAAGTCTCTGAAGGTGGAATCTGAAAGGGGGGGAGAAGATGTTACCTTGAATTTTCTGGTGACAAATTATAACTGTATCCCATTGCTATGAAAACACGCCTAGTCTGAAAACAACACCTGGAATCAGTTAAAAGACAAGGGCATTTTACGCCCATTCTTTCTTGAGGCCCCCATTATTAGCTGAATAATGATCATTGTGTACAAAACCTAGAGTTTAGACAAGCCCACTAGGCTTAAGGTAGACCAGCCCATTTGACATTTTTGCCAGAATTTCCTTATGACCAGTCTGTCCTTACCTTGCTCCTTCCTCTACTCCAACCCTTTCTGTAGCAGGTTGGAATTTATTGTCAGGAATCTTGCCCTGAAGGCAGCTCTGCAGAGTGGTCACTAGCTGGCATAGCCACAAAGTCATAAAATCTGATTTTAAACCTAACCCTAACCTTACAGCCTTGTCATCCGTGATACAAGTCAGTATTCGACATCCATCCATGTCTGAGGACATTGGGAGATGATGTGGAAACCATCCACTAGGGGCAACAGTGAGCGCTGTTACCTTCAAGTAGGTTTCGGTTTTGCTCTGGTTTTATAGATGGGGGGATGGCAAACGGATGTAAGGATTTGCCTCTAATTCCAAAGGTTACAAGTTTGAATCCTGCGACAGAAAGTTGTTTTTGATGTAAAAAATGTAATCCTAAACCTTCACATTAATCATTTGGAGTTAATGCCTAACCTTAGGATTTCGGAGTTAATGCCTAAATTTAACCCTAACTTAAAACACTTGGAGTTAATGTCCAAACTTAACCTTAAACATTTGTGACATTGGGAACAACTTTGAAATTTGATGTTTGTGAAACATGAATGAATGTCTAATTCGGACAAGAGACTGTGCGAGCTAGATTAACCATAACACTAACCTTAACAACACAGCTAACGCTAATGTCTAACCCTAACCTGAAATGAAGTCCAAAAATATCATTTTTGTTTTTATGAATTTGTACATTATAGCTAATTTTGACTTTGCAGCTGGCCCATCTAGTGGAAATCATTCAGTTCTGCCTCCAGGGCAAGATTCAAGATTCCTTTCTGTATTTGCAGATGCAGAGAAGAGTAAGTAACTTGACAGACACCATCTACAGTGTGTCTATCTAGACAGCATAAAATGTCAGCCATTGGGCATTTACCTGGCTGGGTCTGGTGGTGGGTGTGACAGGCAGCGGTCCTCTGTAGTCCTGTGGTTGGGGTTTCAGAGTTGTCCGTCTGTCTTCTACAGTCCTGAGTGTCAGGGTCCACCCCTAAAGTAACCTCCTGCCAATCGACTGCCCAAGGTTCAGATATAGTATCTGGACGTTTGGGCCGTGGGGTGGAGCCGAACCCTCTGGAGCCTGACAATGGAATCTGACATGCACGCACATGCGGACAGTCACACACACCTCCTCTGCTGATGAGGGAAGGACCCAGGGGTGTTATTTATAAAAGCCCATTGTCTGGGCTGGATTACAGTAGTTCTAAATAGAATACTCATTCTTTGAATAATAGGAATTAGAGATGAGGTGTGCTAGGAAAATAAGCATGTTGTGCTTTGGCTAGGATATGAATTCACCTCACACAATAACCAATGGCTTGGTTATGGATTCACCTCACACAATATCCAATGGCTTGGTTATGGATTCACCTCACACAATAACCAATGGCTTGGATATGGATTCACCTCACACAATAACCAATGGCTTGGTTATGGATTCACCTCACACAATAACCAATTGCTTGGTTATGGATTCACCTCACAGAATAACCAATGGCTTGGTTATGGATTCACCTCACACAATAACCAATGGCTTGGTTATGGATTCACCTCACACAATAACCAATGGCTTGGTTATGGATTCACCTCACAGAATAACCAATGGCTTGGTTATGGATTCACCTCACAGAATAACCAATGGCTTGGTTATGGATTCACCTCACACAATAACCAACGGCTTGGTTATGGATTCACCTCACACAATAACCAACGGCTTGGTTATGGATTCACCTCACACAATAACCAACGGCTTGGTTATGGATTCACCTCACAATAACCAATGGCTTGGTTATGGATTCACCTCACACAATAACCAATGGCTTGGATATGGATTCACCTCACACAATAACCAATGGCTTGGATATGGATTCACCTCACAATAACCAATGGCTTGGTTATGAATTCACCTCACAATAACCAATGGCTTGGTTATGGATTCACCTCACAATAACCAATGGCTTGGTTATGAATTCACCTCACAGAATAACCAATGGCTTGGTTATGGATTCACCTCACACAATAACCAATGGCTTGGTTATGGATTCACCTCACACAATAACCAATGGCTTGGTTATGGATTCACCTCACAGAATAACCAATGGCTTGGTTATGGATTCACCTCACACAATAACCAACGGCTTGGTTATGGATTCACCTCACACAATAACCAACGGCTTGGTTATGGATTCACCTCACACAATAACCAACGGCTTGGTTATGGATTCACCTCACAATAACCAATGGCTTGGTTATGGATTCACCTCACACAATAACCAATGGCTTGGATATGGATTCACCTCACACAATAACCAATGGCTTGGTTATGGATTCACCTCACAATAACCAATGGCTTGGTTATGAATTCACCTCACAATAACCAATGGCTTGGTTATGGATTCACCTCACAATAACCAATGGCTTGGTTATGAATTCACCTCACAGAATAACCAATGGCTTGGTTATGGATTCACCTCACACAATAACCAATGGCTTGGTTATGGATTCACCTCACAGAATAACCAATGGCTTGGTTATGGATTCACCTCACACAATAACCAACGGCTTGGTTATGGATTCACCTCACACAATAACCAACGGCTTGGTTATGGATTCACCTCACACAATAACCAACGGCTTGGTTATGGATTCACCTCACAATAACCAATGGCTTGGTTATGGATTCACCTCACACAATAACCAATGGCTTGGATATGGATTCACCTCACACAATAACCAATGGCTTGGTTATGGATTCACCTCACAATAACCAATGGCTTGGTTATGAATTCACCTCACAATAACCAATGGCTTGGTTATGGATTCACCTCACAATAACCAACGGCTTGGTTATGAATTCACCTCACAATAACCAATGGCTTGGTTATGGATTCACCTCACACAATAACCAATGGCTTGGTTATGGATTCACCTCACACAATAACCAATGGCTTGGTTATGGATTCACCTCACAATAACCAATGGCTTGGTTATGATTTCACCTCACAATAACCAATGGCTTGGTTATGGATTCCCTCACACAATAAACAAGTCAAAGTCAAAGTCAAAGTCACCATTATTAGTCAGTTGTACAACCGAATGCCTTCAACCGAAATGTGTCTTCCGCATTTAACCCAACCCCTCTGAATCAGAGAGGTGCGGGGGCTGCCTTTAATCGACATCCACGTCTTGGCGCCGGGAACAGTGGGTTAACTGCCTTGTTCAGGGCAGAACGACAGATTTTTACCTTGTCAGCTCGGGATTTGAACTTGCAGCCCTCCGGTTACAAGTCCAACGCTCTAACCACTAGGCTACCTGCCGCCCCATGGCTGGGTTATGGATTCGCCTCACACAATAAACAACGCCTGGAGTAGGGATTCACCTCACACGATAACCAATGGCTGGAGTATAGATTCACTTCACACAATAGCCAATGGTTGTATCTATGACTCCCTGTATCCTGTTAGTGGGCCACATATTAAAAGCCTGTTATATTAAATTAAGCAGACTTTAAAATAGACCACAATGAAATTCAATAAATCTTATTTTTAATATGAATAGACTTGCTTTAAAAAAGTCACTTCTGAAGATGATTAGTTATTTAATGTTATTAGTGATTCTAACCATGTCCCTCATTTTAACATCAACCCTGTTAAATAAACTGAACTCTCATTTTAATATGGTGAAATGATTCATAAAAAAAAAAAAAATCTAAAGACACATTGAACATCTGATAGTCAAATCATAGTTTAAAAGCAGGTGAACTGGTTTTACTCTTTTTGAAAATGTTCTGGTGTTTTGTGGTGGGAAACTGAGCAGGTCGTGTATAATATGTCAGCCCTGTTACCCATAGATAAACAGGCTAGAGATGTATTAACAATTAAAAAAGAAAACTGTCACAGGGGGATTTCGGGCTGATTTAAGATAAAGTTGTTAACCCTGTTACGGTCAACCCTGTTACGATCAACCCTGTTACGGTCAACCCTGTTACGGTCAACCCTGTTACTTTATTTGGCATTTAATAGGCTCTTACTATAGCAATAATTTATTATCAACCGCTAGAGATGGGAAAAATGTGTTTTTTATTAAGTTGAACATTTATTCTTTAGTTCAAGTTTTATTGTCACATGCACAAGTACAGTGAAATGTATAACTTGCAAGCTCTTTATGACAGAATGTTAAAACTAGGTTAAATAAACTATTTCAAATGAATTACTCAAAAGGCACTTAATTGGTGGAACAACCAAGTTGATAAGGTTGTTATGGATGTTTTGTAGTGCTGCGATTGAGCAACATTTGCACACTGACTTTGATAGTGACTTGTTATCATTTACTTGTTGTGCTTTGGTGATTGGTGGTGTATTGGCGTGCCTTCTAAGTGTTACAGGACAATTAATAATGAAAGAACATTACTTTGTCACACACTGTCATGGTGTATTCCTTTCAGAAACAACAACAGTTGTTGTAATAACTGACAGGCTAACTTGTTACAGATCACAACAGCTAACCTCACTACTAGCCATACATTCGACAGCTGCTTAAGGAGACTATTGTTATCACAAATCTGCTGCTAAACCTGCCCTCTGATCAATCCATAAATATTCGCAACACGCCTGCATGCACACACTACATGTACACAGACACGCACACACACACACACACACACACCAGGGTCACAGCAGGACCGCTGAGAGAGTTTTCCCTGAGCCGCTCTCATTCCAGGATTCCATAGGCATTCCAAAAGGATTAATATAATCCAGGGGACTGTCTTTTAGTGTAATTATGGAGGCCTTGCATCTGTGTCCCGCTGTCGCCACAGACAGCACTGATGGAGTGTTCTGGGAAATATCAACATGGAGTGATGCTATTGGACCAGGTGGAAAACATACATACATTATTACACTAGCATACGTACACATTCTTATTGATTGTGTACACTGTACTTTGACCATGTGTTGGTTCCCAGGTGACAAACCTGAATACACTACAGTTTCAGCCCTCAAAAAACCCCATCAAAACCATGAGTACAGAATCCCCTTCTGCCTGCTGTGTGTGTGTGTGTGTGTGTGTGTGTGCGCGTGTGTTGGTTCTTCTATCCTTGTGGGGACCTAAAATCCCCAAAAGTTCCCACAAGGATATTAAAAAATAAAATAATAATCTCACTAGTTGGGACATTTCAAAGGACAAAGGTTATTTTAAGCTAAGGGTTTTAGGGTTAGGGGTTAAGGTTAAATACACTGCTCAAAAAAATAAAGGGAACACTTAAACAACACAATGTAACTCCAAGTCAATCACACTTCTGTGAAATCAAACTGTCCACTTAGGAAGCAACACTGATTGACAATACATTTCACATGCTGTTGTGCAAATAGAATAGACAACAGGTGGAAATTATAGGCAATTAGCAAGACACCCCCAATAAAGGAGTGGTTCTGAAGGTGGTGACCACAGACCACTTCTCAGTTCCTATGCTTCCTGGCTGATGTTTTGGTCACTTTTGAATGCTGGCGGTGCTTTCACTCTAGTGGTAGCATGAGACGGAGTCTACAACCCACACAAGTGGCTCAGGTAGTGCAGCTCATCCAGGATGGCACATCAATGCGAGCTGTGGCAAGAAGGTTTGCTGTGTCTGTCAGCGTAGTGTCCAGAGCATGGAGGCGCTACCAGGAGACAGGCCAGTACATCAGGAGACGTGGAGGAGGCCGTGGAGGGCAACAACCCAGCAGCAGGACCACTACCTCCGCCTTTGTGCAAGGAGGAGCACTGCCAGAGCCCTGCAAAATGACCTCCAGCAGGCCACAAATGTGCATGTGTCTGCTCAAACGGTCAGAAACAGACTCCATGAGGGTGGTATGAGGGCCCAACGTCCACAGGTGGGGGTTGTGCTTACAGCCCAACACCGTGCAGGACGCTTGGAATTTGCCAGAGAACACCAAGATTGGCAAATTCGCCACTGGCGCCCTGTGCTCTTCACAGATGAAAGCAGGTTCACACTGAGCACGTGACAGACGTGACAGAGTCTGGAGACGCCGTGGAGAACGTTCTGCTGCCTGCAACATCCTCCAGCATGACCGGTTTGGCGGTGGGTCAGTCATGGTGTGGGGTGGCATTTCTTTGGGGGGCCGCACAGCCCTCCATGTGCTCGCCAGAGGTAGCCTGACTGCCATTAGGTACCGAGATGAGATCCTCAGACCCCTTGTGAGACCATATGCTGGTGCGGTTGGCCCTGGGTTCCTCCTAATGCAAGACAATGCTAGACCTCATGTGGCTGGAGTGTGTCAGCAGTTCCTGCAAGAGGAAGGCATTGATGCTAAGGACTGGCCCGCCCATGTTCCCCAGACCTGAATCCAATTGAGCACATCTGGGACATCATGTCTCGCTCCATCCACCAACGCCACGTTGCACCACAGACTGTCCAGGAGTTGGCGGATGCTTTAGTCCAGGTCTGGGAGGAGATCCCTCAGGAGACCATCCGCTACCTCATCAGGAGCATGCCCAGGCGTTGTAGGGAGGTCATTCAGGCACGTGGAGGCCACACACACTACTGAGCCTCATTTTGACTTGTTTTAAGGACATTACATCAAAGTTGGATCAGCCTGTAGTGTGGTTTTCCACTTTAATTTTGAGTGTGACTCCAAATCCAGACCTCCATGGGTTGATAAATTTGATTTCCATTGATAATTTTTGTGTGATTTTGTTGTCAGCACATTCAACTATGTAAAGAAAAAAGTATTTAATGAGATTATTTCATTCATTCAGATCTATGATGTGTTATTTTAGTGTTCCCTTTATTTTTTTGAGCAGTGTATAATTTTTATGGAAATTCATTTTAGGTCCCCACGTCTGTGTGTGTGTGTGTATGTGTGTGTGTGTGTGTGTGTGCGCGTGCGCGAGTGCGAGCGTGTGTGATAACAAAGCCCTCACCTGTCCTCAGCCATCTCACAAATCAGACAGACATATCTGTGTTGGCCAGGGGGAACCCTCTGTTATGGAAACAGTCTGGCCAACCAAACAACAGCTGGGTTATGTAACACTGCTTGTGCCCTACCAAATCAATCCAATTTAATTTGGGTTCAGAGCTTTTACAAATGCATGTACCACAAAAAACAGCATCCAAGACCTAATCCCTCAAAGAGCAAGTAGGGGCAACAGTAACAATATCAAACCACACACACTCAACTGGAGTTTTTACCTAATATTGTTCACACTTATGCACACTACACACCCATGAACCCTTCAGAATGCCTGGAATTGTAGTCGTGGGCCTGTTAACATTCCCATGTCTCAACATGGAATGGTGGTCGTGGGCCTGTTGACATCCCCATGTCTCAACATGGAATGGTGGTCGTGGGCCTGTTGACATCCCCATGTCTCAACATGGAATGGTGGTCGTGGGCCTGTTGACATCCCCATGTCTCATCATGGAATGGTGGTCGTGGGCCTGTTGACATTCCCATGTCTCAACATGGAATGGTGGTCGTGGGCCTGTTGACATCCCCATGTCTCAACATGGAATGGTGGTCGTGGGCCTGTTGACATCCCCATGTCTCAACATGGAATGGTGGTCGTGGGCCTGTTGACATCCCCATGTCTCAACATGGAATGGTGGTCGTGGGCCTGTTAACATTCCCATGTCTCAACATGGAATGGTGGTCGTGGGCCTGTTGACATTCCCATGTCTCAACATGGAATGGTGGTCGTGGGCCTGTTGACATCCCCATGTCTCATCAATTTGATATATTTTATTAATTTAACAGAAGGTATCCTAAAAGTTAAAACATGGTTACATTTAATTTAATTTTGTTCTAGCAACGTTTTACAACTGGTTTGACATTGGGAATGTTCTCAAATAGTTCAGAGAACGTTAAGAAACAACGTTCTTCTGTGGGAATTTCAGTACTTCAGCATAACGTTTCCTACAAGTTTCCCCACGGTTCTATTTAAAGTCATGTTCTCTAATTGTTCCGAGAACGTTAATAAAACATTCTATAAAAGCCACAAGAAAACTTTAGTAAAGTTCAGAGAAGGTTCCAAGAATGTTATTTATACATTCCGTTCTCAGCATAAACCAAACTGTCTCTAGCATCTGTCTTAAGTGAGTCCGTGTGTGTTGGCCGTGCATACTAATTGGCCACACCTGATATTAATGAGTGCTTGTTTTCTTTTAAATGGGGTCTGTTTGAATAGAATAAAATGAACAGCTTTGTATGCATACAAATGATAGCAGGCTCTCTCTATTCTGGTGGCACAGTGGACTAATTCCATAGATAGAGAACCAAAGGTTCTAAGTTCAAATCTCACTGATGCCATGTCACAGTAAAAAATACATGTGTTTGCATGATAATGCCTAAGGAAATGTTGTGCCCTTCAGACACTATCAGAAGGCGGAAACCGCCTACGCTCAGACTCCTTCTGTCTGGGTCCCACCCTGGCTATCTGAGGATTCTGAGAACACAAGGCTGCCACAGGCTTGATGAAACCAGCCACCTGTCAGAAGATGCTTAGACTCGTTCACCTTGTTATGACCCTATACTTGTGATGAAAGGTAAAGTTTCGGTCAAACCAACTTCTGAGCTTTTAGTTGCTGACAAGATGGTTGCTGCTGTCAGGGGGCGGTTAGACTTATTAAAATGTTGTTGCCAGGCAAACTCACGCAAGGAAGACTGGGTAGGCTATATGAGTTACAGGATGTCCTAGCTCTCCCCGGGTTCTGCAAAATGTCTATCATATTCTGTACTCTCTACCAACTTCTGCCTACAATTGTATTACTAAAGGAGAATTTGAATACTTAGAGTCTGTGTCCCTTTCTACTACTAATATAAAAGTTTGAGAATTATATAGAACTGATCATCTGTTGAAGAAATTGACCAACAAAAGGATCTCAAAACCATAATGTATCAATGGGAATAACGTGAAGGGAACACTGCCATTACCTTGCTCTTCGAAGTGAATGAATTGAGGAACAAACTGAAGTGAATAGAACATTCAGCGACTCTTTGAGGACAGTGGAAGTTGATAAAAGTAATGACAAAGTGTTTCAGCCCTTTTGCAGTTTTACAGATTAGAAAAAGGAAGGAGGCCTTTATATCTCAAAATCGTCACCTATGGGTTCAGGGACCAATCACAATGGGAAAACAAAACAAAACCAATGGGTTCCGTGTGACGTCATCGACTGGGCAGTTGGGCATCCTATACCTATGATTGGTTCCCTATGATTGGCATCAACCAATGATTGTGTGCAATGTCATCAACTGTGCAGTCAAGCAACAGATTATTAAAAAATAAATAAAAAGATTATAGCCTGGTTGACAGGCGACCCACATGACCATACACAAATCAAGAATGTAGAGTGAGGCTGGCGTTAGCAAGACTAGCACCAGATCGCTATAGCATATGATGTGATTACCTGATCCGCAAAATACCTATCCAGGGGTTGTAAAATCTGGCATGCATTCGCAACGTGTGATTAGGGGAACACGACTATATGAGGCGCATTCCTCTGCCTAGGTTTTGCTGACGAATTCCAGATATTACAACGCCTGGATAGATATTTTACGTAATTCCGGAAACATTGCTCAGGTCTGTGTAGCAGTGGGGGCGTATTTAGTAGTTACACCATGGAGCCCGGCTCTGAAAACGTGAAAGCTGTCAGGAGAAGTAAAGAGGAGAAGAAACTTCTCCGAAAGCAAATCAAAGCCAGTCATACTTTACTGAAACATGAGGGTATAAGCACAGTATCACAGCCCACCAAGGTAATAGCTGCAGTCTTTGTTTTGCAGGAGAGTAAGCTAGTTTACGTGTTAGCTACTGTAGCTAGCACCGGTAGCTAGCTGCTAGACAGCAAGAACACATATGTACGTTTATAAAGTAGACTGAACACAAATACCATAGCTATATACTGTGCAATGTGACTAGGTAGCTATCTGAGAAAAGAACACAGACACGGTCTAGGACTGTAATGCTAGCTACATTGATGTTTCTCTGCAGAGCCTGGTGGTGGCTAACGGTGGGTTAGGTAACGGTGTGAGCCGTGAGCAGCTCCAGGACGTGCTGGGAGAGGTCGGCGAGGTGGAGACCCTGGTTATGCCCCCACACAAACCCTACGCCCTAGTGACCTACAGGTCAGAGGTCAGCGCTCAGAGAGGACACGCCCTCAACGGACGACAGCTGCAGTGTGGGGACCAGATTGTCACACTCTACCTGAGCTATATCAACACAGGTAAATAGGTGTGTGTGGGGGTCACCATAGTTGGCTCAGTCAGATCTGAAGAAAAACAAATGTGGTAACGTGTGTGTTATGCTCCCTGTAGTAACTTGTGTTTGTGTCTGTCTCCTTGCAGTGGACAGTGAGTTGTGGGGGGGTGTGGACCTCCCCCCAGGGTTGGTGCTGGTTGAAGAGTTTGTGTCTCCAGAGGAAGAGGCTCTCCTGCTGGATGCTATAGACTGGACGTCCCACGATGAGGATGTCACTGGTGAGCAGTCGGATTTAAACCACTCCTTCACATACACAACACATGGGCCCTGTTCAGATATTTTATAGATGTGTTATTCCTTCTGATCAATCAGTCAACCAATCAACTAGTGATGGAATGTGGCGATGTCTACAAATTATGTAGACAACGCACACACACATTTATATAGAACGATCCTAAACGTCCCTTATCTATCACTAATGTTGAAACAATTATATTTAAACTTACTCTGCCGTTTGTCTGTGGTGTTGGTCCCACAGCTGGTCAAAATGTGAGACAAAATATCCACAGGAAAGTGTTATTCAACCAACTTCAAAACACGGGTCTATGTGTTTGGAAATAAAAAAAGATGTTTGCTCATGACTGAAGGCTCGTGCACAAGACGGAAGTACGCGGACGTGAACCATGCATACTAACCAAAGTCTTCCGGGGTGTTTACATGGTTTTGCGCCTGTGCCAGGGAATAGAAACGTCAATTTCAGTACCGGTGCTCTAAAAAGTCAGGCAAACAATACTTTCCTGTAGATATTTTGTCATAAATTTAGAGCAGCTGAAGGACCAACACCACGGACAATCGGCAGAGTATGTTCAAATATAATTTTATTCAACATTCCGGCTTGTATAGGACCTGAGAGGACCATTTCCAGAATCAAACACTCACACAGCAGGTAGCCTAGCAGTTAAGAGCGTTGGGCCTGTAACCGAAAGGTTGCTGGTTTGAGTCGACTATGTCGCCCTTGAGCAAGGCACTTAACCCTAATTGCTCATATAAGTCTCTTTGGATAAGCTCATCTGCTAAATGCCTAAATAAATCCATACGGTATGTTACATATTCACTGTGTAGGTCCCCAAACAACCAATCAACCAACTGTCAGTGCCTGTGCAGGTTTCAGTCACTGGCTAATAATTGTTGTTTGTCTTCCAGTGCAGAAAGTCCTGAAGCACAGGAGAGTGAAGCATTTTGGTTACGAGTTTTGCTACGACAACAACAACGTGGACAAAGACAAACCGTTACCTGGAGGTGTGTGTGTCTTGTCAGTCCCTATGACCATCATACTAGTATATGGTGTTTGTGTATGGAATATACTCAGTGGTTCCCTTGCTATAAATTGATGTTTGTGGTCTTGTTCCCAGGTCTTCCCCAGGTGTGTGTCCCTGTGCTGGAGAGGTGTGTGAGGGACAGACACGCAGAAGTCATGCCAGACCAGCTGACTGTGAACCAGTACCAGTCTGGACAAGGTGAGTCTCTCATCCAGCAGCTGTAGTACCCTCCTTGACCACACAGGGGCAGCGTGCTCTTCAGTCAGAAGGCAGAGGACAATGAAGGTTGAATCAATGCTGCTGTAGAATCAGACTGTAAAGTGTGTGGAACTGGAAATGAACACAATCCTTATGTCAGTTATTCAGAGGTAATTTATAGACCTTTCTACTGGTTGGTGTTTGGATAACTCATGTTAATAGTGCTGGTGTTTAAAAGCAAACCATTGAGCTTATGGTTTATTTGTGTTGCTGTTAGGTATTCCTCCTCATGTGGACACTCACTCTGCATTTGAAGACCTCATCCTCTCCCTAAGCCTGGGTGCTAAGGTACATCTTCAATCTGCTTTAATTCCCTCACAGAACATTAAGTCTATACTCTGTCCCCCATCCTCTCTCTTCCCCCACCCTTTCTCTCTCTCACTCTCACTCTCTCTCAATGCAGGGGAAAGGCTTTTCATTGAGCGTGTTACTGTAGCAATCTAATTAAAGGATTGAGGATGAGGAAGTGTGAGTTTGCGCGTGTGTGTGTAAAGGTTTTGCAGTCTAATGGAGGGTTAGTTATGTTTAAGACCTTTCTTTGCTGGAGAGGCCCTCACAATGATGCTTAGTTTCCCACAAGACACACACATGTACACACACACACAAACTACAGTGGAGAGTTCCGTCTCATAGACTGAGTTGATGATGCGTGTCTTTGGAACTGCTTCTTTTTGGTAATGGTGAATTAATGAAAGAAATGCAAAGACAGATGTAGGAAAGAGAAAGAGGTCCCGATGTTCCATATGTCTGTGTGAAGTTGTTCCCTGTCACAGCTACAAGGCAGACACTGTCAGTAAATGACTGGTTGACAGGAGGGGGCATCTTTTACTGCGATAGGCTGACAGGGAGGCTGCTTCAGATGCCGCAGGGTTAGAGGATGCGACACTTCATCTTTTTGGGGTGGCAGGTAGCCAAGTGGTTAGAGCATTGGGCCAGTTGCTAGATCGAATCCCCGAGCTGATAAGGTACAAATCTGTCATTCTGCCCCTGAACAAGGCAGTTAACCCACTGTTCCTAGGCTGTCATTGTAAATAAGAATGTGTTCTTAACTGACTTGCCTAGTTAAATAAATAAATAAATCTGTTCCTCTGCGCCTGCAGTGGTGCCATTAGCAACAGCCTGTGTACCGTGCTGCGTGTCTGTGACAGAATGCTAAGGAACTTCTCCATGTGAAAGGAAGTTTTATACCGAGACTGATAGGAGAGAAGTGAACTGCCCTGAAGTTATAATGAAGTTGACAGCATTGACTGTTTATTTGGTCTAATCTAAAACATATCCTTGTCTCTGAAACTGTGGTGAAGTAGGCAGTGTTGAGTGAGTGTTTGTGATAATGTAATATGTCTTTGTGATGAAGTGTCTTGAGGGACGTCTATGTTTTGTAAGTTGTAATGAAGTAGTTGGCAGTTTTAGTGGTTGGCAATGTCTTTGTTCAGTAGAAATGAATAGGCAATTGTAAGCGATAGTTAGGCTTCTACTCAAATCAAATTGTATTAGTCACATGCGCCGAATACAACAGGTGCAGACCTTACAGTGAAATCCTTACTTACGAGCCCCTAACCGACAGTGCAGTTTCATAGAATAATAGATAAAAGTAATTAAAGAGAAACAGTAAAAAATAACCATATATACAGAGGGGTGCCGGTACAGAGTCAATGTGTGGGGGCACCGGTTAGTTGAGGTAGTATGTATATGTAGGTATGTGTTAATATTTCTGACGTTATAGTGCAGTAGGTTATCTGGACTGACAGGTTAGGTCTACTTGAGGATATCTTTGTTTCCCCTGCAGTAATAATTTAACAGGAAGTTGTCAGGCAAAGGTAATGAATCAGTAAACATTGCGTGTGTGTGTGTGAATTATTGCTGGGGGTTGTAGCTTAGAGAAGCTGTCTGGTTCTGGATTGATTTGGTCACAGCCGAGCAGTTCCATTGATGGGGTGATACTCCCCAGAGGATCTGAGAAGAGGAGTGCCCAGATTGTGTGTGTATGAGCATGTAGATATCAGAAAGGCCTGTGATTTCATGGAGGAGAAAGTGGTGTAGAAAGTTGTGATCTGTTCCTGCTTTGCAACACACTGGTTCAGCAGTGTCTGAAATGTCATTATATCCTGTCACTCTCCTCTCTCTCTCGCCATCTCTCTGTCTCCCTCTCACTCCATTTCTCTCTCATTGCAGACGGTGATGGATTTTCGTCATCCTGAAGGCCGCTCGGTTGCCGTAGTGTTGCCAGGGCGCAGTCTACTGGTGATGAAGGGAGAGAGCAGATACCTATGGACCCACGGGTAAGAGAGAGATGGGGAGAAAGATGCAGAAATAGAGAGAGGGGGAGAGAGAGAGAGAGAGCTGATACCTATGGACTCACTGGTAAGAGAGAGATGGTGAGAGAGAGAGTGGGGGTAAAGGAAGAGGGTGATACTAGTGAGTGTAGGGACAATTCAACCAAATTACAAAATGACATTGGTTTCCTTACACTGTTAGCAGTCTAGGGAAAAGGTCTGACAACAATCCATGCTTTGCGTTCAAAACATCCAAAAGTATCTCAAATCTATTATGAAGCTCAACCGTCACTTATGGAGGATTTGAACATTGTGTGAAAAATGCTAAAAACTAACCCATTTCTTGAGTAGGATTTGTACCACAAATGCTAAAATGTTAGTATGTGTAAACAGTACCATGGACACTAAACCAAAGCATGGATTGATGTAAAACCTTACAGAGTAAGGAAACCAACATTTAATTTGGGGGAACTTTCCCTTTAAATGAGTGTTTTCTGTGGTTTTCCAGGATAACCCCCAGGAAGTTTGACGTGGTGCCAGCCTGTGACCCAAAATCCCCTGCTGCAGTGACCTCTGACCATAGTAACCTCACCCTAAGTAGGAGGGGCACCAGGACCTCTCTCACCTTCCGTAAGGTGCGCCGCACACCATGTGACTGCGGTGAGCTCTTTGATTTGTTAAAAGCAGATGGGATCTGTGTGTACCTTTACCTGTGCTGACCCGTTTGTCCCTGTCTCTCTTCTGTGCAGGGTACCCCTCGGCCTGTGACAGCCAGCAGCCTACTGCCCCTCCCTCGCCCCCCCTCCCTCCCTCGCAGCCAGACTGACGCCTGCCGTCTGGAGGCGGAGTTTGTGCACCGCGTGTACGAGGAGATCGCTTGTCACTTCAGCAGCACTCGACACTCCCCCTGGCCACGCGTGTGTCACTTCCTGTCTTCCCTAGAACCAGGAAGCATTCTCGCTGATGTGGGCTGTGGGAACGGAAAGTACCTGGGCGTCAACCCGGAAGTGATTGCGGTAAGGGGGGTCTGTGAGGGTAGCTTATAAATACTAGCATATTTTAACACTATCTATGGAAGAGAGTGTGTCCTGTTTATTGACCCTACTGTTCTGTTCTGCTCTCGCTCTCGCTCTTCAATGTTTACAGATTATGAAAGCCTGATGGAAGGGAAAAATTTAGTTTTGAATGCTACACTATTTTTGTTAAGTTTTTGGTTAAAATAGATTATTAATCTTGATTAACATGCATTTTCCTCTATCTTGGTACTCAGACTATGCTTTAGATATACCATATAAGCTTTCAAAGACTCCAAAACAGTCTCTACACGATGTTCCCAGCATAGCAAAGCCTTGTGAATGCTACTCTACTTTTGTGAAAATGGATTAGGATACCTGCAGAGACTCTACTCCCCCCTCAGCCATTCTAATCGTGATAACTTCACTACTTTGAATTGAATGCAAATGTTGACCTTTGTGTGTCTGTCTCTGTGTATGAGCAAGAGTGAGCGTGTATTTCTTGGCACGTGCGCGCACGATAAAACAGAATATCTGAAATTCTCCTCCAGCCTTCCCCCAGTCCCTTCCTTATAGGCTAGAGCAAATGACTCATGAAGCTTAATTACATTTCTCCCCCGAACAAGAGTTTTATTCAAAATATTATTACTGCTATCAATTTTCCTCGCTCTCTCTCCTACTCTGCTGTGAGTTGTTGCGGATGGCTAGTCTGGCTATAATTTGGCCACTGCTGGTTTTCATTATGTGGTATAAGTTGGGTGACTTTGATGAGGATGTGAAGGTCTTAATGATTCTCTCGATAAGGCAGGCCAGTAATGGGGTTGGCTGGGGTCATATAGGAGGTTTAGAATCAGGCCAGTAATGGGGTTGGCTGGGGTCATATAGGAGGTTTAGAATCAGGCCAGTAATGGGGTTGGCTGGGGTCATATAGGAGGTTTAGAATCAGGCCAGTAATGGGGTTGGCTGGGGTCATATAGGAGGTTTAGAATCAGGCCAGTAATGGGGTTGGCTGGGGTCATATAGGAGGTTTAGAATCAGGCCAGTAATGGGGTTGGCTGGGGTCATATAGGAGGTTTAGAATCAGGCCAGTAATGGGGTTGGCTGGGGTCATATAGGAGGTTTAGAATCAGGCCAGTAATGGGGTTGGCTGGGGTCATATAGGAGGTTTAGAATCAGGCCAGTAATGGGGTTGGCTGGGGTCATATAGGAGGTTTAGAATCAGGCCAGTAATGGGGTTGGCTGGGGTCATATAGGAGGTTTAGAATCAGGCCAGTAATGGGGTTGGCTGGGGTCATATAGGAGGTTTAGAATCAGGCCAGTAATGGGGTTGGCTGGGGTCATATAGGAGGTTTAGAATCAGGCCAGTAATGGGGTTGGCTGGGGTCATATAGGAGGTTTAGAATCAGGCCAGTAATGGGGTTGGCTGGGGTCATATAGGAGGTTTAGAATCAGGCCAGTAATGGGGTTGGCTGGGGTCATATAGGAGGTTTAGAATCAGTAGTTGGGTTCATTCCTCTCACTGTTTAATCAGAACTGGAAAAGGAGTAATTACTAATCATGAAGTTTAGATTAAAATGCAACTGTGTGTGTGTGTTATTTTGTATTTTATTTAACCTTTATATAACCAGGCAAGTCAGTTAAGAACAAATTCTTATTTACAATGACGGCCTAGGAACAGTGGGTTGACTGCCTTGTTCAGGGGCAGAACGACAGATTTTTACCTTGTCAGCTCAGGGATTCGATCATTTTTACATTGTCGAGCTGACAATGGCCCAACGCTCTAACCACTAGGCTACCTTCCACGGCATATGGGCTATATGGACTAATAAAGTTTTGTATGTTTATCTCTTATTTGTAGGTGGGCTGAGTGAATTAATAAAGTTGTGTGTGTTTGTATCTCCTTCCTGTGTGTAGGTGGGCTGTGACCGTAGCAGTACTCTGGTCCAGATCTGCTCTGAAAGAGGCTTCCAGGCCTTTGTGTCAGATGCCCTCAGTGTACCTCTACGCAGTGACACCTGTGATGCCTGCATCTCTATTGCAGTCATACACCACCTCTCCACACAGGTCACACACACACAGATGCTTTCCGTTTAGTGATTTAATTCAACTTGATTTAATCATTTCTCTATTTCACATTGAGATTGTCTTTTGTTGTCAAGCTGTCAGTGGTCATGAACTAAAACATATCTTATTTCATGTTTAATCGAGTGTAGTTGTTTGAGTTATTTGTGTGTGCGTGTGTGTGTGTGTAGAAGCGGAGGCAGGCTGTGGTCGAGGAACTTGTTCGACTACTGAGGCCTGGAGGACGGGCTCTGATCTATGTGTGGGCTGTGGAACAGGAGTATAACAAGCAGAAGTCCAAGTATCTCAAAGAGACCAGAGAACAGGGTCCTACAGGCGACTCCACTGACCACAGCAACCAGGAGTCAAAGAGTCTTACAGGCAATGCCACAGACGCCCACAACACCGCACAGGATCTTTCAGGCATAGCCACGGACTGCACCAAGGTCCACCGTGAGAGTCCAGCAAAACTGAGCATTCACACCAACCGCACTGCCTTCAACTCCCAGGACCTTCTGGTGCCCTGGCACCTCAAGGGTGGAGGGAGAGGAGGGTGTAACCAGGGGAGGGGAGGGGATGAGCAGGGGGAACAAGGCTCCAAAAATACTTTAGACCCCCCCACCGAAGCCCAGGCCCCTGTCCCCAATACTGCTCCCAGCCCAGTGTTTCACCGCTACTACCATGTGTTCCAGAAGGGGGAGCTAGAGGAGCTGTGTGTCAAGGTTAGAGGGGTGACCATACAGAGAAGCTACCACGACCAGGGGAACTGGTGTGTCATACTGGAGAAGACTGGAGACAGATAAACAAACACTTTCAAGATTTTAGTAAATGTGCTCCTGAACTGATAAATAAATTAGCTTTTCGCCTCATCAGATAAAGATACGAACCAATTAGCCGTTTTATTATCTCGGATTATTGTAAATAATAAAGATTGAAAAACAAAATGCCCTTCAAATGAATGAGGAAAGTGCCTCTTTGATTTTCTTCACTCCAACATGTATTTAGTTTTAAGCCCCAAGGTGTTGAATGGTAACCTTGAAAGACTTGTGTCGTCGTAACATCTGAATAGTTCACTTTAAAATCGACGTGTTCATACCACCGTTAGATCCAAGACCACTTTGGTGGCCTGGAAATGTTAGTTTGGGGGTAAACTATTAAGTCCCCTTCATTGCCAAGCTGAGTCACTGTTCTGGTATATTTACTACAGTGTGCTGGTCTGCTGCTGCCAACATTGCTTCCCAATGCCAGACTAATTCATCTCAATGGGGGGTACCAGACAATCACAGAGAGAGGGGCCCCAAATGTCCAGCTCATAAACTGACTGTTCCTCTCTCTTTCCATCGGCCTCTCCGTCTCTCCATTCTGCTGTAAACTGGGATCATCGTGGTCACTACACTGCCTCTTTGTCCCCTCCCTTTCCCATCCTCTGTCTTGCTGCTTCTCTCCCCCCACCCTCCCTACCTGCTGTATAGCAGCCGGAGTATTAGTATTCAGGACTACGTGCTATAAGGGAGTCTGGCTCTCTCTAGACCACACCTGAAATGGACACACACATGAATCTTAACAAGATAAGGTCCAACAGATGAATGAAATAGCAGAATGGATCTCGGGGTACTGGACTCTTGTTTGTGGCTGTGACGATGCCGTATCTCAAATCAACTCTGTGATAATTCAGAAATGGCTCCCGGTAAATGATCTCTACTGTCTGAGTCCACTGGGACTGAACTGCCAGTTATGTAGTTAAAAGGAGGAGTCTGGAGTCTACCGTGCCTGGTGTTTTATCTGGCTATCGATTGTTGTGTTGCTGCTGCTGTTGTCTGGCTGCAGATAGGCACTTGACATTTTCAGAAAATTAAAGGTGGTTAGATGTCTGCCTGCGCCCAGTGTATTGATCAAATGGATAGAAGGTCTAATGGATTTTAAATTTATTTACTGAGGAGGTAACAACAAGACAACATCATTGCAATACATTCCTATTCATTATAGGCCATTTTGCATTCTCAATTATGGTCAACATCCTGGCCTTGACATAGGCAGGCCTATCCTGTACAATCTCTTATCCTTCAGCCTACTCAGCAGAACACACTGAGGCTACCACAGAACTACACTGAACAAAAATATAAATTCAACATGTTAAGTGTTGGTTTCATGAGCTGAATTAAAGATCACAGAAATGTTCCATGTGCAGAAAAATCATATTTCTCTAACATTTTGTGCACAAATTTGTTTGGATTCCTGTTGGTGAGCATTTCTCCTTTGCCAAGATAATCCATCCACCTGACAGGTGTGGCATATTAAGAAGCTGATTAAACAGCATGATCATTACACAGGTGCACCTTGTGTTGGGGACAATAACAGACCACTCTAAAATGTGCGGTTTTGTCACACAACACAATGCCACAGATGTCTTAAGTTTTTAGGGAGTGTGCAATTAGCATGCTGACTGCAGGAATGTCCACCAGAACTGTTGCCAGAGAATTTAATGTTAATTTCGCCACCATAAGCCAATGTGATATTTTTATAAATTTGGTAGTACGTCCAACCAGCCTCACAACCACAGACCACGTGTAACCACACCATCCCAGGATCTCCACATCCGGCTTCTTAACCTGCGAGATCGTCTGAGACCAGCCTCCCGGACAGCTGATGAAACTGTGGGTTTGCAAAACTGAAGAATTTCTGCACAAACTGTCAGAAACCGTCTCAGGGACGCTCATCTGCATGGTTGTCGTCCTCACCAGGGTCCTGACCTGACTGCATTTGGCAAATGCTGGCACACTGGAGAAGTGTGCTCTTCACGGATTAATCCCGGTTTCAACTTTACCGGCCAGATGGCAGACAGCGTGTATGGCGTTGTTTGGGCGAGCGGTTTGCTGATGTCAGAGTTGTGAACAGAACACTCCTGTGTTCCAATGGCACATTGTGTTAGCTAATCCAAGTTTATCAATTTAAAAGGCTAATTGATTATTAGAAAACCCTTTTGCAGTTATGATAACACAGCTGAAAACTGTTGTTCTGATTAAAGAAGCAATACAACTGTCCTTTAGACAAGTTGAGTATCTGGAGCATCAGCATTTGTGGGTTCGATTACAGGCTCAAAATGGCCAGAAACAAAGAACTTTCTTCTGAAACTCGTCAGTCTACTCTTGTTCTGAGAAATGAAGGCTATTCCATGCGAGAAATTGCCAAGAAACTGAAGATCTTGTACAATGCTGTGTACTACTCCCTTCACAGAACAGTGCAAACTGGATCTAACCAGAATAGAAAAAGGAGTGGGAGGCCCCGGTGCACAACTGCGCAAGAGGACAAGTACATTAGAGTATCTAGTTTGAGAAACAGACACCTCACAAGTCCTCAACTGGCAGCTTCATTAAATAGTACCCGCAAAACACCCGTCTCAATGTCAACAGTAAAGAAGCGACTCCGGGATGCTGGCCTTCTAGGCAGAGTTCCTCTGTCCAGTGTGTGTTCTTTTGCCCGTCTTAATCTTTTATTTTTATTGGCCAGTCTGAGATATGGCTTTTTCTTTGCAACTCTGCATAGAAGGCCAGCATCCCGGAGTCACCTCTTCACTGTTGACGTTGAGGTTTGCTGTGTACCTTCACTCTGTCTTCCTCCTCCCTGGGCCTGCTGTTTCAACATAGCACCAAGAGCCTGTCTGTCTCCCTGCCTGTCTGCCTGTCTCCCGCTTTTCTCGCACTCTTTACCCTTTGTAGTGTGTGAAACTACACAATGTTATTACAATACATTATTTCTATACATTGAAAAAATAAGAATCTGTGTTTTCCCACACTCTAACCCAGACAGGTGCAAATTGGGAGAGGGACACAACAAATAAATAGCTTTGCATGTGTGGCTCCTTACCACAATCAATCAGTATGTCAAAAATCTCTGCTCAGAGGGCCTTAGAAATATTTTTTGCAGAGAGAGAAGCTAGTGTGGAAGGAGCATCTTCCACCTTGGAAGATTAAGAATTTTCCAAATATGAGGATCATGTCTCTATCAATTCAGAGTCTGACAGTGAGTTTGGAGAAGAGGATGAGATTGACCCTCAGCCAGCCCCAGGACAAGCCTGTCAGCAACCAGCTCATCAGCAGCCTGCAGGAGGATAAATATGAATGTAAAAACAAATTAAATTGAATGGTCTTCTTGCCCAAGGAATGAGCCACCCGCATGGCTGCCAATGTGATAAGGATGCAACCAGGGCCGACGCGGATGGTGGTTACTCATGTGTAGGACATAAAGTCTTCTTTTGAACTGTTCATCCCAGACACCACCCAGAAAATCATTCTGGACGACTCTAATTTGGAGGTAAGGCGTGTTTTTGGAGAGAGATGGAAGGAGATGGACCAAACTCATTTACATGCATACTTTGGAGTTGTTATCCTTCCTCCCACCTCAGCTGTTGAATACACGGAACAGACCTATCAATTCCTCTAAGTTTGTGTTCACGGACGACACGTCCCTAGTGTCCTACGTGCCAAAGAAAGGCAGAAATGTGGTACTCATGAGCACACTGCATAAGGATGGGAGAATCTGTGGCCAGGAACATAAAAACTGATTTTATAATGGATTGCAATGCCACTAAAGGAGGGGTGGGCAATTTAGACAAGCTGGTGACTGGCTACAACTGCAAAAGAAGAACCCTACGCTGGCCACTTGTGATATTCTTCAACATCTTGGACATCTCGGCGTGTACAACGCGTTTGTCATCTGTATGGCGTTGAACCCAGATTGGAACAGAGGGAAGCTCCAGAGGAGACGGCTCTTTCTCGAGGAGCTGGGCAAGGCATTGGTAAGACCTCAAATCCAGAGGAGGCAACATATCCCAAGGACCCCAGCTTCTGCAGCCATGGTGAGGAGGATTCAGGAGGAGGATGCTGGTGCCCCATCCGCCCGATCCACAGAACCAACAACTCCAACACCGGAAGTAAGTGTGAGTGATGTTGTTGCATGTGTGTGTGTCTGACTCTCCTACCTTGGCCTGCTGTAACTATATATGTGAGTGAGTGAGATGTCAGTAAAATTCCTGAACTAAGTGTTTTCATCATTCTAGATTGCAGCCGGTAGCAACAAGAAGAAGCGCTGCGATGTGTGTGGACCCAAAAAGGACAGGAAGACACAGTACACATGCATCAAGTGCAAGAAATACATTTGCAACACACACTCAGTAAAACTCTGTCCCTCATGTGGTGTGTAGACCGGCCTTAATTTGTGTTCAATGAGGCTCATTTATCCTTACCATGAAATACTGTATTGTGTCCTTCCTGTGTCCTTCCAATTTGTTCATTTTAAAGCAATTAACATCAATAGTGATGAAAACCTTGTTCACTTATATTTGTTCAAGATAAACGTGATTTATTAAACCCATGTCTTGATTATAATAGATTTTCGTTTATAAAAAAATCATTTTATCCCAAAAAACAAATCTAGTAGAGGTCAATGGCAAATATTAACCATGTATGCTGTCTATATTGCTTGTAATTGATATGTCAACATCTGAGTATTAAGTATTTGAACATAAATTGTTATGGCTGTATTGTGTCCCCGGTGATGCATTGGGCAGACCGCACCACCCTCTGGAGAGCCCTGCGGTTGCGGGCGGTGCAGTTACCGTAACAGGCGGTGATAGAGCCCGACAGGACGCTCTCAATTGTGCATCTATAAAAGTTTGTGAGGGTCTTAGGGGCCAAGCCAAATTTCTTCAGCCTCCTGAGGTTGAAGAGGCGCTGTTACGCCTTCTTCACCACACTCTGTGTGGGTGGACCATTTCAGATCGTCAGTGATGTGTACGCAGAGGAACTTGAAGCTTTCCACCTTCTCAATTGCTGACCCGTCAATGTGGATAGGGGGGTGCTCCCTCAGCTCTTTCGTTTTGTTGACGTTGTGGGGAGAGGTTATTTTCCTGGCACCACTCTGCCAGGGCCCTCACCTCCTCTCTGTAAGCTGTCTCTTAATTGTTGGTAATCAGGCCTACTATGGTTGTGTTGTCTGGCAGCGCAGTCATGGGTGAACAGGGAGTACAAGAGGGGGCTGAGCACGCACCCTTGTGGAGCCCCTGTGTTAAGGAGGTGTTGTTTCCTACCTTCACCACCTGGGGGCGGCCCATGAGGAAGTCCAGGACCCAGTTGCACAGGGCGGAGTTCAGACCCAGGGCCCGAGCTTGATGAGTTTGGAGGGTACTATTGTTGAAGGCTGAGCTATTGTCAATGAACAGCATTCTTAGATAGGTTTTCCTCTTGTCCAGATGAGATAGGGCAGTGTGCAGTGTAATGGCGATTGCATCGTCTGTGGATCTATTGGTGCGGTAATCAAACTGAAGTGGGTCTAGGGTGTCAGGTAAGGTGGAGGTGATATGATCCTTAACTTGCCTCTCAAAGCACTTCATGATGACAGAAGTGAGTGCTACGGGAAGATAGTCCTTTAGCTCAGTAACCTTTGTGACTTTCTGAATGCACTGTATCAAATCAAATGTTATGGGTCACATACACATATTTAGCAGATGTTATTGCGGGTTTAGCGAAATGCTACACCTGTCAGGTGGATGGATTGTCTTGGCAAAGGAGAAATGCTTACTAACAGGAATGTAAACTAATTTTGTGTATATGGAACAATTCTGGGAACTTTTATTTCAGCTCAAGAAACATGGGACCAACGCTTTAAATGTCGCATTTTATATTTTTGTTCAGTGTCTTGCATTTCTTTTCAATTCCTTCCAAAGTACCCAAGTACATGAACTTGTTTACCTGTCCCCCCTTGTTGCTCCTGCTACAGGACTATGGCCTTATTTTCTCTGGTCGTCAGTCAGTTTTGATGTGAGCATGGTAGACACTAGGTGGCGGTGTTCTACACAGTGGAGGTGGTGCCTACCTCTAGTCCTCTGTGAATGCACTGTCTGCTGAATGTCTACCCACCTTGCCTCAGGTGATCAATAGATTACCATGGAGAAATAAACTGTTTGAATGTCTACCCACCTTGCCTCAGGTGATCAATAGATTACCATGGAGAAATAAAGAGCAACAGATGCTGTGCCCTCTGAGGACAGGAAGGAAATGACAAGGCGGATAGACACTTGAATCAATGGAAGCAGTTTAATGGTGTTTACAGTGGTGAGATTGATTAAGGTGCACCAACGTGTGTGTGTATGTGTGTGTGTTTGTAAGTATGAGGTGTCGTCAGGCAATGGCAGGACAAACACTGCTGCAGGGAGATAAGACCTGTGACGCAACCACTCCGGATAGAGTTTAACACGGTTAAATTCCTGCCTGCAGAACACACATATACTCACTTACCTTACACCATACATATGCCATGCACACAAAAAAACAAGTTGTGGGGTCCATGTTATCTCCTGAGCAGCTGTGTTGACTTCCTAAACGTACAATGTGAGGTGTGTGTTATGGTAACGGATAAGCTTCCTGGAGGAAATCATCTCAACTCTAAATATATTTATTTCTCTCTCATCTTCCCCTCCTTGTCCGCTCTCACTCTGTCTCATCTCCGTTCTCCTCCCTCCCTCTCTCTCACCTCATCTTCCCCTCCTTGTCCGCTCTCCTTCCTTCCTCCCTCTCTCTCACCTCATCTTCCCCTCCATGTCTGCTCTCACTCTGTCTCATCTCCTTTCTCCTCCCTCCCTTTCTCTCACCTCATCTCCCCCTCCTTGTCCGCTCTCCTTCCTCCCTCTCTCTCTCCTCATCTTCCCCTCCATGTCTGCTCTCACTCTGTCTCATCTCTGTTCTCCTCCCTCCCTCTCTCTCACCTCATTTCCCCCTCCATCGCTGCTCTCCTTCCTCCCACTCTCTCACCTCATCTTCCCCTCCATGTCTGCTCTCACTCTGTCTCATCTCTGTTCTCCTCCCTCCCTCTCTCTCTCTCACCTCATCTCCCCCTCCTTGTCCGCTCTCCTTCCTCCCTCTCTCTCACCTCATCTCCCCCTCCATCGCCGCTCTCCTTCCTCCCTCTCTCTCACCTCATTTCCCCCTCCATCGCCGCTCTCCTTCCTCCCTCTCTCTCACCTCATCTTCCCCTCCATGTCTGCTCTCACTCTGTCTCATCTCTGTTCTCCTCCCTCCCTCTCTCTCACCTCATCTCCCCCTCCTTGTCCGCTCTCCTTCCTCCCTCTCTCTCACCTCATCTCCCCCTCCATCGCCGCTCTCCTTCCTCCCTCTCTCTCACCTCATCTTCCCCTCCATGTCTGCTCTCACTCTGTCTCATCTCCGTTCTCCTCCATCCCTCTCTCTCACCTCATCTTCCCCTCCATCGCCGCATTCCTCACTCCCTCCCTCTCTCTCACCTCATCTCCCCCTCCATCGCCGCTCTCCTTCCACCCTCTCTCTCACCTCATCTCCGTTCTCCCTCCCTCTCTCTCACCTCTTCTCCGCTCTCTCTCCCTCCCTCCCTCTCTGTCTCACCTAATCTCTGCTCTCCCTCCATCTCCCTCGCTCACCTAATCTCCACCTCCATATTGCCCAGGAGAAGCAGCAGTATGAGAAGGAGGAGAAGAGGAAGGAGCAGAAGAGACAGAGAGGAGAGAACACCTGGATGCTCCCTGAAGTTGGCCTCAGACTGCAGCAGCTAAAACAGGTCAGCACGTCATTGCGTCAGTAACCCCGTGACCTTTTAAGAGGTCACTTGTGTTCTCCCTATCCTTTGCATGGCCTAGTAGGGTTGATCCCCAAGTCAATATTTGGTTCTCATACCTCAACAGTGAATATAGAGCAGCGCTGTTTTTGTACATCTAGCTTGAGCATTGATGTTTCCAAACTCTTTATCCTATCTATAATGGCAAATGAAAGATCACCTCGTTTTGCATATTTTAGTCAGGCCCACTCATTTCTGTCACCTTCAGGAGGTTTTGGGCAAAAGCAAGGACAAGACAGAGAAGAAGAGTAAGAAGGATTAGAAGAAGAACGGGAAGGAGGAGAAGATAACTCTGGGAGGTGATGGGTCCAGTGACAGCTCAGAGGTAAGCACCATTGGACTGGTATATCTTTGTATTGCTCTTCCACCATCCCTCCGTTTACTCTTACCTCATCTCCGCTCTTCCGCCCTCCCTCCGTTTACTCTCACCTCATCTCCGCTCTTCCGCCCTCCCTCCGTTTACTCTCACCTCATCTCCGCTCTTCCGCCCTCCCTCCGTTTACTCTCACCTCATCTCCGCTCTTCCGCCCTCCCTCCGTTTACTCTCACCTCATCTCCGCTCTTCCGCCCTCCCTCCGTTTACTTTCACCTCATCTCCGCTCTTCCGCCCTCCCTCCGTTTACTCTCACCTCTTTCTTTTCCACTTACATCTCCTTCCCTCTCTCGTGTTTCCGTTCCTTTATCCCGAACATATACATGTTATCTCTCTCTCCTGCCAAGTCTGAGGCTAAGCCCACAGACAGCAGCCTTACCCCGGTCGAGAACAACCAGGTAACACCCCCATCCACCATACTCCACAGCACCGGTAAACCGTAAGACAGGGATCATCAACTAGATTCAGCTGTGGGTTTATTTTTTGTTGTTGAGCGGATGGTCAGGGCGCCAGAATATAATTACAAATAATTTGTAGACTGCAAATTGACCACAAGAAGCACAAACAGATATACACTGCTCAAAAAAATAAAGGGAACACTAAAATAACACATCATAGATCTGAATGGAAATCAAATTTATCAACCCATGGAGGTCTGGATTTGGAGTCACACTCAAAATTAAAGTGGAAAACCACACTACAGCCTAATCCAACTTTGATGTAATGTCCTTAAAACAAGTCAAAATGAGGCTCAGTAGTGTGTGTGGCCTCCACGTGCCTGAATGACCTCCCTACAACGCCTGGGCATGCTCCTGATGAGGTGGCGGATGGCTCCTGAAGGGATCTCCTCCCAGACCTGGACTAAAGCATCCGCCAACTCCTGGACAGTCTGTGGTGCAACGTGGCGTTGGTGGATGGAGCGAGACATGATGTCCCAGATGTGCTCAATTGGATTCAGGTCTGGGGAACGGGCGGGCCAGTCCTTAGCATCAATGCCTTCCTCTTGCAGGAACTGCTGACACACTCCAGCCACATGAGGTCTAGCATTGTCTTGCATTAGGAGGAACCCAGGGCCAACCGCACCAGCATATGGTCTCACAAGGGGTCTGAGGATCTCATCTCGGTACCTAATGGCAGTCAGGCTACCTCTGGCGAGCACATGGAGGGCTGTGCGGCCCCCAAAGAAATGCCACCCCACACCATGACTGACCCACCGCCAAACCGGTCATGCTGGAGGATGTTGCAGGCAGCAGAACGTTCTCCACGGCGTCTCCAGACTCTGTCACATCTGTCACGTGCTCAGTGTGAACCTGCTTTCATCTGTGAAGAGCACAGGGCGCCAGTGGCGAATTTGCCAATCTTGGTGTTCTCTGGCAAATGCCAAACGTCCTGCACGGTGTTGGACTGTAAGCACAACCCCCACCTGTGGACGTTGGGCCCTCATACCACCCTCATGGAGTCTGTTTCTGACCGTTTGAGCAGACACATGCACATTTGTGGCCTGCTGGAGGTCATTTTGCAGGGCTCTGGCAGTGCTCCTCCTTGCACAAAGGCGGAGGTAGTGGTCCTGCTGCTGGGTTGTTGCCCTCCTACGGCCTCCTCCATGTATCCTGATGTACTGGCCTGTCTCCTGGTAGCGCCTCCATGCTCTGGACACTACGCTGACAGACACAGCAAACCTTCTTGCCACAGCTCGCATTGATGTGCCATCCTGGATGAGATGCACTACCTGAGCCACTTGTGTGGGTTGTAGACTCCGTCTCATGCTACCACTAGAGTGAAAGCACCGCCAGCATTCAAAAGTGACCAAAACATCAGCCAGGAAGCATAGGAACTGAGAAGTGGTCTGTGGTCACCACCTTCAGAACCACTCCTTTATTGGGGGTGTCTTGCTAATTGCCTATAATTTCCACCTGTTGTCTATTCCATTTGCACAACAGCATGTGAAATGTATTGTCAATCAGTGTTGCTTCCTAAGTGGACAGTTTGATTTCACAGAAGTGTGATTGACTTGGAGTGTACGGCTTAAAGTGGTCCTATGGACAGGGTGAATACATAAGCACACACCACTTTTCAGTTTTTTTATTTTTTGAGACAAGTAATTTTTTTTTTTTCACCAATTTGGAATATCTTGTGTATGTCCATCACATGAAATCCAAGTAAAAATCAATTTAAATTACAGGTTGTAATGAAACGAAATAGGAAAAACACCAAGGGGGATGAATACTTTTGCAAGGCACTGTACATAGGTAGTCTCCAAATTCAGCTGAGGTGCATCCTGTTTCCATCGATCATCCCTGAGATGTTTCTACAACTTGATTGGAGTCCACCTGTGGTAGATTCAATTGATTGGACATGATTTGGAAAGGCACACACCTGTCTATATAAGGTCCCACAGTTGGCAGTGCATGTCAGAGCAAAAACCAAGCCATGAAGTCGAAGGACTTTTCCGTAGAGCTCAGAGACAGGATTGTGTCGAGACACAGATCTTGGGAAGGGTACCAAAAATGTCTGCAGCATTGAAGGTCCCCAAGTACACAGTGGCCTCCATTATTCTTAAATGGAAGATGTTTGGAACCACCAAGATTATTCCTAGAGCTGGCTGCCCGGCCAAACTTAGCAATCAGGAGAGAAGGGCCTTGGTCAGGGAGGTGACCAAGAACCTGATGGTCACTCTGACATAGATCCAGAGTTCTTCTGTGGAGATGGGAGAACCTTCCAGAAGGACAACCATCTCTGCAGCACTCCACCAATCAGGCCTTAATGGTAAAGTGGCTAGACGGCCACTCCTTAGTAAAAGTAAAAGGCACATGGCAGCCCGCTTGGAGTTTGCCACAAGGCATCTAAAGACTCTCAGACATGAGAAACAAGATTCTCTGGTCTGATGAAACCAAGATTGAACGTCTGGGGAAAACCTAGCACCATCCCTACAGTGAAACATGGCGGTGGCAGCATTATGCTGTGGGGATGTTTTTCAGCGGCAGGTACTGGGAGACTAGTCAGGATTGAGGGAAAGATGAACGGCGCAAAGGACAGAGAGATCCTTGATGAAAACCTGCTCCAGAGCGCTCAGGACCTCTGGAGCTAAGGTCCACCTTCCAACAGGACAACGACCCTAAGCACACAGGCAAGACAACGCATGAGTGGCTTGGGGACTGAATGTCCTTGAGTGGCCCAGCCAGAGCCCGGACTTGAACCCAATCTAACATATCTGGAGAGACCTGAAAATAGCTTGGCAGCAACGCTCCCCATCCAATCTGACAGAATTTGAGAGGATCTGCAGAGAAGAATGGGAGAAACTCCCCAAATACAGGTGTGCCAAGCTTGTAGCGTCATACCCAAGAAGACTCGAGGCTGTAATCGCTGCCAATGGTGCTTCAACAAAGTACTGAGTAAAGGGTCTGAATACTTATGTAAATGTGATATTTCCGTTTTTTATTTGAGGAGCCAGGCCCAGCCAATTATAATGAGTTTTAATCCACAAAAAGGCTTTTATTACTTTTTGTGCACATGAAAAAATTCAGGGATCTTTTATTTCAGCTCATGAAACATGGGACCAACACTTTATTTGTTGCGTTTATATTTGTCTTTGTTTTAGAGAGCGAGATAAATAAATATTAAGAACATTATTCCTAATATTGAGTTGCACCCTTCTTTTGCCCGTATAACAGCCTTTATGAGTCACGGTATGGATTCTACAAGGTGTCGAAAGTGTTCCACAGGGTATATACTGTATTTTACTCTGAAAACTTGGCGGGACAAAATCACCCGCGGGCCAAATGCCCTAAGAGAACAAGCAGCTGTGCAATTTAGTCAAGATGGGAAAGGGTTCTATGCTCTTGGTTTATAAAGTGGTGTGTGGTGCTCTTATCGAGCTGTCTCGTCTATGAAATGTGCATTTTTTCTCTCCAAATCAAGTTGTATTAATCAGGCGCACATTTTCCAGCAGGTATAAAAGGTGCATTGACATTATTGTAGTGAGGGTGTGTTTCTAGGACATTGGATCAATAGAGCCCCACTCTTAATTAGGTCTGAACGAAGCACAGCCTGTGTCAACATCGCCAAACACTGATCAATAACCAGGCTTTTCAGGTTTCTGTCCAGGATGGTGGTGATGATGAGTAAGGCAGGGGGAGGCCCAGAAAGGTGCTCTGCCCTCCTTTGGATTTTGGTGTTGAACAACTTTCCTGCAATCTAGAGACAAATAAAAAATGTACATAGTGGCACAGTGCCCATCTTACATTCTAATGCTGTCACACACCTTCCCTTATTAGATGTATCCCCACTGTGTGTGTTTTTATCTGTCTGTGTGTAGAGAGAGAGAGAGAAAGAGTGTTTTTATTAGAAAATGTAGAGACTGTTAGAATCCTAGACTCTGGCTTGATAGTCATATTAGTCGAAGTCACCATTATTAGTCAGTTGTACAACCAAATGCCTTCAACCGAAATGTGTCTTCCGCATTTAACCCAACCCCTCTGAATCAGAGAGGTGCGGGGGGCTGCCTTAAATCGACATCCACGTCTTCGGCGCCCGGGGAACAGTGGGTTAACTGCCTTGTTCAGCGGCAGAACGACAGATTTTTTTCCTTGTCAGCTTGGGGATTTGAACTTGCAACCCTCCGGTTACAAGTCCAACGCTCTAACCACTAGGCTACCTGCCGCCCCCTATTAGCATTGATAGTCAAAAAAATGGTGTTGTACCATTTACATTAGCCTATATGCACGTTATGATTTGATGTTCTATATTGATTTCTTTATTGATTGGTATGATGTTATTGTCAGGCAACATGTGTTTTGTCCATTGATCTCTCTCTATCCCTGACTCCTTCCATCCATCCGCTAGAGAGATGAGTCAATGACGTTAGACTTCTTGTCAATGAGAACAACGTCAACACCAGAGAAGATGGCTGAGAAAGAAAGTTTGGAAGAGGGGGAGAAAGAGAAGGCCCGGGTCATCCAGCAGGTGTGTGTGCTGGCTATGTTTAAATAGAAGGGTGCTGGAAGTCGATTGCCTTCCATCACCTCTTCTGTTGGTTACCTGGACAACCAAAAGTGCCGAACTGAGGGACTTGACAAGGGACTTGACAATAGCTTTGTGTACGTGTGTGTATGAGTGTGTGTGTGTGCATGAGTGTGTGTGTGTATGAGTGTGTGTGTGTGTGTGTGTGTGTGTGTGTGTGTGTGTGTGTGTGTGTGTGTGTGTGTGTGTGTGTGTGTGTGTGTGTGTGTGTGTGTGTGTGTGTGTGTGTGTGGAACTCTAGGCTGGTCTGCAGAAGCTGGAGTTGAACCCGTTCTGGAAGGGCGGGGGGGAGTGGCCAGCCCCCAGAAGAGAAGGACAGTAATGTGGTTAAAAAAGGTCAATCAACCCCCCTGCACAACTTCATACTACATCATCATACTACATCATCATACTACAACTTCATACTACATCATCATACTACATCATCATACTACATCATCATACTACATCATCATACTACATCATCATACTACAACTTCATACTACATCATCATACTACATCATCATACTACATCATCATACTACATCATCATACTACAACTTCATACTACATCATCATACTACATCATCATACTACATCATCATACTACATCATCATACTACAACTTCATACTACATCATCATACTACATCATCATACTACAACTTCATACTACATCATCATACTACATCATCATACTACATCATCATACTACATCATCATACTACAACTTCATACTACATCATCATACTACATCATCATACTACAACTTCATACTACATCATCATACTACATCATCATACTACATCATCATATTACATCATCATACTACATCATCATACTACAACTTCATACTACATCATCATACTACATCATCATACTACAACTTCATACTACATCATCATACTACATCATCATACTACATCATCATACTACAACATCATACTACATCATCATACTACATCATCATACTACATCATCATACTACAACTTCATACTACATCATCATACTACAACTTCATACTACATCATCATACTACAACATCATACTACATCATCATACTACATCATCATACTACATCATCATACTACAACTTCATACTACATCATCATACTACATCATCATACTACAACTTCATACTACAACATCATACTACAACATCATACTACATCATCATACTACATCATCATACTACAACTTCATACTACATCATCATACTACAACTTCATACTACATCATCATACTACAACTTCATACTACAACATCATACTACATCATCATACTACATCATCATACTACATCATCATACTACAACTTCATACTACATCATCATACTACATCATCATACTACAACTTCATACTACAACATCATACTACATCATCATACTACATCATCATACTACAACATCATACTACATCATCATTCTACAACATCATACTACATCATCATACTACATCATCATACTACATCATCAACCGTTTCTGCTCTCACTCTTGTACCTGAAGTTTAATCATCAAACCCATGTACAAAACTGTCTAAATCATCCCAGTCTTCGGGTCAACCCTCCAGCCTCCCCTCTATCTGTGATAGGACTCCCCCTCTATCTGTGCTAGGACTCCCCCTCCCCTCTATCTGTGCTAGGACTCCCCCTTCCCTCTCTGTGATAGGACTCCCACTCCCCTTTATCTGTGATAGGACTCCCCCCTCCCATCTATCGTTGATAGGACTCCCCCTCTCCTTTATCTGTGCTAGGATTCTCACCTCCGTCTGTGATAGGACTCCCCCCACCCCTCTATCTGTGATTGGACTACCCCCTCGCCTCTCTGTGCTAGGACTCCCCCCTACCCCTCCGTCTGTGCTAGGACTCCCCCACCCCTCTATCTGTGATTGGACTACCCCTCCCCTCTATCTGTGCTAGGACTCCCCCTCCCCTCTATCTGTGCTAGGACTCCCCTCTCTCTATCTGTGCTAGGACTCCCCTCCCTCTATCTGTGCTAGGACTCCCCTCCCCTCTATCGTTGATAGGACTCCCCTCCCCTTTATCTGTGCTAGAACTCCCCTCCCTCTCTGTGATAGGACTCCCACTCCCCTTTATCTGTGATAGGATTCTCACCTCCGTCTGTGATAGGACTCCCCCACCCCTCTATCTGTGATTGGACTACCCCTCGCCTCTCTGTGCTAGGACTCCCCCTACCCCTCCGTCTGTGCTAGGACTCCCCCTCCCCTCTATCTGTGCTAGGACTCTCCCTCTATCTGTGCTAGGACTCCCCTCGGTCTATCTGTTCTAGGACTCCCCCTCCCTATTTCTTGGCTAGGACTCCCCCTCCGGTCTATCTGTTCTAGGCCTCCCCTCCCCTTCTATCTGTGCTAGGACTCCCTCCACTCTATCTGTGCTAGGACTCCCCCTCCCTCTATCTGGGCTAGGACTCCTCTATCTGTGCTAGACTCCCCTCCCCTCTATCTGGGCTAGGACTCCCCTCTATCTGTGCTAGGACTCCCTCCCTTCTATCTGTGCTAGGACTCCCCTCCCTCTATCTGTGCTAGGACTCCTCCCATCTATCTGTGCTAGACTCCCCCTCCCCTCTATCTGTGCTAGGACTCCCTCTATCTGTGCTAGGACTCCCCTCCCTCTATCTGTGCTAGGACTCCCCCTTCTATCTTTGCTAGGACTCCCTCCCCTCTATCTGTGCTACGACTCCCCTCCCCTTCTATCTGTGCTACGACTCCCCTCCCTCTATCTGTGCTAGGACTCCCCTCCCTCTATCTGTGCTACTGACTCCCCTCCCTCTATCTGTGCTAGGACTCCCTCCCTCTATCTGTGCTAGGACTCCCCCTCTATCTGTGCTAGGACTCCCCTCCCTTCTATCTTTGCTAGGACTCCCCCTCCCTCTATCTGTGCTACGACTCCCCCTTCCCTCTATCTGTGCTAGGACTCCCCCTCTATCTGTGCTAGGACTCTCCCTCCCCTCTATCTGTGCTAGGACTCCCCCTTCCCTCTATCTGTGCTAGGACTCCCCCTCTATCTGTGCTAGGACTCCCCCTCTATCTGTGCTAGGACTAGGAGGGATGGGTTAAGAGTTCAGTGTTTATAGGCAGGAGGAGGCAGAGACAGGGCGAGGAGGCAGAGAGAAGGAGAGGAAGCAGAAAGAAGTAGAGGAGGCAGAGAGAAAGTGAGGGGCATGTTTATGTTATATTATCTCAATGCCATAGCTGTGGTCGATCTTGCCTAGCCATCTTATCTCAAGAGGACCACAATGGAAATAAGTCCCAGACTTTATTGTGTGTTGTCCTTGATGATTTTACTCATGTGCATGTAAACTAAACCAAACTAAACTGAGGGCCAAGACACCACGTAAATCACAGATGGACAGACAGACAGACAGACAGAGGGAGGGAGATGTAAATAAGAGAGGGGGGAAGTAGGAGTGAGAGAATGAGTGAGAAAGGGGGAAAGGAGCAGGAAAGGGAGACACTGTCAGGGAAAATTGGGTAAATAATTTCTGGCAGACGGAAGGACAACGAGAGAAGGAGGGGCAGAGAGAAGGAGAGGGCTAGAAAGAAGGACAGAAGCAGAGAGAAGGAGAGAAGCGGAGAGAAGGAGAGGGGTCAGAGAGAAGGAGATGGGCAGATAGAAGGAGAGAAAGAGAGAAGGAGAGAAAGAGAGAAGGAGAGGGGCAGATAGAAGGAGAGGGGGCAGAGAGAAGGAGAGAAGGCAGATAGAAGGAGAGGGGGCAGAGAGAAGGAGAGAAGGAGAGGGAAGAGAGAAGAAGAGGGGGCAGAGAGATTGAGAGGGAAGAGAGGAGAAAGGCAGAGAGAAGGAGAGGGGCAGAGAGAAGGAGAGAAGGAGAGGGAAGAGAGAAGGAGAGGAGAAAGAGAGAGGAGAGGAGGCAGAGAGAAAGAGAGAGGGAGGCAGGAAGTATTAAGAGATACTGTCTGAGAGAGGAACGTTTTTAATGTAAGAGCTGCAGAGAGAAGGGCTTGGTTCCGTTAAGCTGACAGTGTGTCTCATCTCCACTCAGTAGGTACTCTGCCATCTCCTGAGTAAGCTTCACTTTACCAGCGTGGCAGAATAAGAAGACTTAAGACACAGACACACTCACACAGACAGTGACGCACACTGTCACTTATGTATGCAAACCAAACTCTGCTAGATACAGTACACACACACACACACACACACACACACACACACACACACACACACACACACACACACACACACACACACACACACACACACACACACACACACACACACACACACACACACACACACTTTTCTCTCTAAGCTCTGTGTGTCAGAAGGGAATGCTGTTTTCTTCATCCCTGGTTTGACTGAGAGGTTCATGAAGAGGTGTGTCTGAATGAGGGGGGAAGAGAGGGGGGTTTAAAACCTTGCTTTTAACTTGGGCTTTTGACAGACACTCACATGCACACACACTGTGTGAGAGAAAAGAGATTGAGAAAGAGTAGAAAGGGATAAGGGGTTAACTTATCTGGGGAAGGCAGATGTGAAACTGTTCAGGAGAAAATGGATGAGGGGTTAACTTATCTGGGAAAGGCAGATGTGAAACTGTTCAGGAGAAAATGGATGAGGGGTTAACTTATCTGGGAAAGGCAGATGTGAAACTGTTCAGGAGAAGAGGGTTGAGAGGAGAGGGAGCTGAAGGCATAGCTGTTATCTTTGGAAGTCGGATATGTTATTCTATGAAAGATAAAAGTTTAACTCTAATTATTTCCCTTCTCTCTCTCTCTCTATTCCCTCTCTCTATTCCCTCTTTCCCCCTCCCCTTCTCTGTCTGTATCTGCAACTGTAGATGATGCTGCACTAGGTTGTCTCACCAGAGGATGATAATTAATTTCCCCCTGGTGGGATAACAAAGCTGATCTAAATCTGAGAGAGAAGGCAGAGAGAAAGCAATGCAATCTGGAGGTCCTAGTGGAGGAATCATATGGGGTGAGAGTACACACACACACACACACACACACACACACACACACACACACACACACACACACACACACACACACACACACACACACACACACACACACACACACACACACACACACACACACACTCTCAACCATATGCACATGCCCAAGCACATGTAGGTTAACAGACACATAATCCATACAAAAATCATCTGTATAAACATTTTTAACAGCTAATTACAGTGCCTTCGGAAAGTATTCAGACCCCTTGACAATTTCCACACTTGTTACGTTACAGCATTATTCTAAAATTGATTAAAAAAAACGAATCCTCAGAAATCAACATACAATACCACGTAATGACAAAGTGAAAACAGGTTGTTCGAAATTGTTAGAAAAACTGAATTACCTTATTTACATAAGTATTCATACCTTTGCCATGAGACTCGAAGTTGAGCTCAGGTGCATCCTGTTTCCATTGATCATTCTTGAGATGTTTCTACAACTTGATTGGAGTCCACTTGTGGTAAATTCAATTGATTGGACATGATTTGGAAAGGTACACACTTGTCTATATAAGGTCCCACAGTTGACAGTGCATGTCACAGCAAAAACCAAGCCATGAGGTCAAAGGAATTGTCCGTAGATCTCCGATACAGGGTTGTGTCGAGGCACAGATCTGGGAAAGGGTACACGTTTTTTTTTTCAGCATTGAAGGTCCCCAAGAACACAGTGGCCTCCATCGTTCTTAAATGGAAGAAGTTTGGATTCATCATTCTTAAATGGAAGAAGTTTGTAACCACCACGACTCGTCGTAGAGCTGGCCGCCTGGCCAAACTGAGCGATTGGGTGAGAAGGGCCTTGGTCAGGAAGGTGGCCAAGAACCCGATGGTCACTCTGACAGAGCTTTAGAGTCCCTCTGTGGAGATGGGAGAATCTTCCAGAAGGAGAACAATCTCTGCAGCACTCCACCAATCAGACCTTTGTGGTAGAGTGGCCAGACGGAAGCCACTCTTCAGTAAAAGGCACATCGCCTGCTTGGAGTTTGCCACAAGGCCCCGAAAGACTCTCAGACCATGAGAAACAAGATCTCTGGTCTGATGAAACCAAGATTGAACTCTTTGGCCTGAATGCCAAGTGTCACGTCTGGAGGAAACCTGGCACCATCCCTACGGTGAAGCATGGTGGTGGCAGCATCATGCTGTGGGGATGTTTTTCAGCAGCAGGGACTATGTAAATAGTCACGATCGAGGGAAAGATGAACAGAGCAAAGTATAGAGAGATCCTTGATGAAAACGTGCTCCGGAGCGCTCGGGACATGGGGCGAAGGTTCACCTTCCAACAGGACAACGACCCTAAGCACACAACCAAGACAATGCAAGAGTGGCTTCAGGACATGTCTGAATATCCTTGAGAGACCCAGCCAGAGCCCGGACTTTAACCCAATCGAACATCTCTGGAGAGACCTGAAAATAGCTGTGTAGCAACGCTCCCCATCCAACCTGACAGAGCTTGAGAGGATCTGCAGAGAAGAATGGGAGAAACTCCCCAAATACAGGTGTAGTGTCATACCCAAGAAGAATCAAGGCTGTAATCACTGCCAAAGGTGCTTCAATATAGTACAGAGTAAATGGTCTGAATACTTAGGTAAATGTGTTATTTCAGTTTTTATTTTTATTTTATTTGCAAAAATGTAAAAAAAAACTGTTTTGCTTTGTCATTATAGGGAATTGTGTGTAGATTGATGAGGGGGAAAAACTATTTGATACATTTTAGAGTAAGGCTGTAACATGATAAAATATGGAAAAAGTCAAGGTGTCTGAATACTTTCTGAAGGCACTGTATGTTAACAGTCTCTCATGCACAGAAATCCTTCAACATGCATCCTTCCATACACAGTCCTACTGACAGATGCACTCACTCTACCTATCTCCCTGGTTAATTCCCTCTCTGCAGTGTTGACGCTTGTCTGAAAGGCTCTGTCTGTCAAAAGTTAGGAGGCTCCTAACAAAGTGCAACTTAGGTACACTGCAATGCACCATGGGGACATCATATCACTCAGCTCACCTGTGTGTGTATGTATTATATGGTAATTTGTTTGTTTCTCACCTGCAGTCCATGGAGAAGTTTCAGAAGAGGATGAGATGGATACAAGAGAGGAGAGGAAGGGAAGGGAAAGGCAGAGGGAGAGGAACAGGGTGGAGAGGAGAGGAAGATGGGAGAGATGGAGAAAGATGGAGGAGAGGACAGTAAGAGGGAATAGGCAGAGAGAGGTGGTGGAGGGGATGGATAGAGAGAGGTGGAGGAGACTAGACAAGGGTAGGGACTCCTTATCTGGGGAGAAAGAGAGTGATAGAGAAAAGGAAAGTGAAAGAGAGAGAGATGGAGAAGGGGATCCAGAGAAGAATAGAGATCGTCACTGGGACAGAAATCAGGATGGAGGTAGTAACAAAGATAAAGATGGTGATAGAGATGGAGGAAGAGACCGAGAAAGGGTAAAAAGAGGGATGGAGGTAGACCTATTGACTGGGATAGAGAGAGGGCTGGAGGTAGACCTAGAGACTGGGATAGAGAGAGGGCTGGAGGTAGACCTATTGACTGGGGTAGAGAGAGGGATGGAGGTAGACCTATTGACTGGGGTAGAGAGAGGGATGGAGGTAGACCTAGTGACTGGGATAGAGAGAGGGATGGAGGTAGACCTATTGACTGGGATAGAGAGAGGGCTGGAGGTAGACCTATTGACTGGGATAGAGAGAGGGATGGAGGTAGACCTAGTGACTGGGATAGAGAGAGGGCTGGAGGTAGACCTATTGACTGGGGTAGAGAGAGGGATGGAGGTAGACCTAGTGACTGGGATAGAGAGAGGGCTGGAGGTAGACCTATTGACTGGGATAGAGAGAGGGCTGGAGGTAGACCTAGTGACTGGGATAAAGAGAGGGATGGAGGTAGACCTATGACTGGGGTAGAGAGAGGGATGGAGGTAGACCTAATGACTGGGATAGAGAGAGGGCTGGAGGTAGACCTAATGACTGGGATAGAGAGAGGGCTGGAGGTAGACCTAATGACTGGGGTAGAGAGAGGGATGGAGGTAGACCTAGTGACTGGGATAGAGAGAGGCCTGGAGGTAGACCTAGTGACTGGGATAGAGAGAGGGATGGAGGTAGACCTAATGACTGGGATAGAGAGAGGGCTGGAGGTAGGCCTAGTGACTGGGATAGAGAGAGGGCTGGAGGTAGGCCTAATGACTGGGGTAGAGAGAGGGATGGAGGTAGACCTATTGACTGGGGTAGAGAGAGGGATGGAGGTAGACCTAATGACTGGGGTAGAGAGAGGGATGGAGGTAGACCTAGTGACTGGGATAGAGAGAGGGCTGGAGGTAGACCTAGTGACTGTGGTAGAGAGAGGGATGGAGGTAGACCTATTGACTGGGGTAGAGAGAGGGATGGAGGTAGACCTAGTGACTGGGGTAGAGAGAGGGATGGAGGTAGACCTAGTGACTGGGATAGATAGAGGGCTGGAGGTAGACCTATTGACTGGGGTAGAGAGAGGGATGGAGGTAGACCTAGTGACTGGGATAGAGAGAGGGATGGAGGTAGACCTAGTGACTGGGATAGAGAGAGGGATGGAGGTAGACCTAGTGACTGGGATAGAGAGAGGGATGGAGGTAGACCTATTGACTGGGGTAGAGAGAGGGCTGGAGGTAGACCTAATGACTGGGATAGAGAGACGGCTGGAGGTAGACCTAGTGACTGTGGTAGAGAGAGGGATGGAGGTAGACCTAATGACTGGGGTAGAGAGAGGAACGGAGGTAGACCTAATGACTGGGATAGAGAGAGGGATGGAGGTAGACCTATTGACTGGGGTAGAGAGAGGGATGGAGGTAGACCTAGTGACTGGGATAGAGAGAGGGCTGGAGATAGACCTATTGACTGGGATAGAGAGAGGGCTGGAGGTAGACCTAGTGACTGGGATAAAGAGAGGGATGGAGGTAGACCTATGACTGGGGTAGAGAGAGGGATGGAGGTAGACCTAATGACTGGGATAGAGAGAGGGCTGGAGGTAGACCTAATGACTGGGATAGAGAGAGGGCTGGAGGTAGACCTAATGACTGGGGTAGAGAGAGGGATGGAGGTAGACCTAGTGACTGGGATAGAGAGAGGCCTGGAGGTAGACCTAGTGACTGGGATAGAGAGAGGGATGGAGGTAGACCTAATGACTGGGATAGAGAGAGGGCTGGAGGTAGGCCTAGTGACTGGGATAGAGAGAGGGCTGGAGGTAGGCCTAATGACTGGGGTAGAGAGAGGGATGGAGGTAGACCTATTGACTGGGGTAGAGAGAGGGATGGAGGTAGACCTAATGACTGGGGTAGAGAGAGGGATGGAGGTAGACCTAGTGACTGGGATAGAGAGAGGGCTGGAGGTAGACCTAGTGACTGTGGTAGAGAGAGGGATGGAGGTAGACCTATTGACTGGGGTAGAGAGAGGGATGGAGGTAGACCTAGTGACTGGGGTAGAGAGAGGGATGGAGGTAGACCTAGTGACTGGGATAGATAGAGGGCTGGAGGTAGACCTATTGACTGGGGTAGAGAGAGGGATGGAGGTAGACCTAGTGACTGGGATAGAGAGAGGGATGGAGGTAGACCTAGTGACTGGGATAGAGAGAGGGATGGAGGTAGACCTAGTGACTGGGATAGAGAGAGGGATGGAGGTAGACCTATTGACTGGGATAGAGAGAGGGCTGGAGGTAGACCTAATGACTGGGATAGAGAGACGGCTGGAGGTAGACCTAGTGACTGTGGTAGAGAGAGGGATGGAGGTAGACCTAATGACTGGGGTAGAGAGAGGGATGGAGGTAGACCTAATGACTGGGATAGAGAGAGGGCTGGAGGTAGACCTAATGACTGGGATAGAGAGAGGGATGGAGGTAGACCTATTGACTGGGGTAGAGAGAGGGATGGAGGTAGACCTTGTGACTGGGATAGAGAGAGGCCTGGAGGTAGACCTATTGACTGGGATAGAGAGAGGGCTGGAGGTAGACCTAATGACTGGGATAGAGAGAGGGCTGGAGGTAGGCCTAATGACTGGGGTAGAGAGAGTGATGGAGGTAGACCTAATGACTGGGGTAGAGAGAGGGATGGAGGTAGACCTAATGACTGGGATAGAGAGAGGGCTGGAGGTAGACCTAATGACTGGGATAGAGAGAGGGATGGAGGTAGACCTAATGACTGGGATAGAGAGAGGGCTGGAGGTAGGCCTAATGACTGGGGTAGAGAGAGGGATGGAGGTAGACCTATTGACTGGGATAGAGAGAGGGATGGAGGTAGACCTAGTGACTGGGGTAGAGAGAGGGATGGAGGTAGCCCTAATGACTGGGATAGAGAGAGGGATGGAGGTAGCCCTAATGACTGGGATAGAGAGAGGGCTGGAGGTAGGCCTAATGACTGGGGTAGAGAGAGGGATGGAGGTAGACCTATTGACTGGGATAGAGAGAGGGCTGGAGGTAGACCTAGTGACTGTGGTAGAGAGAGGGATGGAGGTAGACCTATTGACTGGGGTAGAGAGAGGGATGGAGGTAGACCTTGTGACTGGGATAGAGAGAGGGCTGGAGGTACACCTAGTGACTGGGATAGAGAGAGGCCTGGAGGTAGACCTATTGACTGGGATAAAGAGAGGGATGGAGGTAGACCTATTGACTTGGATAAAGAGAGGGATGGAGGTAGATCTAGTGACTGGGATAGAGAGAAGGCTGGAGGTAGACCTAGTGACTGGGGTAGAGAGAGGGATGGAGGTAGACCTAGTGATCTGGGTAGACCTGGTGACTGGGGTAGAGAGAGGGATGGAGGTAGACCTATTGACTTGGATAAAGAGAGGGATGGAGGTAGACCTAGTGACTGGGATAGAGAGAAGGCTGGAGGTAGACCTAGTGACTGGGGTAGAGAGAGGGATGGAGGTAGACCTAGTGATCTGGGTAGACCTGGTGACTGGGGTAGAGAGAGGGATGGAGGTAGACCTAGTGACGTGGGTAAAGAGAGGGCTGGAGGTAGACCTAATGACTGGGGTAGAGAAAGGGATGGAGGTAGAGAGAGGGATAGAGACAGAGAGAGGGAGGGCTAGGCCGGAGTCAGCCTCCACTCTCCCTCGGAGCTTTGAAACAACACTTTCTCAAGCCTGCTGATGAGGATGGTGGAGGTGCGTTCAGTGTAGTTGTCACACCCTGATCTGTTTCACCTGTTCTTGTGGTTGTCTCCACCCCCTCCAGGTGTCGCTTGTTTTCCCCAGTGTAATTATCCCTGTGTTTCCTGTCTCTCGGTTCCAGTTCGTCTTGTATGTCCAAGTCAACCAGCGTGTTTTTCCCGTGCTCCTGCCTTTTCTATTCTCTTTTTCTAGTCCTCCCAAGTTTTGACCCTTGCCTGTTTCTGGACTCTGTACCCGCCTGCCTGACCATTCTGCCTGCCTTGACCTCGAGCCTGCCTGACACTCTATACCTCCTGGACTCTCAACTGGTTTTGACCTTTTGCCTGTCCACGACCAGAGCAGCAGTCCGGGCTGGAGGAAAAGCAGCTCCGGACAGAAATCTGTTTCAGGAAAAATGGAGCAGGATAAAGAGAGTGAATCTGGGAAAACCATGTCCACTCCTGACCAGGGTCATAGCAGCAACATTTCTGCAGTGACATAATTCAGGTCAGAGGTCACAGTCGCCATAGCACTGTTCCAAATGTTTAGCAATTCATTTTGGCTTCCTCTCACCCCTGTACTAATCACTCATCTAACTTGCTTGGATATGTAAGCAACAGTTCCAATAAGATCCATAGATGACCAGGGCAGGTTAATATGCTTGGATGACCAGGACAGGTTAATATGCTTGGATGACCAGGGCAGGTTAATATGCTTGGATGACCAGGGCAGGTTAATATGCTTGGATGACCAGGACAGGTTAATATGCTTGGATGACCAGGGCAGGTTAATATGCTTGGATGACCAGGGCAGGTTAATACGCTTGGATGACCAGGGCAGGTTAATATGCTTGGATGACTAGGGCAGGTTAATACGCTTGGATGACCAGGACAGGTTAATATGCTTGGATGACCAGGACAGGTTAATACGCTTGGATGACCAGGGCAGGTTAATATGCTTGGATGACCATGGCAGGTTAATACGCTTGGATGACCAGGACAGGTTAATATGCTTGGATGACCAGGGCAGGTTAATATGCTTGGATGACCAGGGCAGGTTAATACGCTTGGATGACCAGGGCAGGTTAATATGCTTGGATGACTAGGGCAGGTTAATACGCTTGGATGACCAGGACAGGTTAATATGCTTGGATGACCAGGACAGGTTAATACGCTTGGATGACCAGGGCAGGTTAATACGCTTGGATGACCAGGGCAGGTTAATACGCTTGGATGACGAGGGCAGGTTAATATGCTTGGATGACCAGGGCAGGTTAATATGCTTGAATGACCAGGGCAGGTTAATATGCTTGGATGCACAACATTTCAGCTGAATAGGTTGTAACAGTCTTAGAGATGTTTAGCTATTGGCTAGACTGAACTTGTAGAAGCATTCTTCCAATCCCCAGAAGATTCTCTGAATATCTGAACTCTCAACCTGAAGTCATTTATTCTCTGTAAGACTAAGATAGAAGTTTTCTACGCACACACTGTCCTTGACCCTGGCCCTGTCTACTGATTGGGAAAACTTTCCCATTACTTCATCCAAACTTTAAAATGACCCCTCAGATGATTCTCGCCTCCATTTGACCTCCTCTTCCTTTTTTTTATACACTCAATCATTCCCTCCGTTCATCACAGTCTTCACAGTGATCGTTCCAAAGGGGCAGTCGCTGTTCCAAAGGGGCAGTCGCTGTTCCAAAGGGGCAGTCGCTGTTCCAAAGGGGCAGTCGCTGTTCTAAAGGGGCAGTCGCTGTTCCAAAGGGGCAGTCGCTGTTCCAAAAGGGCGGTAGCTGTTCCAAAAGGGCGGTAGCTGTTCCAAAAGGGCGGTAGCTGTTCAAAAGGGGCAGTCGCTGTTCCAAAAGGGCGGTAGCTGTTCCAAAAGGGCGGTAGCTGTTCCAAAAGGGCGGTAGCTGTTCCAAAGGGGCAGTCGCTGTTCCAAAGGGGCGGGTAGCTGTTCCAAAAGGGCGGTAGCTGTTCCAAAAGGGCGGTAGCTGTTCCAAAAGGGCGGGTAGTTGTTCCAAAAGGGCGGTAGCTGTTCCAAAAGGGCGGTAGCTGTTCCAAAGTGGCACTTCACTCACCTTAGAACACTCACTCAATTAACTGGATTTTCTCTCGTTCAAATTCACTCTTTGTCTCTCTTTTTCTCTCCCTCTCACTCTATCTATCCCCATCTCTCTCTCTCATCTCTCCCCATGCCTCTCTTCCTCTCTCTTTCCGTCACCTTTCTCTCACCTCTCTCTGCCCTTATTGCTCCACCGCTCCCCCTTCTCTCTCTATCATTAGCTACTCTAAGTCATTATGTTAAACCTGCACCCAGATGCCCTTTAAACCTCGGCAGCGTGAAATGAAGGTGCCATTTTAGAAGAAAACGGAATCTGTGAGGAGAGAAACATTCTGGTGGGAACGAGACAGAAGACTGTTTCTGACACAAGATGACCATCAGAAAGAAAATGGCAGAAACAGGGAGATGGGTAAAAAGAGATAGAGAGCAGGGAAATGGACAGGAAAGAGAGAGAAGGGTGGAAATAGAGGGAGGGATAGAGAGAGAGAGCCATCATGGGAGAAGAGAGCAGAACAATCTGTTAAGAGCTGTTGATTTGTGAGGGGGTAAGCGCTGGGACAGCTATGAGGTCCTGATGGATCGATGTGTTTGTTCCCATGCTGCTAAGCCTAAATTTAGTAGAACCTCTTGGACATCTGTCTAACACACACAAACAGACACACACACACACACACACACACACACACACACACACACACACACACACACACACGCAGGTCTCTGATGTGTCCAATTTGTACCTTGTTGTCTTTGCTTAATTTCTCCCCTGTGTCTTCAGATCTGAGAGCAGTAGTGACAGTACGAGTGAGGAGGAGGAAGAGGTACCAATCCTCACAGATGAAGAGAGGATCAAACTTGGGGGCCAGGCTGGTGAAGGCAGAGATGATGGCTAACACGGTGAGGTCATCCACGTCGGCATTGTTTCCTCTCCTCATCCTTGTCACTCAAAAAAAGACACAGACAATTCCCCATTCTAGATGCTTTCCATACACCCGTGCCCATAGGCCCTTCCTCTAGCGTATCAGGTTCCACAGCTCTCTCTCGTTCTCCTTAATCACAGTAACAGACTCATTTTATAGCATTCACTCAACCCCCATCCATCTCAGTATATCAATTCATACAGGTTTTACTGGCCTCGGAGTACTATATAACACACATTTATACCAGTCAATTTGACTTGGCCTTGACTACTCTATAGCAGACCCCTAAGTGCCCCTGGTTTGATAGACTGTGTTTGTGTGTTTTTGGTAATTGCCTTTTAACTGTGTGCTTTCATACCCTATAGAATAACAGCATTGGCATCTGTCACTAGAGAGAGGCTTCAGAGGACTGAGTATGGATGTGGCCACTACTCTCCTTCTATATCCCCTTCAGAGGACTGAGTGTGGATGTGGCCACTACTCTCCTTCTATATCCCCTTCAGAGGACTGAGTGTGGATGTGGCCACTACTCTCCTTCTATATCCCCTTCAGAGGACTGAGTGTGGATGTGGCCACTACTCTCCTTCTATATCCCCTTCAGAGGATTGAGTGTGGATGTGGCCACTACTCTCCTTCTATATCCCCTTCAGAGGACTGAGTGTGGATGTGGCCACTACTCTCCTTCTATATCCCCTTCAGAGGACTGAGTGTGGATGTGGCCACTACTCTCCTTCTATATCCCCTTCAGAGGACTGAGTGTGGATCTAATCAAATGGCTACCCAGACTATTTGCATTGCCCCCCCAGAGAGTCATATGAGACAGAGGGTTAGAAGGTAGTGGTGGTAGGAGTCATATGAGACAGAGGGCTAGAAGGTAGTGGTGGTAGGAGTCATATGAGACAGAGGGCTAGAATGTGGTGGTGGTGGTAGGAGTCATATGAGACAGAGGGCTAGAATGTGGTGGTGGTGGTAGGAGTCATATGAGACAGAGGGCTAGAATGTGGTTGTGGTGGTAGGAGTCATATGAGACAGAGGGCTAGAATGTGGTGGTGGTGGTAGGAGTCATATGAGACAGAGAGTTAGAATGTGGTGGTGGTAGGAGTCATATGAGACAGAGGGCTAGAAGGTGTTGGTGGTGGTAGGAGTCATATGAGACAGAGAGTTAGAATGTGGTGGTGGTAGGCATACTGTATTTGTCTTTTGTTGTGACTAAGATGAAGATCAGATCAAATTGTATGACACATTTATGCAGAAATCCAGGTAATTCCAAAGCGTTCACATACTTTTTCTTGCCACTGTATATGGATGGAAAAAAAGATGGATGGAGGGATAAATGGAGGGAGAGACAGGCATGCTAGTCTCTGCCTCCCTTACCCCTCAGGGAGCCAAGAGGATAAGGTAGTAGCCTACTGTATGTATGTGCTACTCTTGTGGAGTTACCACCAGCACTTTAGAACAGACTAAATCAATGTCAGCTGACTGACTGAGTGCTGAGTAGCAACAAGCCTGCAGACTGCTTTACCCCTGCCTGTCTGTCTGTGACTGTCTGCCCCGTCTGTCTGTCTGAATACCTGCTGTCTAAATGCCTGTAGAGTTATTCTCTCCGGTTAGCAGTAAGAGTTGTCGTTGTCATGAACCCATTTTCTTCCTCGTTCAGATTTATATATCCTAGTGTTCTAGGGTACACACACAAACAACACATGTAACCTTGTCAGATGTATTCCTTAGCGTTTTGTCCTGCACTGGTATGGGTTTATCCAAACAGAGCTCATATCTCCATTGTTATTACACAAGTGGTTTAAATTAACGCTATTATTGTGTCATTCATCTTCCACCAGGCATGAGGAATCTCAGACACCAGGCATGAGGAATCTCAGACACCAGGCATGAGGAATCTCAGACACCAGGCATGAGGAATCTCAGACACCATGCATGAGGAATCTCAGACACCAGGCATGAGGAATCTCAGACACCAGGCATGAGGAATCTCAGACACCATGCATGAGGAATCTCAGACACCATGCATGAGGAATCTCAGACACCAGGCATGAGGAATCTCAGACACCATGCATGAGGAATCTCAGACACCAGGCATGAGGAATCTCAGACACCATGCATGAGGAATCTCAGACACCAGGCATGAGGAATCTCAGACACCAGGCATGAGGAATCTCAGACACCATGCATGAGGAATCTCAGACACCAGGCATGAGGAATCTCAGACACCAGGCATGAGGAATCTCAGACACCAGGCATGAGGAATCTCAGACACCAGGCATGAGGAATCTCAGACACCATGCATGAGGAATCTCAGACACCAGGCATGAGGAATCTCAGACACCAGGCATGAGGAATCTCAGACACCAGGCATGAGGAATCTCAGACACCAGGCATGAGGAATCTCAGACACTCAAAGAGGAGTCTTCAAAACAACGTCACATCTCAACTTTTTTAGAGCCTGTTAGTATGTGGCTGTCTACTTTTCCTGTGTGTGTGTCATCTGGTTTAAGGGCTGTCTTTCAGCAATGGTAGTCCTTAGTAGAGGCCAGAATGTCCTGTCTGTACTTATCCAATACACTAATCTGGCAGTATAGAACACCATAGAGTTGTGGACCTTGTTTTTTGTGTGTATTTGTCTTAATCTGCATTTATTTGAGTTAATTTAGAGTCCATACTGCAGAACCACTAGCAGAGTAGAGTTTGGTCCCCTATCAAGACTGGCATTGCTCTGCCAGTGATCATTTCCAGGGTTGCTGGGTAGGTAACCCTGAGTTACAGCAGAACACCATAGTGGGCAGCTGCCCAATCAGAGAGGAGGAGGCAACTAGTCAAACTCAAAAGCATTAGCTTCCACAATGTATTGTGATATTCCATTAAGAGCACGCAGGCCTGTTGGTATGCCTGGAAGCGTGATGGGTTTTCCCATTGGAAATGCATACAGTGTATTATTTCTTTTGTAAGAGGTCTTTGGTGCAGTCGTGTGACAGGATACGTCAAGGTAAATGTGTCAGCTCCCCTGAGGGCAGAACGGAGAGAACAGTCTTCTGGGATGCGTGGTCTTGCAGCCTCACTTCCTCTGTACTAGAAACAGACAGAGTAACATTGTCAGATTTATCCATCTGAATATGTATCCTTCCAGTTTTAAGCGAGTGGGCTATATCCTTATCTCCTCTAACACACACACACTCTCCTCTGTGGGCTATATCCTTATCTCCTCTAACACACACACACTCTCCTCTGTGGGCTATATCCTTATCTCCTCTAACACACACACACTCTCCTCTGTGGGCTATATCCTTATCTCCTCTAACACACAATCTCCTCTGTGGGCTATATCCTTATCTCCTCTAACACACACACACTCCTCTGTGGGCTATATCCTTATCTCCTCTAACACACCCACTCTCCTCTGTGGGCTATATCCTTATCTCCTCTAACACACACACACTCCTCTGTGGGCTATATCCTTATCTCCTCTAACACACACACTCCTCTGTGGGCTATATCCTTATCTCCTCTAACACACACTCTCCTCTGTGGGCTATATCCTTATCTCCTCTAACACACACACTCTCCTCTGTGGGCTATATCCTTATCTCCTCTAACACACACACACTCTCCTCTGTGGGCTATATCCTTATCTCCTCTAACACACACACACTCTCCTCTGTGGGCTATATCCTTATCTCTTCTAACATACACACACTCTCCTCTGTGGGCTATATACTTATCTCCTCTAACACACACACTCCTCTGTGGGCTATATCCTTATCTCCTCTAACACACACTCTCCTCTGTGGGCTATATCCTTATCTCCTCTAACACACACACACTCTCCTCTGTGGGCTATATCCTTATCTCCTCTAACACACACTCTCCTCTGTGGGCTATATCCTTATCTCCTCTAACACACACACTCTCCTCTGTGGGCTATATCCTTATCTCCTCTAACACACACACACTCTCCTCTGTGGGCTATATCCTTATCTCCTCTAACACACACACACTCCTCTGTGGGCTATATCCTTATCTCCTCTAACACACACACTCTCCTCTGTGGGCTATATCCTTATCTCCTCTAACACACACACACTCTCCTCTGTGGGCTATATCCTTACCTCCTCTAACACACACACACTCCTCTGTGGGCTATATGACCTCGCGCCCATCATAAATTGTAAGGCAGCAGACCAACTCCTTTCTGGTCTCTAATGTGAGAGATCGGAATGTCTGTGTGATTTATGAAGAGTTTACAGACTAAAACATAAAATACTTTCGGACAATATATTTGATCAGCTAAATGGGTTGGAATAATAATGGATGGAATATGAAAATGAATGTCTATTTGATGTGATTAAAATGTAAATGAAGACGTTATGATGAAACATTGTAACTTGAAGAGTTTTTATAATGTGTGTGTGATGTTTACATACTTTATGTTGTGTAGAAAATATCCAGATGAAAGAGAATGTTTTGACAATAAGACAGATTATTTAAACAAGATCATAGTGAAATTCTAATACCTTGCCTCGTAACTAGTTACGCCCCAGGGAACCCAGAGAGTGTATCATAAAGACGGAAATGCCCCTTCTTACCCGAGGGTATAAAACATGTGAGTTGAGAATTAACATGCTAGACTAGAGGACCACGCGCTGCAGACGAGGTCCACCGAGTAGTCACCTCCCCGAAATGCAACACGAGGTTGAAGAGGACGAAGGAACGACTTAACAATCAATGCTACGGTTGAGTACTGTATCTAAGAAGGTGATTTCAAGCAGGACCACCCGATTATTCTCTTCAAGTCATTGGTTGTCTACATGGCTCTCCTACCCACGCTGGGAGCGTCGACATGGCGGATTAGCCATCC